>VZRJ01008143.1:338248-381963 GCA_013397565.1 Ptilonorhynchus violaceus
AAAAAAAAAAAAGAGTTTATAAGGCTCTTTCTTACTACAATTAATTTCCTCTTCTATTTTCTCCCATATGATTAGTTATGTATTAGCTAAACACAACAGTAGGGAAAATGCCCAACAACTATTTGGAGACATAAAAACAGCCTAATGTAACACACAGCCAATAGGAACATAACCCATAGGAGATGTTGGGACGGGGCCTTAGGAAAGAGCCATAATTTATAATTGGCCACTGTTCATCTGACAAAAAAGAGAGAAACTGTGAGTTCAAAAGGGACTTCAAAATGTGAACCTGTCAAAGCCTGTGCATTGTATCTGCTCTGGATGGTGCATTAACATCTCTAGCAAAGCTTATGCTATTTTGAATGGCGGAGGTCCTACTGTGTAGGGCTGGGGAAAAAGAAATAAAGTTCTGTATTAGTAAGCATGTGACTGGAAGAAAAGGCAATTATCTCTTTCTTTGAGAGCTACAAAGTACAGTGGTGGTAGCTTCTGACAAGAGTAAACTAGATGTGCACAGCTTAAAGGCAAGCTGAGGACATGCAGATGAAAAGTTCAGCCCTCTCCTCCTTTTCCCCTCCTTTCTTTACCCACCCTTGTGATCTCTTCGCTACAGCTGGAGAGAAAATCTGGGGCACTTGTTTCTTTCATTTCTTCCAGATTGTTATTTTATCCTCATTTTTGGTAGAGTGGTAATGATATCCAGTGGCTGCTTAGATGAATCACTGATAGATATTCCTTAGGGATATTCCAGAAAAATGCATGCCAGCCAGGACTTATTTCCTAAGTCACAGCATGAATTTGAAACCTATACAGACTGCCAGCAGTAATCAGCTCCTGTCACTGGTCAGGTTTCCATTATTTTTTCCTTGGCACTCTTCTTCAACCCTTCTATTTTATCCACCCGCACCAGCAATTAAAGGCAACAATGAATCTCTAATGCGCATAAGGAGGCAAGAACACCCACAGGATCCTTTCTTACCCTTGCATTTTATTTCCAGAATATTATGGTTCTTGTCATCCTTTGCAGTCACTAGCTTATGCTGGCTTGGTTTGGGATTTACAAGATACTTCCACTGCTTTTCGTGGGTACTTTGCAAGAGAAAACCCAGCTAGACATTTCTCTTCTCTGAAACCTACAAGGAGTAGAGGCATAATTGACAAAAAAAAAAAAAANATATTATAGTGAAAAGACAGGTGAGCTCTATTCAGGGATCCAGAATCTTGAAATGAAAAGTGACATGTACAAAGGCTCCATATTCGTTAAGGAAGTGAATGCTGCAGCTATATTCAGTGATTGCTTCTGAAAGCACAAAGAAATCTCACCAAAGTGGTGTTTGTGTCACAATATGACCCAAGAGCTTTGGTGAGGGTTTGTCCTGTCACTTCTGAACCAGTCATCTGAACTTGAACTGTGCTAGTGGTGACCAGGATTGGTTTGGAACTGGGAACTGATTGTCACAGAAGCAGCCCTAGGCACGTTGCAATATCTCCCTGCAAAATCTCTGAGCTGCGGCATTACCTTTTATGGAAAAGTTCCCCTTCCAGTACGGCTTTTGGAATGGCACATCAGCTCTCCCTCCTCAAGAAGGCCTTTCCAGTTGGCCTTCGCCGACTGTGTCAGCTGCCAGGTGGAAAGTAATCCATCACTGCTTTCACTCTCTTACACAGAGGGCAAATTTTTAAAGGAAAACGCCATTAGAGCTGGATGAAAATAATTTCCCAAGCGTGGACGACAATGTATCTATTGCCATCGCAGTACTGAGATCTCCTGCAGCCAAGCTGACGCAATGTCGGGCAAATGCTGCTGGGCTTCCTCGCCTGGGCCCACCCTGCTGGCGCAGAGCTGGGGCAAGCCAGGCCTGAGGCACAGGGTGGGAGTGAGGCTGCCTTCACACCCGCCTTGCCCGGCCTGTAATTTGCACTCCTGAGCAGTGGATCCGCGGGCTAGGTTGCTGCAAAGCAGGCATCCGGCCTGGATCAAGAACAGGTTCACAGTTGCTTTTTCTTTGGTCACTGAACAGAGCATAGATTTGCAGTAATGAGTGATGGTGTGTTGGTACCGTGGCTGCATGTTGGCAATAGGGCCACAGACAAGTGGTGATACAGCCAGCTGGTAAAAATTCACCGGTCACCACTGGCTGAGTGAATTAATACAATACATCCACCATCTATGATGAACTCTGAAGCCAAATGTACTATATTGCCAAAGCACAGCCTTGTTATTTGTGGGATTTTTGGTAGGAGGCATACAGCTTCTAGGGCTGCAGAGGCTGAGGAGGGTGTAATTACATGTTCCATTTGGGAAGGATGCTTGGGAAATGCTGAAAACTGCATTGCAGTTCACCGTCCCAACTCCCCCAGCCCTGCTGACACAGCTCGATGAGAGCTGAACCAGTGAGCTAGGTCACTGAAGTTATTTTGCTGTTACTTCTCAGGGTTACTTTTAACCCCGAGCATTTGAATGATCTGGTTTACAGAGCAGTCAGATAAACAGTTGCTGAGGCTCATCAGGGAGGGTAAGGCTGCAGTGTGAAGTGAGAGGCAGAGCGGGTAACTACGCTGACCCAACCTCTCTGTTGGAGCTCTCTGGCAATCCCTCTTGTGTCAGAGTTGAAGAATATGGTGTATATTTTGCAGCACTGCTCCCAGAGATATGAGTATCTTAGGAACAGCCACTTCTTACTGTACAGTCTTCATCTTAAAATAGACAGAGCAGGCTAAAAGATGTTTGTTTACAGTAAAACAAAAGCTCTAGATGGAAAAAATTAGCCTTGTGGTATTTAATTTGTGATTCAGGCTCATCTATGACTCTTACAGTTTCTCTTCAATTAAAAGAGCCTGTAACTGCACGTAAACATTTAGCCTAGTCAGATTTAGATAACATTTAGACTTTGATGCCGAACTTCTTGTACTTTTCAGTGGCATTTGAGTGCTAAACTCTTATCTCTTCCTTTAAAATCAATCCCCAGATTCTAGGTGGGAGGAGTTTCCCTTTTATTTTGTGACTGATTTTTATATTTTAGGGATTGGGTAAATATGCGATTCTCCCACGAGTATTGCGATAACAACTCTGGCACTTCTGTAACAAAAAAAAAGCCACACACATAAAATTTTTAGCAAATCCTAGCTAAATAGTATATTTACAGGGTGCCCTGTCGTGATCAAAACCTTCTGTTATCATCTCTGTAGGAACGTCCCAATGAGCTCACATTGCATTACCCCCTGCTGGGGATTTTCTCTCTCATGTCTCCTGCTTGGGGCTAAAAAGATTGTAAGCTGGGTGTTCAGTGTCCCACAGAATTAGCCAAAATCCCATATTAGAAAGCAGCTATTTCTACTTATTTTAATCAACTTTGTACCAGTCTTGTTCATCATTCTTTTAACAAAAGAATTGTTTATCCCATTTTTTTTTATTAGATCTCAAATTAATATCTTCCAGGGGAGGCACAGAAACTAATTGGAATAATAAATGTACTCATATTTGCTGATGTGTTTTAGCACAGTGCAATTCAGATACAGTGCATATGAATAGTACTTAATAAAAGTTTGCCTAATGGGATATAGGCTAAAAGGGTACCTTTTTTTTCTTTAGATCTGACTGTAGTTATGTGATTTCTCATGTTATACTTCCCTCTGCCTTTCTAGGCCTTTATGCAGCTGATGAGCAGAAGGCAGAAAAGGTAAGATCACTCTTCTTTACCTGCATCACTGTCATCATCATCAACTGATGTAGTTGCAACAGAAATTATACTATTCTTGTTTGTTCTCTCCTCTGAGACCATAGAGAAACTCTTCTGAATGTTAACAAAAAGCAAGAAGTAACTGTCTGGTATGCAGAGAAAGGCCTCTGTCATCCTGTTTCCTGCTCCTTAATATTGAAAGTAGCTGCCAGCATCATAAGCCCAGCATGGTGGCAGTTGTCTCACACAGTGACTTGGTTTATTTTGTTTGCATGAAGCTTTGAAGTTGGATCCTTACGGTCTTTTAATCAGGAGAAACTCATTGCATTTTTAGACTTCACTTTCAAACACTGAGTTATCCAAGATGTGGGATCAAAGACATGGTGTGGAGCAGACAAAAACTGAGAAACACAAATGTGATGTTTTCTAATGGGATGTTTGGATGACTAGAAAACTTAGAAAGTTTGGATGACTTAAAACCTAGAAAAGGTTGAAGACAAACACCCTTTTTCTTTCCTTCTCAGTGCTTTGTCTCCTGCTAAAATGTACATGCTACCTATCCATGCCCATGATCTATTGTTGTCACCAACTAGAAGGTGTTCTTGGGCTGCAAGGCACTCTGTGTTATTGGCTTTCTAATAACAGAAAACAAAAGCTTGTCATGACTACTTTGTAGTGAAGAACAAAATCCTTTTCTTTCTGTCTTTCCATATTACCTTACCACAATCTGTTTGCAGAAATATGTGCATTCTCTGGAACAGACTCACTAATAAGGTGCAAATCCATCTCCCGGCTATCCATTAATATCCATTAATCGTCTTTAAATCTAAAAAAAACCCCAAATAAACAAGAAGACCTAACCCAAACCCAAACTTGCTTTGTAAAATAGTCACCCTACTTCCTTTATTTGCAGTTACTATTATTGTTTGAAAGATTATCACTTGCAACAGTTATCACCAATCCCATTTTTGGCTCTGCCCCATAATATGTTCACAAGAGACTATCTCTACAGTGTTTTGCTTGCTTTTTTTCATCTCTACCTATGAATTAAAACAAAATTCAAGTGTAGCAATGTATTTATCTGATATTGGTATGAATGAGCGCAAGAGTGACTGATAGGTCAGGGGGTCATGCTACCATCCAGAGAGACTCTGACAGGATGGAGAAATGGGCTGACAGCAATCTCATGAAGTTCAACAAGGGGAAGTTTAAAATCCTGGACCTGGGGAGGAACAACCCCATGCACCAATGCATGCTGGATGCCACCCCGGTGGCAGGCAGCTTTGTGGAAAAGTGGACACCAAGTTGAACATGATCCAGCAAAGTGCCCTACTAGCTAAGAAGGCCAATGGTATCCTGGGCTACATTCAGCAAAGTATTGCCAGCATGTAGAGGAATGTGATCCTTCCCCTTTATCCAGTGCTTGTGAGACCACACCTGGAGTGCTGTGTCCAGTTCTGGGCTCCTCAGTGCAAGAGAGGCCTGGACAGTTGGAGACAGTTCAATGAGGAGCCACAAAAATGATGAAGGGACTGGAGCATATCTCCTGTGAGGAAATGATGGGAGCTGGGACGGTTCAGCCTGGAGAAGAGCAGCCTTGGGGGCTCAATGTATAAATACCTGAAGGGAGGTCACAAAGAGGATGGAGCCAGATTCTACTCAGTGATGCCCAGGAACAGGACTAGAGGTAATAGGCACAAACTGAAACACGGGAGTTGCCATCTGAACGTCAGGAAAGACTTTTCCACTGTGAGAGTGACTGAGCACTAGTGCAGGTTGCTGATAGAGGATGTGGAGTCTCCATCCTTGGAGACATTCAAAAGTCATCTGGACATGGCCCTGGACAACTGTCTCTAGGTGATCCTGCTTAAGCAGGAGACTTAGACCAGATGACCTCCAGAGGTCCCTTCCAGCCTCAACCATTCTGTCATTCTGTGATTCTTTGATTTGGTTATTCTCCTATTTAACCAGGCATGAACAAACTGTAGTTATGCAAAGTAACTTATTCCAAAACATTGCTCCTGAAAAACAACCACTTAAGCAATGTTTCTGTCATTTGCCAGGACAACTCTGTGTCTTCACTCCTGCCCTGCCATTGCATGCAAATCAAGGGCATTTCAATTCTGCAACAAAGTTTTTACAAATATCCAGACTTTTCCAGTTCCATGGGCCATTACTAGCTTCAGTTCAGGCCATTACTAGTAGTCAAAATTTATGAAAAAAAGGGTGAAGTTGCACACTTAAGCAGCAGTATTTATTGTTGAGAATATGCAATTTTACATACTCCTGCAGAGCACTGGAGCGGCAACAAGGTTACCCAGGTCCCTTTCCAGCTGACAGCACTGCTCCACAGTAGGAAAATGAACAAGTGATGCCTCTGTGGCAGGAGTGGCATCTGCCCAAAGAGTGCAGTGCAAAGTACTCCAGCAGATGCCATTATCTTTCTGCTGTCGCCTATTCACAGGAAATAGAGAAACGCTCCCCCTGTTCCCCTGTCCAAGGGTCTCCAAGGAATCAGGCTGTAGGCTGCCAGTTGGATTATACCATAGAGTGAGCTGAACAATACAATCATTTTTCTTTTATACAGCTCTATAATTTCCAACCATAAATTTAATTGGAAATTTTAAGGATAAGAGACTACTAAAAGTGAAGTGGTTTAAAAGTTATTGACTGAAGTAAAAAGAATTGTGAGCTAAACAGGGATCTCAATTGCAAAAAAGAAAATTAATCTATCTATTTAATTATTTGCATGGGTAATGTCATCATAACATCTAAGCACTGAATTTTCTCAGTTCACTGTAACTTCATCAGAAAAAGTTCCTGTTCTGTTCTGAAGTGAGAGCAGTATTGAGCTCAATGAAGGGGTGCAACACTTCTGCCCCTGAATATTTCATTCTTCTCAGCAGAGTCACTGTAGCTGTGCCTTAGAGCCTCTTTGCCCCATAGGATTGGCATCTGCTCTACAGAAGCTGGGATGTGGAACGTTTGCTTTATGTTAGGTCACGGTCCTGTATTAAAAGACCTAAGGGCCAGAGGAAACCCTTGGCAGGGGGAGCAGGGGGTGATGCCTAAAATTGGGAGTACCTGAAACAGAGACTGAACAAAGTTAGTGAATAAAGGTATGAATTTATTGAAGGCCTTCGGGTGGTACACCTCTGGTACAGAGCCTTGCCGATGCTAGGCTAGACCAAGATGGACCCCGATCACGAGTTTTTCCCCCAGATATAGGTTTGGTACATTTTCTTATCAGAAGTTAGTTGTCCAATTACAGTTTCAGGTAATGAGGTAATATTTCCCCATTCACCCCCTCCCAATTTACTTTTGTTTATACTTAGGCCTAGGATAGTGACCTTGTTTTCCAGGCCTAAGAGGAATGTTTTGTCTAACAAGAATGTGAAGCACATAATATGGAGTTCAGAATTACACCTTAGTACAGTGCAGGGTTAGAAAAATCTAAAAGCTAATCCTTAAGGCATCAGGGGTTGCTTCTTTCCTGTGAGCAACGGAGGCTGTTCAGGGAGGAGAGACTGTGGAAGATGGGGCAGGTACAGGGAACTGGGACACTCTTGAAAAGGGGCAGGGGCAAACGCACTGCCAAGCCTCATAGGTGGTGAAAAGAAACAGACTTCCTGGGGAGCAGATGGCATGGTACAGCATTTTCTGCACATCTGATCAGATGGGCTGAAAGCAAGCCTAGAGTCAAGGAGCTATCTTTAAGGACACAGTCAATGGGATGAAGATTGACTATAGCCCTTTTTCATTTCTCTTCTGTCTCACCATTTCTTTTGGTAACTGCCCTTGACAGGTTAAATTTTATACCAGATTTCCTGCATTTTAGAAAATTGTCTTAGTTTATGTTCTAATTTTAGAATTTAAACATTCTAGTTTATGTTCTAAAATTAGGTTTAAAGCCAACAGAGCAATTTGATTTTAGAGGGAGTTCTTCTTCAGGTAAATATGTAGGTAGAGCACCCTGAAATCTCTTGCTTAAATGGATTCCCTGCTCTCTTTTCACATTAGAGGTATTTAAAACAAATTCTTCCATAAACTACAGCAGTATGGACAATATCAGAAGAAAATATTTGAATAAAATTGCATAGGTGTGATACAACTTTGTGGGCACTCCTATAATGAGAGAAACTGCTTCCAGATAAGCAAATTCACTTATGACACAGACCTGGGAGGAGTGGCTGATACCTCAGAGGGCTGTGCAGCCCTTCAGAAGGACCTCAACAGGTTGGAGGGATGGGCAGAGAAGAACTGCCTAAGGTTCAACAAAGGAACAAAGGCAAATGCAGGGTCCTGCACTTGGGGAAGAATAACCCCATTCAGCAGCACAGGCCGAGGGCTGAACTGGTGGAAAGCAGCTCTGCGGAGAAGGATCTGGGGGTCCTGGTGAACAAAAAGCTGTCCATGAGCCAGAAGTATATTCCTTTTGGCCAAGAAGGCCAATGGTACCCTGGACTGCATTAGGAAGAGCATTGCCAGCAGCTCAAGGAAGATGATCCTGCCCCTCTATTCAGCCCTGCTGAAGCCACATCTGGAGTGCTGTGTCCAGTTCTGGGCTCCTCAGTACAAGAGAGACATGGAGCTCCTGGAGCAGGTCCAGTGGAGGGTGACAAAGATGATTAAGAAATGGGAGCGTCTCTCTTACAAGGAAAGGTTGAGATGTTGGGCCTGTTCAGTCTTGAGGAACCTCTACAATGTCTACGAGTGTCTGAAGAGAGGGCATCAAGAGGACGGAGCCAGGCTCTGCTTGGTGGTGCCAAGCAACAGAACAAGAGTCAATGAGCAGAAACTGATGCACAGGAAGTTCCACCTGAACATGAGGCAGAACTTCTTTATTGTGTGGGTGACCAAGCACTGGAACAGGTTGCCCAGAGAGTTGTGCAGTCTCTGTCACTGGAGATATTCAAGAACCATCTCAACGCAGTCCTGTGTGATGTGCTCTGGATGACCCTGCTTGAGCAGGGAGGTTGGACCAGATGACCCACTGTGTTTCCTTCCAACCTGACCCATGCTGTGATTCTGTGAAATTATTCTGTGCAAACTGTGCTACTTCTATACATGTCTGTCTGTTTGTAATGATTCACAAACTGCTGGACTTTCAGCCAGGAGGCAATTTCCTTTCTGTTTGCGTGCTTTTTCCCTACATTATGTATTCAAGTACTTCAAAACAAGCAGAGTTTGGGTACCAAAATATTATGCATTATAAAGGAAAAAGGTGAAATGTGTTCATACAGTGCTTGGATTCTCATTGTTCCCAGAGATTTCAAATGCAGAAGCAGCAAGCAGTTGAAAGGGAGAAGGGAAAAGAACTGGTAGTAGAGATGTAAGGATGTAGTGGGTAGTCTGACAGTGACAATGGAGGTTAGAAGGCACCATTGGTGCGTCTGCAATGCTGCTGCAGGTGTGCAGATTTTGTGCATTTGCAGATATGTTTAATACAGAGTGTTTCCACCTGAGCTGAACTGAGTGTTCCAATCCCAGAGCAGGTGGGAAGCATGCTTTGCTGAAGCCTGTCTAGGTGATCCTAGCTCATTAAGTGCAGGTTGGCCCATGTAGTGGTACGTGCGCTGCAATCGTGTATCTCAGTATTGCCGAGCTCTGGGATTAGAGATAATGGATGAGGGAGAGAAGAATGAAAGCACATGGATTTATATTCAGGCTTTGTTCAGGACTTCTAGTCTACTAGTACTGCTGCACTGACTACAGCCGACAAATTATCGTGAAAGGACTAGTGTGGGTTGGAGTCAATTCGGTGTGGATGAATAACCTACACTGACCTCCATGTTGCTGTGTGAAGTTTATTATGTCTGATACTCACACTGGTTGGGTGGAAACTTGATTAAGTCTTTCCACACTGTGCTGAAGCCATGGGTCAAGCCATACCTGAAACTCTGCTAATGCCACTGGGAAAGACTTCAGTGGACTGAGTCCTTGTCATGCAGTGAGCAGTGTCCGGGCCCAACACTCACCATAATGTTTGGCATCTACAAAGTTCCAAAGCTTTTGCCTTCTAGGATCTTTTTGGTTTATTAAGAGTAGTTTAGAAGGCTGTGTTTTGAACTAGTTACAAAGGCATCATAATGCTACCTCAGATCTGGGAATCTTAGCTGCTGTTTCTCAGCTGGTAGGTACACTCTCTTTAAAATAGATGTGTGGACATTTCCCTGTTCTAGAAGGAATGTAGCCCATGAGCATTGGAAGCAAGCCTTCTTTCTTAGCAGTGGGTGATTTGAGGTTGGAGAATTGTATCTTCTGATTAGGTCATAGCCTTTCAATGATCTTTTCAGCAGCAAGATCTCCCTATGCTGTCGTCTCTCACAGGAACTCACAGAAATTTAAGACTTTTCCAGTCTCTGTTGTTTTGTTCAGCTTGTCTAAATTTGGCCAATGAGTTTGAAAGTCATGCTAAGAACAAGCTATTGGAGAGATGAATATCCACACAAACAGCAATAGCACTTTGGAAAACAGATTTGAAAACAGTACCACACTATAATAGAAAAGGCTGCTTTGGTCTGTGTGGTTTGTGGAGCATAGTAATGGAGTTGCTTGAACATGTGATCTGTCTGGGCAACAATTTCACTGAAGCAGGATTTTATGAAATTTCATAGAGATAGAGCTCATTTATCTGTGATTGGTATGATAACTGAAGCATTTGTTTTAAATTTCCAGAAATTGTAATTCCTAGATATATAAATTCACCTGGCAGTCAAAATAGCTATTGGAAATCCCACCAAAGTCTTGTTGTTTTTAATCTCATATCCAGGCAAGAAGCCAAACTGTTCAACAGTTTGGGCACTGAGCTTTTTGAGCTCAAGAACTGAGTCTGTGCTGGGTCCAAATAAGCAGTCTGTTGCTGTTGTCATTTTATGTGGTCATTTTTAACTCTGCATTGCTCTCTCCAATCCCCACAGCTGCTCATTTTAGTCGTACCAATGCTGAGTCAGCTGGCTGGGATGAAGTGGTCCTGCCTTTGTAGTGAGGCAAGAAAGCATGGAGGCAGGAGGAGCGGGTGTGAAGGAGCTTAATCCACTCTAAACGACACTGGTCACCAAACTGTATGCTATTAAGAAATTATGGGAACATCCCAGCCAAGTCTAATGAAAGAATCTAGCAAAAAGGCTCCCAAAGGCTCTTGTGAGTGCTGTGAAATTGTACTTGTATCAATGAATGGCCTGGGGGGTTCTGTCCAAAGCTGATGTGAAATGAATCTGACCTGATTTACGTGAATAATTTGAGTCATAACTTCTTCCAACAGGCGACTAAGACCCTGGCAAGAATGATCACGTCATAATTTATCAATGAAATGGGCTTCCTGCATGCAGAGTCAGCAGGATCTTTTCCTTAGCCTGAGTAACACATATTGTTACCTCTTGCTCGGTCAGAGGTGAGATACTGCTCTTTTGGCCTCATTGAGCTCATCGGAGAGCCTGTGGGTTATTTAGTTAGAGTTTAAATAAAACTACACTGGAAAGCCATTGCTGCTTTGGGACTCACCATTTTTCTCACAGTTAGGTCTATTTCTGTGAAATGCAGTCGTGCTCCCAGGTGTTCTTTCCGGGCTTTTTATATGGATAGACATGAAGGACTTAACCAAAGCTGAACATAGGATTTTGTTTATTCTGTGTACTATGAGTTTTTCTATCTGCTTCTCTGTGCTTTCTATAATTTTTGGTTAAGGCAAAATGAAACATAATTTATACATTTTCCAGCACATTTTCTAAGCTATTGCCTCATTTGATTCAGGATTTTCTGTTTGTACTGTTTTGGCATGATCTTGGTATAAATTTAAATGTTTCAAGTAGAGATGCCAACTTTTTATTAGCCTTTATGAAGATTTTTTTTTTTCTGCTGCTGGAAAGTATGCTATATTTCTGTCATATAAGCATTTGCAATATCTTAGAATACTACAGTTGTCAGAGGTGCAAAATTATTTATTTCAATAGTCCCCTATTCATCAATGCTGAAAGTCACAAAGGCTATGATATCAGGACCTTAGCTTCCCTGACTGCCTGGGAAACTCACCTCCCAGATAAGAGATAGTTACAATTTTTTTCTTGAAGTCTAGTTTTGAAATTATCTTGATTGCTGCATTATTTGCAATTTTGGTTAACTAGTGATATGTCAGAATATAATCTCTTCTCAGAGGCTGAAATAAGCCCCCAGAGTGAAAAGGTTTTCTTTCTGCTTGTGAAATGCATAAGTCTTATTGTGTCTACAGGATTTTCTTGTCAGGACTGACTATGGTTCTATTTGGCTCATATAGACCCATAAATGTTTGAGCTAATTTTTGAGTTAATTTCTCCCTGACCAAGCAACCATTTGTGATGTCAAAGACACCCACTGATACTGCAGCACCAAAGATGCAGAGTGATTTGGAGTGTTTCTTTTTACTTCAATCCAGCATAAGAGCTAAAATAAGAATAATGTATGGTTATGAGGACTCTTCTGTTCAAGGCTCCTATTCGCTCGTGGCAAGGACCGATCTCCTTCATATTTTCTAAAGCTCTGATAATTAGCACATGGTGGGAATGGTGCTGTTAAGCACCATATAAAGCCTAACCACTGGCAGTCTTTAGGACATGCTCAGCAGATGAAAGGAAAACAATGGATGAAAGGAAAAAAAACCCCAGAGTTATAGATGGCATTCAGCTATACACTGGATTTTTGCAGGAGGAGTTTTTTTGTTGCATTCAGCATGCAAAATGCACAGCCAGAAGAAACACTGTTTTGAGCCACTTCTGACCTCAGTAATCATGCAGGCCACAGGAATTTCCTAATTGACTTATCATCTGAGCTTGTCAGAAAAAAAGGACATCCCACCTTTACTGAAACACTTCCAGTGATGGAGATTCCACTCTGTAATATTTCTAACACTCTGGTGGTTAATTATCCCTACAGTTAAAAATGTCTGCCTTATGGCTGGCTTGAATTTTGTCTAGTTCCAACTTTCAGACTTTGACTTTTGTTCTGCTTTTATTTGCTAAGTTTAGATAATGAAGAGACATTTATAAAGAGGACTCAGGCAGTGCTCCCCTGCTTTTGATCAAATCATACCTCCATCCCCTTGTCATAAGGCTAAGAAATGTCACAATGGGGCATGTGTTTCAGTGAATTTAAACATCCAAGCAGCTCTTCTCATAACCTTTGTCAATTTATTGTCATCCCCCCTGTAGTGTGGACATTTGAACAGCACCGTATTCTGACTGTAGTCTCACACCATGTAAAATACCTATTTCCTATACCTTAATCTCAGCTGGGATTCTCTTGCTGGTTTACCCAACAACATCATGGAGAACAGAATGTGTTTAACAGAGGATTTTGAGAGAGCTGAATACTGGAAACTGTTAGTGGCTATCACACAGCTTGAATAGAGTACCTAGACAATTCATGAGGCATTACTTCATGGCTTGTTAAAGCATGTAGCTAGTGCCATGAATAGTGTGTGTTTGCTTTTCAGCACTCTTGGAACACTTCTGTATAGGAATATGTCTTCCCTTTCTAGTTTACCATGTATTCCATCTCTTTTGAGCGATTCTTGTACAGTCATGCATTTAAGTATGTTAGTAATAGTAATCCTGGATTAATCATTTTGCAGAAGATCAGAGATGCGCTTCCTGCTTCCCCCTCAGTGCCATTAATTGCAAGGTCTACTTCAAGGGCTTCAACCTTGAGATATCTTACTCTTTCTACTCTTCAGGAACACCAACAATCCTAACATTATCTGTTCCTTATTTGTTTTGTAACTTTGTCCTTAAGTCCTAAAGTCTTAATTTCTTTGGATTTTTCCCCTGCTTTGCCTCCACCTTACCAGCTTTAACCTGAAAGTGAGACATTAATTCCTCTGACTCAGTAATTTCCTTTTCAAGTCCAAGTTTCTGTGTTTTGGAATAAGATATTCAGATGTAGAAAAATGGCTCTTATGCATTTAAGCTTTGTTTTATCAACACCCAGTCATCTCATCCACTCTGAGTTTGTTGAGCTCCAAGACAAGGAAGTGCTTGTTTTAAAGTGGAAAGTTTTTCTAGGGGTGACATCTTCTCTGCCCGGAGGTGTTTGAGCCTCTTTTCTTTGGGAGTAGGACCATAAGAGATGTCTTTTCTGTTGTTGTAGGCCTGAGGGCTACATGGCATGTGGACCTGGGTCTCTCCGCATCTAGAGGGCTCTGCAGCAGCATCTGGGTAGGGACTGTTAATGTCTCGATGAAGAAAGATTATAGTGAGGCAAGTCAGGCAGGATAATTGCAATGCACCAGTAACTTGCCTTTCTTCCTCTGCTTTCCATTAAGAATTTTACAAAATTTCTTTGAACTATCATGGTGCCCTTGGGGAATTAAAATTGGTCTGAAAATCTCTACGCCTATTTTTTTTTTGGAGAGATTTCTAGGACTTTTTCTTCCAGCTGAGCATAACAACAGCTTTTGTCTTCTTATTTTGGCATCTTCACTTCTACTCCCAGCTGGAAGTAGGAAATATACTAGCAAATGAAATTGAGCAATAACAAGGACAAAAAGGGGAAAAAATAATAAAATAAAAGGAGTCACAAAGGGTTCATATGTTATGTTGTGTGTCTTCCTCCTGAGGTGGGTCTTGATCCTGCCAACTGTTCCCCTGTAAGAAGGTTTATGCCTGTGGGTACTCCCGCTGAGTTCAAAGTTGCTCACATGAATAATTGATTGCAGGGTCTGGGACATAGTTTGCAATTCCTTTTTTAAGAAATGTTCATTATCATCAGATCTCATCTTGCTCCAAACATTGCTGAGTTAGGGACAAGTAGGTCAAATGGATACCTGTTGGGTTTTTTTTGTTGCAGGAAGACCAAACAACTGGCAACCTGAAACAGTGATTTAATAACAATAATAATGAAAAAAAAAAGTCACTGTCACTCTTTTGTTGGGGTAGGTTTTTGTCGGAGTGGTGAGCTTTGAACAGCTTGTTCAACAAGAGTTCAAGTCCCAGGGGAAGGAGAAGAGCTCAGAAAAGCTTTACGTTTTACAAATGTTTAAGTGGTATTATTCATAACATAATACACTACCCTGGTGTGTGCTTCAGAGCTCTGCTGTTGCATCTTCTGCCATATAATTTTCCAGAAATCACACATCTCCAAATTTATATTCATTGTAATCAGAGCAACACAGAGAAATTAGGTAATAATTGAAGTGGATTTTAGCTACTTCAGCACAAAGGGTTTTATTCTGATGTATTTTTAGCAGTTGGTGTACCACATTGATACAAAACATCAACTCACAGAGGGAGAGAGGGGAAAAAAAGTGTGGAGTTGTAGAGGATGTGAGAAGGAAGAAAAGAACAAAGGACTTTTCTCCAGTTGAATGCAAATGGAAATGACCCAAAAGATTCTGGGAACCCAGGCTTTCTCCTGAAAATGAACATTTTCATGCAGTGAAATCCATTTTTGAGACTCATTAGCAAATGCTGTGATCTTACTTATTTTCTGTAGCAGTGTCTAGTTATTTCAAATTGATTAGGAAACCTCTGATGTGAGAGTCAATCATGATGTATTCCAGGTACTTCTGTAATTGGTTATCATGCTTAATTACAAATGTTTGAGTACAACTAGTTTGCTCTGAACTTGATTTTTTCTGCCTTTCAGTTGCTGCTTAGTGTATGTGTTAGTTAAAATAAAAAAGAAAAGATAAATTAAACTTCCAGAATGCTTTTGTTCTAACAGAGTTGAAGATTTACAGAATGATGGATTAATTTAAGATGTGCTATCGATAATGATTTAAAAACAAAAGAACCAGACTATCTATCTATTGATCACCTATCCATCTCAAGGTCATCTGTCTCTGTCAGTGCTACCAGTCTGTTTTGGGTCTAATTACAGTTCCTTCTGCATGGCAACTTCTATTTGCCACTTACTGGTTAAGGTCTTGGTTGCTGAAATAAAAGTCCTGGAGCTCTTTTCAGTTACAGTGCTGTGCCAATTTTGCTCAGCTCTGCATGCTAAACTGCATAATACAGAAACAGGAAGATGCAGTAACCTACAATCCTTGTAGGAACTTCATAAATAAAAACATCTATTAGAACTGTGGTAGGTTGGGGAAAAAGCACGTATTTTGAAGGGAAATGAGACACTTGGAAGAATGGTATTGTCATTTAGTACAGGCACCTGATTGGTTTGCGAGACTACAGCAGCCATTGACAGCACTCATAATAAGAGAAACAGGCAAAGCACCAGGACAAAAGAGAATACTTATGGTGACACAAAATCGTTGTTTATCACAGGCTGGAACAAGTTGCTTGATCAAGTTGTTTATGCCCTTAATTGGTTGAAATAGCTCTATTACCTGGATACAAAGACCTGTTTGGGCTTTTTCCTCATCTAGAGGGGACAGCAGGTCAGGAAACTAGCAGTTATGGGTTTTCACCTATATAACTAAATTTCTGTGGTTTGTGATACACTTAACATTCTAAAATAAAGAAAAATATATTTATCACTTAACTCTGTCAAGAGACTAAATATTGCTAATGAGGAGACTGTTCCAAATGTTCCTTGCAAAGCTTAGTTCTGTTTAGCTCAGTCATAGCTTTAGGCATCGTCACCTGTTCTGCTGAGCAGGGTAGTGCTGTGCCATAAGAGCTTTTTATTCTCATTTCCGTAGCACTGACTGGTAGGCAGAAAGGATCTCTGAAGAATGAAAAAGATTTAATGACCCAATAGCACAAGTGTAGTTAACTTAATCCACAATACCTTGCAACATCTGCATCACCACAAACACTTCTGCTTGGAATAAGCCACCTAACCAAACTCTGTGTTTGGGTTGCAATTCATTGCTCAAAATGATCTTTATGGGGCTGTTCTTTGGCAGGGAATGGTCTTCTCATCTTCTCCTGAAGGCTTGTTTCAAGGGCCAGAAAAATGAGAAACTGATATTGTCCTGCCAGGCTGCATCTCTGTTGCTTTTGATAAACTCCTGGAACTTATTTTCAGTTACTTATTTTGGGGGAAGGATATACAAGAAGAGTGTCTGAAGTCCACGCTTGTCCTTTGTCCCACATCAATCACTGCTTCCCTTGTGGTTGCTTTCTGGTGTAACCTCATAGGCAGCTGACTGATTTCTAGCAAAAACTAATCTTCCACATTTACACATTTCCCAAGTTTGTAAGAATTCAAATGTCAACTAAATCTGAGGAGACACTAAATATTTTGCTGGTTGATAGTTGATATTATATGAAAGGAACATGGGATTTCTGGATTAAAGGGGAAAAGTCTGTTCTAGTTCAGGCAGGTTTTTTTTCATCATAGTGAATGTGAAGTAGAGAGGAAAAACTATTTGCTTTTTCATTTGATATTGATGTAGTCACACCAGCGTTCCTTGGTTGCAGACTAGAGAGAGCTGTAAAACTTTTAAAAATCAAAACCTTAATTTAAGTCTTAGCTAAATGAAAATTTTTGTGCATGCTTTTGAAGAAGAAAAGGCAAGCTCTGAAGGCTTTTTCTCTCTGTACGCAACTATCACTGCTTACTGTCCAAAGTATTCTCTATCAGCACTTCAGTTAAGCCTCTGTGCTTCTGCTGGCACTAACATTTTTCATTAGATTTCCCAGCATTTGCACAGCACTGATTCACCTCTCTTGGTGATAACAACAGTTAGAGGGGCTAACTGGGACTAGCTGCTGGCATTTTAATCTTGCTCAGAGCAGGCAAGAGTAAAAACCCTGTCACTGCCTAGCCTGTGCTTATCCTCCCTGTGGTGAAACTCTGCTGTCGGCTGTAATGCTGTGGAAGTTTTGAGAAACTGCTCATGTTGTGAAAGTCTGCTGGCCCAATGACAAAGGAAGAGACCTTCATTTGACAGGTTAAAATGTTTACAAGAGAACACAGGTGTACATATGAAGGAATAGGCAGACCCTGAAGTAGCCTGAACAGGGACAAAGCAAAGTTTCCTATTATTCCGGCAAGGAATGTATCTGCAAAGTCTGAACTTTGATATTTGTTTTGAGATTTGAATAGATATTTAAATGAGATAATTTCACTCTGTGGATTTACTGGAGCATAAGCTAACTGTTCATCACCTTTCTTATTAAAAAAAAAGATACAATTTCCATGGAGATAAAAAGAAAAAAAACACTTCAGAAGACTTGCATGAGGATACTTTGCTGAGATTAGTGAAGACTAAAGCACACAATGTGATAAGAATAGAATTGCTGGAGTCTGCTCTCTTCTCAGTGGGTGCCCATTCTCTTCTTTCCTCAATATGCATACCCCCCATAAATGTTAATGGCAGCTATTCACAGAGAAGAAGAGCCCCAGAGACTCCAACATATGCAACTCCCATTCACCATAATAAGCAGGGAGGTTTGATTCTCTCCGTGCCAGACTCAGGTCCCTCTGAGAACTTGTGCAAATAAACTGTGGGTAGGGACACCCAAATAAGTTTCTACAGAGGAAGAGAAGCTGTGAATTTGTGGTGTTTCAGCAGTTCCATGGTAACATTTTTGCATGTATACCCTTGTGCCATGGTAATTGTAAAGTAACCTGAGGTATTTCATCCTTCTGTGAAAGAAGAGAAAGTATAAAACACAATGCATTAATCATAAGTTTAAGAATGTGGAGAGAGGTCGATGTACCGCAAATTTATACTTTAACTTGCCCTGGAAAACTCTTTGGGTGTTTATGGACTGAGAAGAGATCTGGGCAGACTTAGGTAGGCAACTGCGGTGGAAGGAGGTTTTGGTGAAGGGATTGATTATGTGATGGGAGGCCCATTTTTCGAGAGTGTGAAGTTCCAGCAACTCATAGATATCAAAATGTGGTTACATACTGTCTAGTGACTGGAAAATAAGTGTAGTGGCAACATGAAAGCATTAAGAAAACTGATGTGGATGCTGTGATCGTAGGATCTTGGTGAACTGAGTTTTTCAATTCATCTTGCAATGAGAGGTGAGCCAGAGGTTCATGGATGCTGTCCAGAAGGGATGCTGACAGATAGAAACCAAGGTGATCATGGGACCCTGGGCAGCTGCATGTAGCACGTCCCTGTGGCTGGCCCTAACACACTTAAGATGTTGTTGGAAATTAATAGGAGTCAAATGCAGGGGTCAGGTGAGGTGAGATCCCTCTGCCTGTGTGTGCAGAGTGCTCTGACACTGGATTTGGTGGAGAAGCTCCACACATTAAGCATGGCTCTTCTTAGGAGAGATGTCACAGCAGCTACAGCAGCAATTTGAGCATCAGGGGACTGGAATATACTCCTAGCTCTGCCAGGGTTTTGCTCCATTACCTCAGGCAAGTTGCTGAAAACTGTCATTGATTTTGGGTTTCTGGGTTTTTGAATGCCCAGCTCGAATAATCTGGGGTCTGACTTTCAGAGGTGCTTTGCTGCTGCTGTTTTTATTGACCCTGACTGATACCTAGGGCTCAGCATATCTGGCATATAAGGCTGGCTCACCTGAGGTATTCTGAGTGCTCTCTAAGAATTTTGTCATGATCTTACAGTGACTAAGGTCTCTGTACAGAATTGATTGTGATAGTGACTTCTGCCAAACACAGGTATCCCAACATGAAACATAAATAACATTAAATCTTCGCACTGGATATTCTATATGTAAAAAGTATTAATTTCTTGTTTACAGTCTAAGTCTAGATTTATTCTTTACAGATTTTAGGTAATTTTTTTCCACAAGTAAGACGGTCTACTTAAAAACAGAATTTCATTTGGTAAGTGTCTTGACGATGTCCTGTTGCAGTCATTAATAATATTGCAAATAGCATTGGGGGGAGAAAAGGATGGGAAGCCAAATATCATTAATAATTGCTGCAATATTCTCAGTGTTAACAAATTATCAGCTGTATAAATTTTTAATTAATAGGAGTATGAACAGGGATTTGACTGTCAACAGGCATCAGTATTGATGTGTGCGAGTGAAGCATGGCAAGGCAAAGATCGACGGGGGGAGGATAACTCAAACTATGCGGCTGTGAATGACAGGTCAGCATTTTCTGGACCAAAAAACCCCTCATGGACAATTTACAGTTTTGGGTGTAGCCCTCTATAGTGATAAGAAAAATGAATCTTGGTGAGGTCAAGCAAATCTTTTCATAACAAAAGTCAATTCATTTTGTTTGAAATTTAATGCTTTTCTGCTGAACTGTCTGTTAATTGCAACAGCAAAAAGGCATGTAAGAATTTGGGTGGGAACATGGAGAAAGAAGAGTAGATCAGTCACCTCAGGCTAGAGACCCAACAGGTAGGTAGGTTACTGTATTCGAAAGTGTTTCTTTCTGCTCCTTTCACGAAATTTTAGAAGTTTCTAACAAGCTACTTGAAAAAAACCCCAAGCCAGTTGATTTGGTGAAAGCCTAGCGTAATGATTCACAGCCTAGAACAGTTTAAATGAAATCCAAATATTTTAAACTTATAAAAGTGTCAATGAAAACTTTAAATCTCCCTCTCCTGCCCAACTTGTCAGTTTCAAAGTTTTCTTTTCCTATAACTTTCAAAGTGGCTCTGATTTTAAAGCTTGGATTTGTGCTCTGAATCATAGTGTGCAGCATTTTCCCTCTTTTTTTTTGGTCATTCTTATTCCGTGAATCCATATAAACAACTATTGTCTTTGGGTATCCTAAGAAAACAAGGGTTGTGTGTTTTGGTTTGGGTTGTTGGATTTTTGTTTTTGTTTTTGTTTTTGTTTTTTTTCTCTTTTTTTAAGAAAAGGGTTTGGATGTAGAAATAGGGAGGACAAACCATTTTATATATTACAAAGCACTGCTTCCCTTTTTTTTCAGATTTGAACTTTGAAAGGCATTTTTGTTTTCTTTCTGGATTGCATTCTTGCCTTTATTAGTAGTAGCTAGTAGTAGAACAATTTATTTTCTAAGTTTATGAACAATATAAATGCACCAATTATAGATTAAAAATATTAATACTAGAGTAACTTTCCAGTTTAGTAGATTATACCAGTTTTTCTGTTCTATCATTAATAATCTAAAGATTAAAGCTTTTTTCACTTTTCATTTGAGGAGATCAAAATGCTTTAAAGACATTAGCTAATTCTTCTTCTAATCCTGGGAGATTGGACAGTGTTATGATAATCCTTTCACAGATGAATAAATTGAGATAAGAGGGAGTATAAGTGACTTTTCAAAGTCACAGATATAATCAGTGGCAGAGTTGGATATATAACCTTGAGTTTCTGATTACTGTTTCTCTATTATAGACTATATATTTTTTTTCTTTATGCATTGCTAACAATAACAGTGAAAAACTATTACCATCAGTTATGTTTATAATAATAATGCTTTTATTTATTTAGTGACTCCCTGCCAAGACAGTCAGGGTGCTGCTCCAAAGACAATTAAAATGCAATTACTGTAATAAATAAACAACAATAATTAAAACATCATAAAATAAACAATATCAAAAGCAATCAAAACCACTAAGTAGCCAAAGTTAGTCCAATTAATAATGGATCTGAGTGACTCATTTGTAACAAATTGCATATTTAGTGATTACTTTTCTTTTGTGAAAAGATTTTTTTGTTGCAAGATTATAATTTTCCAACTGCAGTTTTATATCCAGCCCTTGAACGGAAGGTTTTTTGTTGGTGTTTTTTGTTTGTTTGTTTTATCGTTGTTGATATTTTTAATATGCAGCTATTTGCAGTTTTATGATGGTGCTAAATGATGACTGGTCAGCTAAATTACATGAATTACATGAATGACACCAACTAAATAACTATTGCAGTTCACTGAAATGGTTAGCTGAACATAAATGTCTGGACTTCAAGCTCCTTGACCTAGGAAATTCAAAGTGCATTTAAATTGAAAGACTAGTTGCTTGGTTTTTGTATTGACTTGAATGCAGTTTATCTTGCACTCTACAACTATATCTGCAGCTGCTTTAAGTGAATGTGTGTTTGATGACATTACTCGATTTTAGGGTTGACCAAGCCTGTCCCACGTCTGTCATTTAGCAACAGTCAGTGAACATTGCAATGATTCCTTTTTATTGTCTTTTAACAAGAGGCCTAATTTTTGTGGCATTGAAATGGCTTTGAAGGTGCTCCTTTGGAGAAAAGAATTTGCTAGAAAGGTTTTATTTAGACTTTGCTAAAGCAGTTTTAGGAGGCTCGAAGTCTCCAAGCTTTGAAGTTCAGTAGGGGTATATAGCCTTTATGTCAGGCATGACATCACCGTCTTTTTGGCAGGACACTAAAATCCATCCCTGCTACAAAGATGTGATGACTGGGGATGGTGAACAAGGCCTGGCATGTGGGAGGAAGGCAAAACTGCACAGGTTGGGAGGGTAGGGCACAGATCTGGTGGGGCTGAGATAAGAAGGTGAGACAGATCTGACTGTGAGTGAAGGAAACAGATGAGTTACAAGACCAAGACAATGAGGATAGAGCTGGGAGGCCTCATGGAGAGCATATATGGTGCTGGGCAATGAAGAATGGTGAATAGACTGGGAATGGGGAGGCTGGTTACGGCACAAGGAAGAACAACAGGGCTCTGGGTCTAGAAATCAGAGGCTGTGCATCCAGTGAGATGAAGACTTGGTGGGCAAGCAGGTTGTAGGGCGCGTGAGAATCCATGAGTGGCCTAGGAGCCCAGGGCAAGGAAGAGGCAAGATCAGGCTGCTGTGGATTGTTTAATGAGAAAAGAAACCAAGCTTATGAATGTAGGAGTAAATGTGTCTGAGCTGTGTTGGCACACTCCCTTTCTGAGCTGGATAGCTTATGAACAGATCTGAGCAGATATCCCGGAATGTCTCTGCTCTGCCTGGAACCATCTGCCAGAATGGGGTGTTGCATCCCCCTGCAGCATGTGCCCGTAAGGAGGACAGCAATCTATTAATGCAAACAGCCACTCCATTAGCTCAGTGGCAAATCTGTGTGCTGGCAGGAAAGCTTTCAGCTCTGCTGATGACCTGCATGTGTTTTAGAAAGACACCAAATAATGACATTTATGTCTGTGTATGTTTTATTGTCTTTACTTTTGTTTACTTATTTTTTAATATATTTGGGACAATGCATACACAAAATGATACTTTTTTAAAAATTAAACTCATGTTTTCCAAACATTAAGAAATGTCAGGATTTAAACCTTCTATATGTGGGGTAAGCATTTGTATCGGTTCTATGTTTATAAAATGAATAAATACCATTTTATAAATGGTAATACCATGTGAGATTAGGTGTCTTTTGTACCACTCACCTTAAAGGCCTTCTCGTATTTAATCTTTTCCTAGTACCTTTCTTCACTTCTGCATCCCCTTGCGTTGTCTACCAACTCTGTGTCAGATTTGTATCCTCTCTCTCCCTTTTCCCACATCTTCAGATAGGACAGCTATATTCCCCAGGCTGCTTGGATGCTAGCAGTAGGAGCACCAACAGCATAGGAAAGACAATCCCGTGTATCTGAATCAAAACAGTCATTATAGAGGAAAAGCATACCTATGACCCTTGGCTTGAACACACTCCCTTGTTCTCTGCTTAGTAGTACAGGCAATGCTTCCTCAAGTACAGGAGTTGTGAAAATCTCCAGCATATCCTGTGAAGATTCTTTGGGGAATTCAGCTGCTAAAATCAAAGCAGCCTGTCATAGATATGCACAAACAGCAATTATTCAAAGGCTTTTACCTTGGCTACATTTGGACTAATTTTCATATGGGCATAACCCTGATTTATTCCTTTTTCTCCTGTGAAAAATTTCTGGTCTTTGCCTAATGCTCAGTTTCAGGAGAGAATTCCAAAGAAAGGATTGTCATGAAGAAGATAATGCCTTTTCTCATTAGCTTTTTTTCTTGGAAATAACTGAAAAGCATTGCCTGAAATCTTCCAGGAAAAGATATAAATAACTGCACAGATAACAGGGCAAGTAAAATTTCTGCCAAACAAGTTAAATTGGGTAAAGTTAGGAAGCAGCTGAGTCAAGGGACTGATAGGAGGGTATGCAACTAGGCAATATTAATGAGTATAATAAATGGTACCAGCTTGCTCACCCATTAGAGAAGTGCAGACATATCTGTATGGATCAGTGGAGCACAATGCAGGGGTTTCCAAGGTGGCTCTGAACCAAGCTGGTAATTTCACCTAGTGCAATGTGAATGAATCACTTCTGGCCCTGGGCTCAGAGCTGTGTGCACACCGAGGGTTTCAGCTGCAGGCGGTGCCAGCCCAGTTATCATGCGGCGCACATGTGCCCTCGGGGATTTGACTACAGTCAGATGGACACAGGTGGCAGAGCTGAGAGATGAACCCAGTTTTCCTAAGCCCTGGTTTCGTTCATTGACTGTGGAAGCTGAATCGGCTCCCTCCAGAGCAGGGGCTAGAACAATGAGCCTGACACCACAACAGATGAGCGTTCTTAGAGTCCAGTCTGGTCCAGCTGATGGGAACTCTTAGTGTCCTTGGTACCTATATCTGCTCTACTTCAGCGGGGCATCACCAAAGGGTTGTACCAAGGTGGAGGGAATAAAAAGCACTTCATGCACCTTGAAGTACTTTCACATATCTCTCAGCCCACCCAGAAGCTGGTTCAGGCAGTCCATGAGGAAATGCTAGCAAAGACGTGATGCCAAATACTCTGCCTTTGTACTGTGTCCTGGGAGGCAAGTCAGCCAAGCTCTGCAAGCCCATGCTGTAGGAACCCCAGGCTCTTCCTTTAGTGTTGCCTTAATCTAATTTTCCTTTGTATTTAATAAAATTCTATGGGTCTTGGGGTTTTTATTCCTTTTCAAGAAGCAACAGAGAAAAGATCTGCTATTTGATCCTGCTGATGTTCGCTTTCCGACACCTGCCATCAGCACTGCTTGGACATGTCCCTTTTATTTGCCATTCTCTTTCAAGTGCCTGGGCGACTTTGATATATTTCTGTCTCTGTCTGTAATGGCAACAGGATAAGGTGTTATTCTCAACCTGGACTTGTCATGATGAGCCTTTTATTTCATTAAAGTCACATTCTTTTTCAGGAACTGTAGCCTGAATTGGAGTTATTTTGCTTGGACTAAGGATGAGTGTGTACCAAGGACAGCAGTATAAAGTACGAACATCTATAAATGCAGCTTTGATTGGATTTTGCCCAACCCCTTTAAAATTCATATATGATAATCAAAATGGTGAGTGGGAAGGGAGCATTGCCTCCTTTTCAGTTTATTGCCCTCATGTAAAATCTCAAAATAAGGATTGTAACCAGCAGAATTCCAGCATTTATATTTCATGAGAGAAATGTCCTTGTGTAAATATTGGTTTCTTTAATGCATACACTTCCATCTCTTTTTAAAAACTCCCAACTCAAAGAGCATCTGACAGCATTACACGTCTCTTTCTGGAGGCAGCAATGAAAATGTGCTGATAATTTGAGCCCTGCGAAGAAGTCTGTTCCCCTGTGAATTTTACCAGTCACACTGCTCTGCCATTGTATTAGATCACTGCTGCAGTGCCAGCATAGCAGCTCTCTCCACATTTTAATAGCACCTCTCTCAGATCACATCTTACTGTCAAATAATCACCCATTCCCAAATGGCTGGAAATTAATGACGGCTGAACCCATCAGTGCTAGGCTTATGCTAGTTACACAGTCCAGATCCTGAAAAGCCTTTCTGCAGGGAATGGCTCTGGACAAACCCCTGCAGGCTTGCTTGCTTACTCTGAACCACTCCTTATCCTCTCCCTCCCATTGTCACTGGCCATCCATGGTTGAAAGGATTCTTCCAGTTTACATCAGGTAGAATTCGAGCTAGAGATTACAAAGTGTGTGAAGTAGCATTTGTGTAGCATCAATCATAAGAGGCAACATTTTTCTTTCTTGCCCAGGACACCACTCAATCCTTTCCTTTTTTTCTCCAGATCTTCTAAAACATGTAGAAAAGTTTCCTATCCCAAGCAGTGCCTCTGAAAAAGTGACAGAAACAGCTGCCCAGATATAGCTCCTTATAGTGGTGAGGGGTTTTGACAACCAGGAGAAAAACATGTGGATGTTTTCTCCCTCTATTAAGGAATATAGATGTCTGAGGTCAGACTTAGGGAAAACTGAGGCCCGCAAAATTTCTGTACCTCATCTCAGTTCAGAATTTTTTGACAAAAATGATGATGAGGAAAATCTCATGACTGGTTTTTGTATGATCCTACTCATCACTTCCCACAAGTAAAACTTCAGCATCCAGATTCCTGTTCCTCTCCTTCTGGTAGTTCAGTCTTGGTACACAAACTTAGTTGACATCAGACTGAAAATCACTTTGATTATTGAATAATTTTCTGATTTGATTATTATTTGCACTGATTATTCAGAGAATTATTCCCATTCTCTTCCCATGTTTTAATCACATCTTGGTAAAGACTTTTCTATAAATACAGTTTCAGGTTTGTTTGAGCAGTAGTATATTGAACACAGGCTATGGTAAAGAAGTGGTATTGCAGTGCACCATTTTTATTTGATGTATTGCACTGCAAAACTAAATATTCAACTTGGTCTTTACATGTTTCTGGAATCAAACCCTGAACCATAATTTTTGCATTGTAATTATATTGCATACAGTTTTTTGCATAGTTTGAGACGTAAATAACCAGACTACATATTTAGTGTAATTTCATCACTAATTTGTCTATTTATCCTATGATGTTAATGAATTTTATGATGGCTGAATGCCTTTATTCCAACTTGGGAAAGATGTAGCATATGGTCAGCTCACAAGCCTTTGGAAATGACTCTTTGGCACCTGTCACAAAGTGATCTCAGATCTGTGTAAATGGTTCCTTCTACTCTGGAGATTAAGTACCAGATGCTCTCCTTTGCAAATAAAAACTGAATTACAAGTTAGCTGAACACACTGGCTGATCTGCTGTGAGTGCAAGTGAACTGTACTGTGCCTCTTTGACAGAAATCTCATTGTGTGGACTATAGTGAGACGAATAAAACACCCGAGAAAAGGCTTTTCTGGACTGATTTTCTAAAGCACAGTTCTGTCTATATTCAAACAACATCTGAGGCTGTACTTAAAGGATTCTTTGCAAAAGAATCTGCAGAGTGTATGGCTGATACTTATTTTTTTTCCAGTAAAAGAAAATAAAGGCTGAAATTCTGAGAGCTTTCACCATGTAAGGTAATAAGTCAAATTATTTGGCTGCCTACAGTAATATTCATACTTCAGGCACCCAAGTCAATGCATGTTTGGACTGTTGTTCTAGAGGGATCTGTACTAAGAAGTTATTATGCTTTGACTTGCGAACTGTTATTGTAGAAGGTACATTTTACAGCTGGACTTCAGTCACGTGCTATGGAGATATGTTGCATGCTGACCTATGTTAGTGGGAAAACTTACGCTTTTCTTGGCTGCTGATGAACTTGCATCTTGGGCCTTGTCATCCTGTCATTCTACCAAACAGAAATATTCTTCAGGTGCAGAACTGCAAGATTTCCATGGTAGATCTATCAGGTAAGTGAGACAGTTTTGGATATGTTAAATGATTTCTAATTTTCCTCTTTTTTTTGCTACTCCCCATACATTTTTGTCTGTGCTTTTCAGAGCAGCCTAAAGTGAGGAAGGTCCTGCCAGGCAGGAAGATACATCCATTCCCTGCTGCCTTGTGCATTGTCAGTCATTTTTTTCTCTGTCTTGAGCATCTGCAAAAGACTGCCCCAATCCTGTGTATAAAACTCAATGGAGGGTTGATGTGTACTAGCTGGGAACAGTGTGGTTGAGGAAGAAAATATTAGATAAATTAGAAACAATTAATAATATAAATGTGGGAAAATTTTACTGGGAAAACAAAACAAGAGAGGTTTTGGGGGAAGGTTGATTGTAAACAGGATTTTGTATGCAAGGTTGAATGGGAGAAGTGCAGACCTAAGTCTCAGGACTGGCTGTGAGTCCTGTTGCTTGGTGTACTCACAAGCTATGCTCTGTCACCACAGTCAGCACATCTTTCCTTGGAGTGCCTTACTTTTTCCCTTAGTAATGTAGGGACAGAGACTATCCCTTTTTTTCTGCAGGGCAGTGAAGCAGTTCAGATGGAGAATGTTATGTAAGTGTCATGTATAATCACTAATATATTATTACTAGAAAAGGAGACAGGTCAAACCAAAAAAAAAAAAACCAGTGTGTTCTGCCTGCTAGCATCCTTGAAAAATGTCATTTGAGCAACATAGAACTTGGGAGCTGTGCCAGAAAATAACCTGCACACTGGTTCCCAGGTGGATTGCCCTAGAGAGTATGGCCAAACATGTCACACAGGAGGAAGGTGGGCCAAGTATTATAATGAAGTGGGATGATCCCTGCCTCAGGCTATCCAAGACTTGAGGTGCTCCGCCATGGTCTCTGACTGCTGCTGCAGCAGAGGCTTTCAGGGTTTGTAAGAGCCCCAGTACCAGTTACTGAAGAATTTGCCCTGGGCTGTTTCTGAGCTGGTGTCCCACACTGTCCCCTTAAGATCTGGTTGTGGAGCAGTGGGTCCAGAGCAGTAACACTGAAGGAGATCACGCAAAACAGCCTCCAGCGAGACCATGACTCCCCACTTGCCCACCTGGCTGGAGAAATGCAAACTCCAGGAACCAGGATTGTGAAAAATTGATTGCTTAGCAGTTTTTCCTCATTCCTCCCTCATTATTATTACCATAAATATTTTGACTAACTACCACTTTGCCAAGGTGGTAAGTTTGGTGCCCTGACTTCCCTGAGGCTTGTAACAGACTCTCAGCCTTTGTTCACCCAGCACAGTAATGCCCTGTTTTCTACCTCAAGCCAGAGGAAGGAGGGGAAGTTTCAAAGGCTGGATGCAAATTGTGCCTGCAGTGCCATATACATAACCTTTTTCACTGTGGTTTTGTACAATGCTAGGTAGTAGTTACTGCTGCACGTCAGTGTGTCAGTGAAGGGGAAGGAATGATCACAGACCAGCCTTTCAGTGGCAGTCAGGCAGTGGTTACTAGCTGGGCTGCAGCACTGCAGGTGTGGTGGGAAAGTGCCTCGGCAGGAAACACGTGCCATGTGGCATTGGATTCCTTTGTGCAAAAGGATGTGTAAACTGATACCAATGTGTCTGTGCACCTTGTCAGTCAAGCACAGCAAACTGGAGCATGAGGGCATAAAAAGACTTTATGTGTATTTTATGTTCCAGCAAAACCCAATACAGGCTGTAATTTTCTCCTTGTCGTTGTGCCCTGCAGGCAGCAAACATACTTTGCTCAAGTATCTCGATTTATCTATCTGTCGCACTGCTTTCTTGTATACACAGTTCATGAGGGGCACTCTTTTCCAAAGTCCCTAGCTACTGGTAGACGAAGGACACTGACTAAACTTGGATTTGATAATTAGCTGACTGGATGATGCAGTGCCCAGCTATTTTCCTTCTCATCATGAAGAGATGGAACATCCTGATTCCATCCTCAGAATTATCCTGTGCACATTGCAATACGTAGGCTCAATGCAGCTGTAACTTACTTGACCTGTCCTCCCCAGCCCTTTCCTAAGGCAGAACTGTGACCTGGCTGCTCAGTAGCACTGCCAGGAGAAAACAGGGGATTAGAGCAGTGTGACAAACATGGCTCCAATACCAAAATTTTAGGTTTCCATTTGTAGCTTAGATCAACCCTGTCTTTTTGGTATCTATCTATACCTGACAGGACTGATTCCATTGTGTTAAGACATACTTGAGTTTCTTTTGGAACCAGCTTCTCTCAGTAATGATAAGGGGCCTTGCAGGGTAAGGAGAACTCAGGTTTGCTCAGGTCACGCAGCCAAGCCAGCTGAATGTCTCAGCCCTACCAAGGAGCTCCGGAGCTCCTTCTTCACCTCTTCTTGCTTTTCTTTCCTTTATTCCTGTTGCTGGGGTCCTATGCCCTCACTGTGCTGGGTCTTCTGCCTCAATTCCTGAGTAACTTCCATAGTAAGTTGAAAAGTATTCCTTCCTGGTTTTGTTCTTTTTTTTCCCTTTTTTTTTTTTTATTTGCCTGGGCTAGTTTAGCATGCTCTCTGAGTATGGAGAGCAGTGAGAAGGATCGTGCTGAATCAGCTGGGAGCAGAGGCTGAGGAGGGAGCCTGATTCTTCCCAGATGTTAGATCAGCACAGGGACAGTGACTGCAATCCTCAAGCAGGCTGGCCAGGATCCCTACAGAGGTGCCCAGGCAAGATAGCCTGCAGCATGGGGTTAGGTTTGCTAGCTTCACTTGTCTGGAAATTAGGTGTTTAATCTAAACATCCCATTTTGGCATGCTCTGCAAGTCAGAGGAGTGTGTCTGACTGCCCATTAGTAGACAAACATTGATGTCCAAAGTATATAGGAAGAATTGCCCTCCTTAGTTACTTAACTCTCTCTGTTGACTACAGAGTTGGCCACCATAGGTTAGTTTCCTGAGCAGCCAAAGTTAGATGGGATTAATCTCACCCTTAGAGATGTGCAGTTTCATCACTATCAAAGCATTCTGCATCACACATTTGGTTGCAAAACTCGTCCTTAATATGCACATTGTAACTGCCTCCATGAGCTGGAAATGCACGAGCATATTTACAGCCACTTCCATGCAGAATTGTGTCCCCAGAATGTGATTAACGTAGCAAACAGAAGGCAACAAAAAATCTTCCTTCTGTTTACCTCATGGAGCAATAAATTATGTTAAAATGCTAAGGGATTGTTGTTGTATTTGATACGATTTGACTAGGTTGTAAATGATACAGTACTATACTGAAAAATACAAGTTGTTTAATTCATCCTAGGCTCCTAAATGTATTATTTGCTACTGGGACATAGAATTATTATTTTTTAAATGTCGTTAGTCCCAAACATCATATATTATTATTTTTCCTACTCTTATTTTTATTTTATTTTTGTAAAAAGCAAAAAGAAAACAACTATGCTTCCCTCACTCATACAAGCTTACATTAAACTTCAGAACTGAGAGGCTATTATAGATCTTGATTGCTTTTCAGAACTAAAGAAGTGTAAAGAAGTGTTGGTTATTTTTTCCCTGAGGACTCTAATTAATTATACAAATGTTAATGAAAACAGAAGAATGAGGAGAGTATGTGTAAGTACTGGGGCTTCCTATTCTTTTTCTTTTCGATTTTGAAACTGTCTTCAATGAGTGAATGAATATCTTATCACTCCTGCATACTTTCTTTTTTTTTTCCTAGTGCCTTTAAGGTTGACATTTTTCTGTATTATAGTGACATGTTAAAGCGTGAGACTTTCTAATATATACCTCTGTGTAGCTGGAGTGTAAAATTGACATGGGGATGAGGAGGGATGAAGAAACGGGGAGAGTGGTGAAATTTTAGCTTGATTGAAGAACCTGAGCCAGTTTCTAAATTTAGTGTTGGGTTCTGGGGAGGGTATGTAGAGAGTTTAAGAACGTGATGATCCTTTGTTATAGTTCAGTTTAGAAAAAAAAAAGTGATTGCACAAAAGATTTTTAAGCACAGCAACTGGAAGGCTTTATTTTAATATTACCTTTATTACACTTTAGATATTACCCTTAATAAGACATTTTAATATTTATTATCTTAATACTTTTTACTTGAGTAATTTATTATTTACTCATTTATGATATTATTAAATGCATTATTTCATTATTTAATATTATTAACATTATATTATTTAAATTTAAGCTCTTTTAGAGGGAAACTGTGAAATTTTAAGGTTAAAATCAACTACCTTTTAAGGACTTGAGTGGGATGTCATTAATAGCCTGCTGAAGGTACGCTGCTTTGTGATGATAGCTGTTTCATCCAGCAGTGAGAGCAGACCTAGCTGCCTTTAATCTGTATAACTCCTCTTAATGCCAACTCTAATGATCTTCAAAGGAAGGGCAAAAACGAATGATAGACAGTGTGTCTTCACATTAACTCTTCCCACTGCAAATCTGGACACATTTACAATGAGGCTGCTTTTCAAATGTAGCACTATTCCCTTGTTCTCCCCAAACCTATTACTCTTTTTGCATCTCTGAGGGCAGAGGGATTTGCCCTGGGGCCTTTGTTTGCATAACACATTCCCTGTGTGTTTATTAACGTAGCGTTATACTATGTTCTCAGCATGAGCAGACGTCCTCTCAGGCCATCGCCTGGGTCTGGGCATGCTCACAGCGGAGATAATCACTGGAACTGAGCTGACTTCTCACTGGGAATGTGACTCCACTCACAGCAAGAGAGCAAATAGGAAATGACTCGGGGTGAGTCTCACTAAGCCGGAAAAATGAATTAGACACACTCCTCAACAGAATCTGAAAACATTACATACAGTGAAGAGAGAAAAGGTTAGAGCAAGAGGTTGCTTACCATTCTCACTTTGGAACTGAAATGCATTTAGGGATACATTATACCTCCTTATGATGTGAAGTTTGTCTTTCGATTGTGTTACCCGGAAAAGAACCCCTTCATTGAACAATCCCTTCATTCTTTATATACAGTTCAAGTTTTGAGAGAAGTAGGTTGGGTCAGAGGTAAATCTCAACACTTTCCTGTGAAAAACTAAAGAGAAATAAATTTGGAAGTAAAATTGTGGAAATTGCTATGACCTTTGAGATGCCATCCTTTACAATACGCCATAAAAATATTGGGCTGCTCAGGCTTACATCAAGTTTACAGGAACATAAATTGCCACAATTGAGCCGCAAGCTTTATGTTCTTAAATCACATCATTATTCTTTGGGATATTGGAAGGGAAGGTAGAAAATAGCAGATTTCTATCCATCTCAAGAAATAATAACAGTCTTACTGATTGCCTTCAGTATTTTGCTGCAGTATATTAGGTCATTTTTAACCCCCTTATTTTAAAGAAAATCTCTTTTGGAAAACATCTGCTATTCAGGATAAATCATGACATTGACAATTTATTTGTCTGATAAGGTGAACCTAGTACACCAGTTTCTTTTTGTCTCGATTGTAACACACAGAGGCACAGACAGAGGTGGTAAACCTAGGCAAACCCATAGAGCTATGGAATTATGTCAGTTTAAACCAGTTGAGGATCTGATCAAAATGCCTCAATGTCATAAAACTAAAGCTGGCATCTGATTTAAAATAAAAGTGAGGAAACAGATGTAGGAGTCAAAATGAAAGAATAAAAGTTGTAGCAATGTTAGACAGCTCCTGTAGAGCCTGTAACGACCTTGCCGTCTTAGCACGGTTACTGATTTAAAATAGATCACCCCCACGATCATGTGAAGGAATGGTCATTTCCAATTGACTGTTAATGCTGTGATACTGCAGATGAATAATTATGAACATTTTTAATTTTTGGAGGGGGGGGATGTAGGGAATAGTATAAAGAAAAAGAAAACTTTGTACTAATAAAAATCTTTAGAGTATGCCTGCTAGTTTACCGTTAAACTAAATTAAGAGTACCAAAACCAAGTACTGCTAGAAATTCCTCATTTATGAGCTCTTTGTGTCCCTTGGGCATTGGATTTAAGTAGGGACTAAGTGGTACCAGCTGGCTTTCATGCCCAAGTGCTTGTGGGGATTCAATCTTTAATGAGCCAGAGAGCACAAAGGCTTCTGCTGAGAAGTGCAGGCTTGGGTTTGTGCTCCTTGTGTGCTACTTGCCGTGAGTAACTTGTTTTCCTCACCTTATTTGGTGGGATGCATTTGCTAATTCAATAAGAGAAAGGGAGTGCAAGATGCTAATAAATAATGTGTCATAGATAGCGAAAGATAATCCAAACAACAGAAACTGTAGAAGGAAGGCATATGTTCCCTCGGGGAGAATTTATTGAAAGCCGAGGTGTAACAATAAGAAGCTACATTCACAAATCTCTAAGGGCAGCTTTGCACTGCTTCAGCAGTGCAGAGCATCTTAAATCCAGCTTAAATTTCCAGTGGAGTATGCTTTTGTGTAACTAAAAAATCTGGCTTCATAAGGCTTTCATATGGTATATGACAAGGGGAGAGCTGTGGCCCAGGTGACCTGCTCCCTCATGATTCATGCAGATGGTTTTGAAGCCGCTCTTTGAATGACCTCAAGCACAGTTCACATGAAGCCCAGGAGTGCAGGCCAAAGATTGTTATTGTCGTTGTCTGTGTTTTCTTGATGAGGAAAGGAGACGAGTGAAACTCCAGATAATTCAGCCGTGCATAAAAACAGCTTGAGATAAAAACCAAGTTGGTTTCTGGTACTGATTTTGCTTTGACTATGTGTCTTTTCCTGAATAAGTGTCTCTAAAGTGTTGCTCACAGTACACCAGTCGGACTGTCTGCACAAATAAACTTTGTGCTAGATAAAATCTTGAGGGTGTAGAGTTTCTCCCGTTTTCTGTTCCCACTCCTTATGAAGAATTTGTGCCCTGTGTTTCTACAGGCGCTAAATACCTCATAGTCTTGAATATGTTTAATATGTGCATGGCATTGCTGTGACAAGGCTACAGCAACACATAACAGGTTGTGGCACTGGCTATGGATGCAGGAGAAGGTCAGCAGAGATTAGAACTCTAATCAGACATGTTAGAACCAGCAGAATATTTAGGTGCTTTGAAGTAATGTGATGCATTGCCTTGCTTTTAGATGTCGAGTGCCTTCAGCACTATAGATCTTTTAGGTGTAAATAACCTGTACAAGGCACCTGGTAGGTAAGGCCCTTCAAATGGGATCAAAAAACCCCTAAGCATACACAGAAGTGATCTGCTCACAGGTAGCAACAAAAAGCACAAGGGCAAGTAGTGTGCCATAGATCTTTGACAGGCTCTCATAGTTGGGATGCTTGCTGTCTGGAGCTTCTCCTCTGTCCTTTCTCAGCTGAGTGCGGGTTTTGCTTCTTACCTTGTTGCTGGAAGAGGACAAAAAAAGAGGGAGGAATTGGTGCTGGGGAAGAATTATCTTCCTAATTCTTAAATGTAGTGTTTGCTGAAGGGGATTCAAAACCTCATTTCCCAGGAGACTGACTTAGCTACAAAAATCAAAATTGTTTGACTTTGGGGAGCTATCTATTTCTCCTTTGGAAAATGTTTCATTGTTGTGGAAAGGGGGAAAAAAGAGTACGACACCAGCTAATTGATTAGTTGTGGGTTGCAACTTCTCTCTCTTATGGCTAATACTGAAGCATTTTTATGAGTAAGAACTGGATTCCACATCTCCCTGCTCCTGGTTGAGCCACTGGATTATATGTGAGGGGACCAGAGAAGAGGAAGAAAAGGACTGTTCAGGACACCAACCGAAGGTTTTAAATTTATCTCTTGGCTCACTCTTTCATAAGGCTAAATGATTTGTTTGCCATACAGAAGCCTGTAGTGAAGTAGAGGCTTGAACCCAGTTCTCCAAGGCCTAGTTTGACTGTTTAACTACTTCAACCGGGCCTCCTACTTGAGTGTATTCACTTTTCCTTCTGTCAGTTGTTGATCTAAGTTACAAAGATAGGGTTTATCTGAACACTAAATGGACTATATGTGTTACAGCTTTCTACTGCACTATATTTCTTTACAGCAACAAAATCTCAGACAAAGAATCACTGATTTCTCTTTTTGAAAACTAGATCAGATTGATAGTAGAAAAATGAGAACATTTCAAATCTGTGGTATGACTAAACTAAATGTGATCAACTTTGGATATCTTTACAATCAGATATCTTTGCTAAAGACAGATCCTAGCAAGAGCAGGGTATGTAGGGTGTGTACTTCAACCCCAGTTTCCACACAGATTTCTGTTACAAGGGGGCAAGTTTCTTTGCACAGTTTCGGTAAGGGAAAGTATCTTCTTGTATGTATCATTAGCAGTAATCATCCTATCTCAGATGTTAGAGACTGAAATATGGAAATTGTGTTTCTATGGAAAGAATAACTGTAGATAAACTGAGGTGAAAAAAATGAAGTAACATTTTTATGACATACATTTGCATTCGTAGTCTGCATGCTGGAAGAAACTCAAAAACTGTTACCAAGTTAAAAATCCCTTTAATTTCTATTCATTCCCATTTGCAAGGTCCAGTGAGATGTTTTGTTGGTTTTTTGTTTGTTTGTTTTCAACAAAGCAGAAATGAACAATGTTTGTTACTTGTTTAACAATAGCTGTATCTGCAGTGTGCCTTGCCTGTTTCCCTGTATATTGTTACTACTTACCTGAATTTGCAGAGGTGGCAAAAACTGTTATATTTTGAGAACTGTAGCTAAAGAGCAAGGAAGAGGTAGGTGGAGGAAGAGAGGGAAAGAGTTCCTTTGTTTATTCTTTGGTTAAACTTCTGGTTACACGGAATAATTCAAAAATGCAGTTGCATTATGAGAGGTAGCTGCAAAAAGCCTCATTTTGAGGGTTTGTACGTTGTCACAATAATTTCTATATTGACTCTATGTACTACTCAAGCAAAATCGATGTGTACATACAATTTAAAATATTGATTAACCTTGTAACTATATCCTGGCATCTGAGGTTCAGACTGGTGGATTATTTTTCCTCTATTACCACCCACAGTAATGGTTCTGTAGATTAGCAGTTGATTCAAATATACCAAATCCAGAACTATCTACAGCTGTAAGTGACTAACTGAAATTGAACTCTGTAATATGTGTGACTATTTACACTATCTTAGCTTGATTGCCTCTGTAGCACTAATGGGTATTTTTAAAAAAAAAATTAAAGAGTAGAACATTGCAACACACAAATCAGAAGACAGAAATGACCTCATTGAAAGGCAGTTATCAGATAAATGCTTAAATAATTTGGGAAAAGAAGTTGTAGGGTTTTGTGTCACTTGATTTTCTTTTTGTTTTCTTTTGAAGGTATTTGCAATTAGACCATTTTCAGACTGATTTGTATATGGAGTGCAGGCACCTAAAGGCCAGCTGCTCATATGGTCCTTCCAATTCAGGAATGTGGAGTACTTCCTCTATCCAGTTCCTGCAGAACTTTCTGAAGGAAGCTGCATCTTGTCTACAGCAGCATCTCTTCAATACTGTCAGAAATTAGTGATTCTAACACATGGTTTTTAGTTTGAGGTATGGTGATCTCTAAAACTTTATTCATCATTGTTTATTCAGAAGAATTGATGATAGAGCACTTTGCTACTACATTAACTCTTTCTTTAAGGAATTTTGCTTGCCTGACAAGACCTCTGTTCTGGCATGTGAAGAAACACAAGAGAATGTGCTCATTTATTTTTTTAATTCTGTTAATCATACATTGTTTCAGAAAAACCCAGCCTTGTGTAACCAAAGGAGAACCACAAAATACAAAAAAGTAATTAAAAAACTCCATTGTGTGAGTAGTGTGCAAAATAGCTAACTAGCACTATGTATGTATGAATATAAAACATTAGGATTAAATGATACCTGATTTGAATTTCACTCTCTAATTGTACAAAGTGATTTTCTTGTGTTTTCTGGCTTGACCTTAAACTGAGAGCTTCAGTATTAAACATAGAACTCAGCCTGTCAGTTATGTGCTCCTGACATTGACCGTACTGGGAGTCTGAATTCTCAAGTCCCAATTCATCTAACATTCATATTGATCATGTGCAAGTGTTTGCTCAGCATAGAGTTTTCTGAAGTGTTCTTGAGGAGAAGAACTCAAGTGTGCTTACCTCAAGGTCTCCTCTAGGTAACTTGGAAGATCTGGCTGAGAGAAAATCAGTTTGGTCCTGGGCAGCAATTGTCCCTGGGCTCATTCTCTCTCTTAATATTTCAGTGTAGATATATTCTTTGACTCCCAAAAGGCACTAGTCCTCAGTGCATTCCTGCACAAGGCTGAGCAATTTTTTTTTTTTTTCCATTCTATTGGAGGGAAACAGTTCAGGCAGTCTATGTAAGCACTGTTTTTTTAACTCCTTACTTCCATACTGCAAAATTATTGACGCTCTTTGTTATGCTTTCTCTAGATAACCGGCATGGATCTAGCCATATCTGGAGAATAGCTGTTCTTTATCCTAGACACTTGTACATGTCCATACTCAAAAACAACTTCATATGTGTCTCGTGGTTTTGACACTTTTCATTGGCATGGCTTTTGGGTATGTGGGAATCTCCATAATGCATCTTTGCAGAAGGTCTGCTACCTTGGCAGCAATGTCTTGCCACAGAGCAGCAGCCCAGACAGATTTACCTCCACTGGTGTAGCACCCTCACAACCACTTGCCACCAGCCAAGGGTCAGTATAGAGATAGATTGTTAGCCACTTTTCTCGTTCAGCAATAGCTGGAGGCAAATGGATGGCTTTTATTTCTGCAAACTGAGTTGATCTGCCTTTTTCTTCAACAGTTTTTGAGACATGTTACATGGGACTCCACAGAGCAGTTTTCCACTTCTGATGGTTTTCCAAAATATGATGGGGCACATCAGTAAACAGAGCATGTAGATTTCCGTTTTCTGGCAATTTATTATATAGCGGGGCCTTTTTGATATGAGTCACTTCCTTGGGCAGTATCCAAAATATCTGCCTTCTGCTCGGTCTATAACCTCTTCTTGGATTTCTGTGTGGTTGGGGTTCCCCAGTCAAACCCACCATATGATCAGTGTTAGCCATTTATCCCATGTAGCACTGGTTACACTGGAAAAGCCAAAAGCAGACATTAATGAGTCCTGAAACTGAGTTGTGAAACTTGGTGTACAGCAAGGGATTAGGTAAGGGAATGAAAAAACCAGTGCTGGGAACAAGAATGTCAACACTCTGACCAGCAACAGCAAACAGTAGCTTGCCAAGCAACAGCTGAATAGTTGTAACACCTGTGAATTCAGTCTAGCACATTCTGATGAAACATATAGTTAACTTGAGCCCCACATGGCGTGCCTAAAATGGACTGTTGTGGGTTGGCACCAGCTGATAGGTTAAGTCCCCAGCCACTGTCTTGTTCCCACAGCTCCCCTGCAAGTGGCAGGGAGGGAAGTACTGGATAGGTAGAAGAAAAACCTTCATGGGTAAAGATAAAGCCAGTTTAAGAACTCTGTGTGTGTGTGTGTGTGTGTAAATACAAATAAACAAGTAATCTGCTGGTGGTGAGAACAAGCAGTCGCTCACGTCCAGCAGATCGATACCTAGATGGTCTCCAAGCAATGACAGCTTGGGAACACAGCTGAGCATGACATTGTATGGTATGGAATATCCCATTGGACAGACTGGATCAGCTGTCCTGGCTGCATCCCGTTGAAACCTTTTGCCCACCCCTAATCTAATTACTGAGGAGGGCAGAGTAGGAAACAGGGAAGATCTTACTGCTGTGCAAGCACTTTTGAGTAATAACTAAAGCACTAGTACATTATCAGCACTGGTTTGGCCACAAATTGAAAACACAGCACCATGCAGGCTGCTATGGGGAAGGTTAAGGCCATCCCAGACAGACGCAGTGCTGACTAGTAATGTCTTGTACAATAACTGCTCTTTATTCTAATCTCTTGTTCATATCCCTTCTCAAAATACCATCACCTCTTCTGACCACCTGTCTTTTCAAACTGTCAAAATGTTTGTGGTAAAACTAAATTCCTGTAGGTATGAACTTTTTCCTTTTGTGCAAGAAGCCAACAGCAGATCTGCGTGACGAATGTGGAAAAAATTTAGATCAAGGCTATGCGTTTATTGTATGACATGCTTAGAAGTTCCAGCTGCAGACTGTGACTGTTGTGTGAGATGCTGTACAAACATGGGATCAAAACACGGCTTCTGCCATGAGAAGAGTCATCATTTCCATACCAGAGTTGATGACAAAGCTGTCTGAATCCAAGCAAATAGTGAGGCAACATCGCTATGATAGGCAGTGGTTTCATCATCTCAGTTGCAGCACTGCTGTTAATAGGCATTCCTCCAAAAACAGGACAAGTGTAACTGTGGAGAGCAGGAATTTGTTCTCTGGATTTGTGCTGGAGCAAGGATGGAAAACTCACCTTTGCTCAGTGGTCAGGAGATGGCTTGATCCTGAAAATGCTTGCAGAGAGGGGAGAAGCTGTTCCTTTCAAAGACCTAAAGACATGATTCACTTATGTGGTACTGAGTGCACCTCAGCTTCCAAGCCTTTCTCTGAGCAACATGAGAGTGAGAACATGGGCACTTGGCACTTTTCAGAAGGTCCTTAAATGTGGCAGAATCGTGATTCTTCCAAAAAGTTAAAAGTCTGTGATTGATGTAGAATTCTGAATTTCCCCTGTTGTCAGATTCTATTTCTAGCTTAGTAAAATAAAAATCCTTCTTTACTGAGGATATGCAAATTACATATATGGTCTACTTTATCTTTAGACAAAATTTGCAAACTGGTGTATGGAGTTTTAAGTCCCTAATGATCATTTTGGAGGCAAGTCTGCTAATAGAACACTGGAAAGAAAATCAAAACCTTGTAGGGAGGGGCTTGTTTTGTACTGTTAAGTGCCTACTTATTTTTCTGTAGAAATATCTTTTGCCTTTAAATGGAAATATCTGAAATCCAAGAATGATTTTCAGAAGCAAAAGACTTTTTTTTTTTTTGAAATGCAATGTCAGCAGATCTTATGCCTCCAAAATAAATAATTGCAAGGTACTTCTCTGCCTTGAATTCCTCTTATATTTTGTCCTTTTAAAATATATTTTTAAAATCGAAATATAAAAATAATCTCTCTGAATTTGACTGCAAATACTTATTGCCAGCTAAAAAAGAAAGAGATCAGACAAACAAGTGGTTTTTGATGGGCATTAAAAGCTTGGTTGTTCTTTCTCTTGTGAAATATGACATTCTCATAAAACCCTTTTTTCCTCTAGTGCCAAAACCATGCTCCTGTTAATAATGTAATGCTGGTGGCACCAGCCATCTCTACTCATGAGAGAAATGAACTGGCCCAGGCAATATTGTACTTGAGGGATTTGTCCAAGCAAATGTGCCCCTCATCCCTCCACACTGGAAGCGGCTGAAGAGAAGAAACATCATGATACCTTAACATGATGCACAGCTGCTATGTGGTTGTTTTTCTTTTTCTTCCGTGGGCGAAATAAAAGAATTTGATTTATAAAGCAGAATAGCACTTGAATAGTGCTATGTACACGTGGCAAAGGCTACTTTGATAGAAGTGAACTATTTATTAGAAAGATTTTTGATGTCCTGGGATTAGAAGTGCGTGCAGCAATAAATATGCGATAAAGAAAAATACTGTCTTGATATCGTCCTTGTGTGTGGGTCTAGACAGGATGATGTTCTGAGATGCCTTTCCACCCTTTGTTTCTGCCCCCTTGTATCAGTGTGAGTGTTCCAGGCCACTTTTCACCATGTCAAAAGTAGTTGTTCCTCTTTTACACTTCACACTGAAAATGTGTAACTTGCTTTTAAGTGCTACCTTGACCCCACAGTGAACTATGGAGATGAGCCTGCAATGCTGAATTGGAAAGAATGGAGATTGCAAAGGATCAGTTATTTCCCTTAGTCTACTGTTAACCTTTTACAGCTGAAGTCAGGAAGGAGGGTGCTGTGGGTGCTGCTTGGCACTTGTACTTCACAAAATGCTAATAGAGGGCAAAGAGACAGAAGGTCCTCTATGGCTTCACAGAGTGGCTGGACCAAATTTTTGCTCCACTACCTGACGTCAGCACTCAGTGCTGCCTTGTGTCCTACCAAGTGTGTGGGAACAGGGTCCCTGTGCAGCAGGAGTGGAGGCCAGCTCTGCAGGTGATACAGCCTCAGTTACATAACTGTTATTCTGAGGAGAACTGAGGAGAGGTGGATAGGGTGTGGACACCACAGACACACAGGTCTTTTTAAAGATGTCTTTACAACGTCTTTTTAAAGCAAAGATCTCACTTAAACATGATGATCTGTAGGACACTGGTTATTTAAACCTATTTCTGAAGCTTGAAGCTGGCTGGTTTTGTTCTCATCTGCATATATGAATTTTCTGGCTGTTGTGGAATAACTTTCACAACTGAATGCTGTACTGGCCTGTTGGAGCTCCATTGACTGGACAGTTCAGCCCATTGCAGAACTAGTAATGAATGACCCAACAGGTTCACTACATCAGGCTGTATATTTCTTTATACAGGTATTTCTAAATAACACTGCTTATCAGTGTAACAGGTGCACAGTGTTCTGCTTTTGGAGACTGAAGCAGCAGGACAAGCCTTGTTCAGCTTTTAAATTTCAGTTGCTGTGGGAGGGGATCCTCAATCTATCCCACTCCTACCAGTTTGTCTCCATGGCCAGAAAGAGATGCCCAGAGTCTGGACAGGAATTGCAGGTCATCAGGAGAGCACCTGAAGAGCAGCACAAAGGAATTCCAGCCACTCCAGCCAGTGAGTCAGCTTCACTGGGGGCCCAACTCTATGCAAATGCACATAGCACGCAGAATAAACAAGAGGAATTGGAGATGTGCACATGCCTGCAGGGCTATGATCTTACTGGCATCACAGGGATGCAAACTGTTTGGCACTGTCCCACATGACATCCTAAACTGGAGAGACAGGGATTTGACGGATAGACCACTCAGTGAATAATGAATTGGCTGGATAGTCACACTCAATGAGTTGCAGTCAATGGCTCAATGTTCAAATGAAGACTGGTGACGAGTGGTGTTCCTCAGAGGTCAGTATTGGGACTGGTGCTGTTTAACAACTTGGCAGTGGGATCAAGTGCACCCTTGACAAGTTTGCAAGTGACACTGAGCTGTGTGGTGCAGTTGACACGCCGGAGGAAATGGATGTCATCCAGAGAGACCTGGACAGGCTTGAGAAGTGGGCCGGTGCAAACCTCATGACGTTCAGCAAGGTCAAGTGCAAAGTCTCGCAAATGTATTGAGAACAGCCTTGAGGAGAAGTACTTGGGGCTGTTGGAGGAAAACCTTGACATGACCCACCAATATACCCATGCATCCCAGAAAGCCGATCGTATCCCAGCTTCCATCAAAAGCAGCACGGCCAGCAGGTCAAGGGAGACGATTCTGCCCTTCAACTCCACTCTTGTGAGACCCCCAATTCTGGGGCCCCCAACATAAGAAGGACATGGACCTGTTGGAGTGAGTCCAGAGAAAGACCATGAAGAAGGCTGGAGAGGGACTTCTTACAAGGATTTGTAGTGATAGGACAAGGGGAAATGGCTTTAAACTGAAAGAAAGTAGGCTTAGATAAGATGTTAGGAAGAAATTCTTTACTGTGAGGGCAGTGAGGCACTGGAACAGGTTGTTCAGAGAAGTTGTGGATGTGGATGCCCCATGCCTGGAAGTGTCCAAAACCAGATGGGATGGGGCTTTGAGCAACCTGGTTTAATGGAAGGTGTCCCTGCCCATGACATCATAGAACCATAAACTGGTTTGGGTTGGAAGGGACCTTAAAGATCATCTAATTCCAACCATTCAATGATTTTCTTGGCTTCAGTGAGAGCTGAAAGCTGAGTAGGTATGGTGGACAGGAAGATCAGCCAACAGTTTCGTTTGTGGGCTGTGTTCAGGCTCAAGCAAGAAGTTGTGGAGGTGCTATGTGAGCTTAGAGGTTGAAGAGTGCCACAAGAGCTGGTAGGTGTAGAAGACAAGAGCGGATACAAGTGCCAATGGGAAATCCTCGTAGTGGAAAGAAGCTTTGTTGCATGATCTTGTTCTTGAGTACAAAGAGGGGAAATGGAAATCAGAGGAAGGTGCAGATTAATGAGAGAAACACATTACATGTACTGGTTGGGAAATGTGATGTTTTTTGTGTTGGCCTGCTTGTGCAGTGCTCAGCACAGGTGTCTTTAAAGCTATGTGTTGGTGAGGAAAAGAATTCTCAACTGTGCCATTTCATAAGGAACCCTTAATGTCCATTGCTGTAAATAATGCAATGGTCTGTGGTTTTAATGACAAATTTATGATAACTGTGCTTTGCTAGTTATTCAGGGAAACAGATATAGGCCCTGTGGTCATTTCATGTTTCTTAATGAAGACCTAGCTAACATAAAAACCATGCTGAAAATTGTCAGCCTATTGAATGAATTGGCAGAAATCCTCTTGCAGCTCCATGTCAGCACCTAATTCTCTGAGAGACCTTTGAAAAATCTCAACAGCAGGTACTGCAGCTGCTAGCTTTTTCCCTAGAGTGTGCAGGGGGGCATTGAACCATTTTCATGGGAAAATCCAGTCAGGAATGTGGTCACTTAATAAGGAGAGAATGATCTATTCTTTTTATTGCTGACTTTTTTTTCTCTCTCTCTCTCTCTTTTTCTTTTTTCTTTTTTTTTTTT
>VZRJ01008143.1:381983-657608 GCA_013397565.1 Ptilonorhynchus violaceus
TTTTTTTCCCTCTTAGGATGGATGACACTGCCTTCAGGCCCAATCTTCAGATAGTGTGAATTGGTCCACAGCTGTCCATACTGCTGTACTGGTTAATTTTCACCAGCAGAGAGTCTAACTTCCCAAGTGCAAGAACACTGGAGGAAAGGGAGAAATCCTGCCTGATGTTTTGGGAGAATGGTTAAGGCTTGATCTTGGATCACTGGATTCTGAAAGTTTTGTCATTTGACTTCAATCAGAACAGGGTCAGAAGCCTATCACCAGAATGTGACACTCTGAACAAGGGCATCCTGAAAATGTAACTTTCTCTCTGTGACTGAGGCTGTTGACATGACAGGAGAAGTAGGAAGAGTTTCTCTGCAGCATTGCATACTGATATCAATAATACACTTAAAAAAAAAAATTCAGAGATATCTGAAAGTTCAGACCCTTTGCTCAGAAAATGAGAAAAGAGAAATATACATTTTTGTTTGCTAGAGTTGAATAAGATCAGTTGCTGGTAGTTGTAATAAATTCAGAAGGAGAAGCCTGGAATTATGGTTTGCTTATTAATATTGTATTTCTTTGGCACCCAGAGAAACCCATTGCATGGAGCACTGTGCAAACACACTTAGTGGAATATTTCTCCTTGCCCTGTACAGCTCTCAGATTAAAAAACCAAAGCCAACCAAACAAAATAATCAAACACCCCCCTCCCCTCACCCCCCAAAAAGACCCCCCAACAACCAAACTCAGAAATAAAACGCCAACAAACCCATCTGGCTTAGGAAAAAAGAAATCTAAATATACTTGGAATCTTTCTGCTTTTATAGTTGCTGTAACAGGATGAAGTTAATTTGTGACACTTATATCAGCACTTGGTTGAAGTGTTTGGATTATTAAAGAGCTGCAGTCCCTTTAAGAACTGGGTGACGTGGTGAGGACTGCTGGGTACATCTGACCCCTTCCTGTTCTCTTTAGGGAGGAAGGAGTGGAGGAATACAGAAGCGAAGGGTCAAAGTTCCTATTTGCTTCAAAGGACAGAAATGTTTACTCATTTAAATAAAGGCAAAACATGGGTTGCCCATGTTTTCCAGCTGGAAAATTTGAAGTCATTTTCTGTGTGCTTCTCTACATTACTTTTTAGACACATTTCTTAGTTTTTGATTATTAGATGTAGAGCCTTTGGAACTAAAATATTATATGAATAACTCTGTATTGATCACTGTGATTGTGGCACTATATTAAGGTGTGAATATGTCCTCGAGAGTTAGGACTGTTTTCCTATCTTGCATTCTTAAAATGGGTGTTGCACCACAGGCTTTGTGAGAAGTAGGGTTTGAGGTTAAGACTGTTGACTGTGGGTAGAATCACTTCAGAGATAATGGTTGTATTATTACTGTAATAGCAGAAACAAAACTGGGTAAAGAAAATGAGTGGGGACTTATTGCTGTATTTAGTGAAGAGTAAGCAGAATGAGCCAGGGCCTCGACAATATTGGTGGATGATATTATTAAATTTGTAATGAGAAGTCCTAGAAAATATATTAGCTGATGTGGCCAAGGGCAGTCTCTATAGAATTTGAAAGCAGAGGAGGGAGCTTGATGATTCTTGGAACAGCCAACATCAGTGTGGAGTTAGGGGACTGGGAAATGTGTTTTTAAATTAGAGAGGCCTGTAGGAAGGCCAGAAAATTGATCATGCAGGATTTTAATTACCAAGATATCGATTAAGATAATAACTATGCACAAATTAAGAGAGGGTTCATAGTGCACGACTGCTCCCTTAAGCTGTTCGTGAGCTTGCACAGTCACACAGTCTTGGATTCAGCCCTGGGGAGCTGAGCCAACTCTGGCAAGTGAGGTGGAGAGGATCTATGGACACCCTGGTGTCAGGCTGGGAAGGATGAGGAGTGCTTAAGGAAGAAGCACAGAGGGTTGTTGGTTTGGTTTGAGTTTTGGTTTTTTTCTTTAGGTTAGTAAAGGGTAATTTTGAGGAAATGTGCCTGAGGAATTTTACCTGATTATGAAAATCTCCATCTGTACAACTGAAAAATAAATGTGATTTCCTCAGAGAGGATGTAATTAAAATGTGTCCTGGTTAAGTCTACACAGGTTAAAGGCTGATGGGGGTAAAATCAGTATGAAATTAGCATAAAGTATTAAGCAGGTACTTTCTTAAGCTGCAGTATAATAAGTGCATTAAGGAGCAAGATAGGGTGACACACAGAAATGAAAAAAGACTATAAAATTAAATTCTTTTCAATTTATTGAAATAATTTTTTCATGCTATTTCTCCTTTAGTCACTGGCTTTTCTAGATCACACTTTTAGAGCTAGGAACGTTTTGTCTGTTAAACAGGACAGGTGAAGATTGTTATAAAAGGATATGTAATGGAGCATTATAGGTTGTGCCGTGTAGATAACTTTTTTTCATGAAAAACACTTTGCTCTCTTTTCTGACTTTCACAATGGTCCAGAGTAAAGGTGTTTGAGAAGTGAGGTGAATTATAGAGAAACAGTCTTAGTTTTACCACCCACTAGCAATAATAACTAGCCAGGCTTGAAGCAAGGAAGTAAACCATGTCCTTCCAGCAGATAAACTATCCTACTTCTTAAGTAGAATACAAAGAATTCCTGCTCACAGCAGCTCCTGGAGGAAAGAAGTTACATTCTCAGGCACAAGGGAAAAGTCATCTTATTGGAGGCACTTATTTGGGGGGAAAGAAAAAAAAATAAAATCATCACTTTTATTCCCCCTTACATTCATAGTGCAGTAAGGGCCAGAGAAAGCAGTTCAAAGAAAAATGAAGTGCCTTAGAAAAAGAGCTAGGACAGAGCTTTTCAGTAATGTTTTTATTATCTATTTTCCATAATGAAAGAATAGAAATAAGCTTTATTTAGAGTATCTTTTTTTGTTGAGTTGCTGGAATAATCTGATAATTTTCAGTAAAGCATGAAATGGCCTGGACTGCTTTAAATAAACCACAGCTTTTCAATGGAACCAACATACAAACTCATCTTTAGTATGAAGTAAGAAAAAAAGTTAGAGTGATTGATATCTTTGTTCTAGGTTTTTTTCATAAATGCATTAGGTCTTCTGATCAGTGAAATGTGATGAATGGGAAGATGCAAGACAGGAGCCATGTATTCTATTTTAAAAATGCTATTTAGCTTAAAGTTGATTTTTGAGGAAAAGAAAATGAGGCTTTTCATGTGACATCCGTATTTATGACAGAACCTTAATATAAATTAAATCTCTTTTTAAGGAATATGCTTTGGTTGTATTTGTCAAATAACTTGGTCAATGTAAAAATAATCTACCAAATTATGTCTGTGGGGTGAGGTGGGGATCAGGGAGGAAGGCTTCCCTCTCAAATGCTGTGGAAGATGACATTTTAGTTCTGTCATCTGCTGAATGGTTTTTAGTTTGTATTTCTACATTTCCATAAAGTGCTCTCCTTTGTGTTCCCATATGGCTCTTCTTACTGTCCTACTAAAGCTATTTCGATTTATGTAATGTACTTTATCCCCTCAGTGGATTGCTGCTTGAACCCTGAGAGTGTTACCTCCTGTGAGTACCCAGGCGCTTTGCATAAGCCCTCAAACCTCTCGTGTTTTACTCCTGTGCACAGACATGTGGGCAGAACACCTCACCCTCATACTCCATGACACAATTTTCTGCATTAATCAAATCCCGTGCACCCTCTGCACAGAAGAGTGGTGAAGTGTATTCCTACAAATCCATCCATTCCTTCATCCCAAAACTGAACACCTCAGGATCCGTCACCTCCCATAAGCAAAGGTTAAAGTAATTTTCAGGGGGGGGCAGGAGAGGATGCTATACCCTGATATCTGTCTCTGCTTTCCTTGGCTGACAGTAGTGATCTGCACCCTGTTGTCCTGAGCTCTTCGTTTGGCTGTTGCTTCCACAGCAACCTGACAAGCTCATACTGTAGTGAGTTCAGGCTGGCTGAACCAAGTGCCCTTTCTTTTCATTGCCCAGGTGATACAAAACAAAACCTTAAAGGGCAGATGTTATTTCACGGTGATCCTAATAGATCCTTCTCCCTCCACATTCCTTCTGATTTCATAAGTGGCTGGAGTTGCCCCTCTATCTTTCCTACCCTCCTTGCCAGTCTATGTGCTTCCCTAGCTTCCATCTCCTGGTAAAGAGCAGATACGCTAGGGCTACCCATCTGTAATGTGGGGCCACCTTCACTTACAGCTCCAGTAAAAGCTTCTCATTTCTTGAGTCTGGGATTCTGGGCTGCTGTTGCTGAGGACTGTATTTAATCTCTCAGCCCCATGGTGCAGGTGAAGCTTTTTCAATCTCTTACTTCAGAAAATTGTGAAGGAACAGGGGAAATCACTTTGAGCGAGTGGATAGATGTTCAGGGCAGGAATGCTAAAATCAAGTAGAGAAAAATATTTAGTGGATAGGGATCATCTTTTTGCTATATCAGCCTATCCCTGCCCATCAGTTATTTCTGTTGCATAGAGAACATAAACCAGAATTAGTATTTTGAAGTTAGGGTAGGGCTGGCAATATAAATCATTTGAGAATCTGCTTTCTGTTTTACGACCAACAAAATGTTCACTTGGTGCAGACACACTTGCTCAGTTTTCTATGTGAAGATCTTGCTGTGGCAGATAATGGCTGCAAGATTTTGCTGGCTGCTGTAAGTGAAAGGGAGGAGTTCTCCTGATCTTTTAAACTTAGCAGAGGATCACAGAAGCAGCAAGGCTCAATGTTATGAAACCTCTCTAATATCCAACAGCAACGTAGTTTTTTCCTTATTAAAGACATTTGCCTAATTTTTATGTAAATAGCCACCGCCTGGTGGCCACTCTAATCCAACAGCATTACTGCTGGCAAACAGCGGATTAAGAAGAAAATGCTGTATTGAAATTAAAGCTGTAGGGCCTGATAGACCTAGGTTACCATTAAGTTCTATAGATACTCCATCATTCTTGCCAGCTCTATTGCGCTTTACTCCAGTGCTCAGGGTTTTCTATAACTAAAAAGTACTTCTTTAATCCTTTTTTCACACACTCTAATGAAAACCTTGATGCTGAATAATCCACTGAGGTTTGAGCATTTGTTAGATCTCTGCTTCATTAAATTACCAAATATTACTGGCAGCAGAGCAGTGTGACAAAATGTCAATATGGCTTTACAGAGCCAGAGGTTGCTCATTTCTAAAGATGAATATGATCTCTGTTAATGCCTGTTTACTGCATTTCAGCACCAACCTTTATAAAAGTGAGGGAGGGATGGGAAGAACTCCAGGGCAGGCTTTCAAAGTCCAGTCACATGTATTTTTTCTCAACTGACATTTTATTGAAGCAAGAAACCCGGGGATATGGGTTTACAAGGACATTGAGTCTGAACTCCATTGCTAGACATCTTGGGATTTGTTGGGTTTGCACTGTGTTAGTGATATCATATGGTCTTTGAGTGTTCATCAGTATTGTATCATTTGATACTGCAAGTACGTGCCAAAAGAAACAGAAGTCCAACATGAAACAGTGGAACCAAAGCTGCATATGTTTTCGAGTGGCTGATAAAGTGTCTTCCCCCAGCCATCTGAGTGTCTGATCTGCAGACGCTAATCTCTGGAATTTGTGATGATGTTCCTGGTCCCTAATCAGTGTTATATTTCATGTACATTGTGCTGGGATTTTCTTGGGTTGAGGAAGGGAACTATTATTCAGTGTAATATAATGTCAGTAGCAGCGCTGAGGATCCTGATACATATTTATTTAGGTTCATCCTGAGGGGCATTGGTGCAATTCTAGCATTCGCTGTAGGTCAACTAAATTCTTGATTTAAAGCTTTTGCCATTTTTTTCCCCCTCTTTAACTCAAAATGCCCCAAAGTTCAAACCCCTTCTTTTAGAGAGGCTCTTGGTCATGTCAACAGGACTTTTGGTTAAGAAAGGAAAATAGACATTTGTTCTTAGGGCAAATAGCCACTACAATGAATTCTGCTAAACAAAACTGCATGCTGGGAAGTACAAAAGAGAATCACAATTAAGGAATCTGCTAAAACCAATATGGGGCCTAGTACCCCATGTTGGGACAAGATTTTTCTGTCACTAAAATAACTAAAGGAAGTCTCATTTTTAACAGTACTTGAGAGGTACTGGAGACAAGGATTTAGTCACACTTGACTTGGATTCCTCAGGAATGTCTTTGTTTAGCTTAATACGACTGATTTCAGTTGTGAGGAGGCAGAACCCATACCTGAATGTAACAAAAGCAGTCTCAACAGAAACCTGAAACAGGATTTACATTTTATGGTTTTTGACCTTATGGCTCCTAGGAGGAATGAATCATGCTGCTATGAGAAATGACCTAACCTGATCTCTTCTTTGGCTGGAACTGCAGACCTTTAAAGGAATGCAGTGGATGCAGAAGATAGGCTTTGCAAGCGTAGTATGTTTGGGTTTTTTGAATGTTACACACACACACATATATATAAACCCTATATTCTTTGAGCTGTGTTCTTGAACAATTTATTTCCATTTACCAGCATCCTGGTGCTGTTGCTCGGTGACAGCTGCTAGTCTGACCTGTGATTTCAAAATGCCAGGGCATAAGGAAAGGGCAATATATGAGAGTTGGGGAAATGCACAGAAAAGTACTGTGCAGATTTGCATCACCTGTGCTGAGACATTTAAGTTCTGTAAACTGTATGTTGGTGAGATAAACACCAGGAACGTGAACAATTATATTAGTGTTAAAAAGGAGTTTCTGCTAGAAGGAAGATTGACTGAACAGATGCTCTCACTTATCAAGATGATTAGTTTTAATGGTGATGTATGATAATCTGTAGCTGTCCAGTGACTTAGTCTATGTAAGACATGATACATACATAAAATGCAGCTATAATAAGGGACAGCACTGCAGGAATGGAGGGATAGATTAACTGACCTAAATTATGTATATTCATCTTACCTTGAGAGGAATATGAACTAGATGACTTTTTGAAGTCCAAACTGTTTCTATGTAAGTCTGTGAATTTTCATTATTTTCAGTGCTTTTTATGGGGAAGGATAGAAAAGTACTTTAACTGCAAACTGATCTTTTTGATTGTGCACATCATGTTACTTTTGTTGAGGAAACCTAATAATTTCACTGGAAACCAAATCTATTATCTGTTTTTGCTAGTACTTTATGAAGTTCTGAACATAAATAATGCTAATGAGTTTGCATGGGATATTATCTGCTAATAAATTCAGTAGTAGAGTAAGTATCACAACTACAATTACTGAAATAACATATGCTGAAAATAACATAATTTGAAAAATGCAAATAGACTAGTGATACTCCAGTTCAGTGTGATCCAAATGCACTGGTCTGTTATGGTACATTGCTGTTGTCATATCTTGTTAAATATGGAAGATGGCTACTCAAGACTCTTGGATTATTGGTGTGGCTCCCTCTGTTTCCTGAGAGGATCCCACGTGAAGCCACTTGGGATATTCCTGCATTGTGTTTTTCACTTTTTTTTCATAGAAGATAGTTCACTAGAAAGTTGTACAGTGGTGCATGTAATAAGAAGGGAAATGGTCTTGAGCAAACTTGATGTTTTAAATGTCAGCATAAAATGTAGTGCTACTAGATCTGACATTGTCTTTCCAAGCTGCATGTGCTTATGCTCAGCACTGTCCCACTCGTACCTAAAAGAAAGCACAGTCTCTGCACCAAAAAAAAAAAGAGTCTGAAGACCTTTACAGCTAAGACAGTGAATTCAGTACAGAGGATTCAGCCTTGCATGTAACAAATAAAATAGCCTGTATTTTTTGCTAGTTGGGGTAAAAATTCCTAAGGGAGCTGAGTCTGTATGATGCAAAGGCATAAAAGCCAATGACTGAATGCCTGAAACTGGCAAGAGATTGCCCACAGTGGGGGGATAGTTCTGCCAAACTGTCCACTGAATGGCTTTTATCCTTGCTTTGGAAGCACTCAGTCCTGCTTACTCTCTGAGTTGGGATGGAAGTCTATGTTGACCATTGATCTCATCTGCTCAGCCAGCTTCTGTGTGGGAGTCATACCTGGTAAAACAATGACACTGTGTTTTCAGAGCATGTCAGCTTATATATGTTTTGACTGTGGTGGCTGACAAGTACCTTGAGTGATTTATACAAGATTGGACTGAGAGGTGTAAAAATAGCCAGGGCTGGGAACAGCCCTAACAAGCAGCAGTTTCTGGGTATGGAGTCGCAGGGCACAAGCCAAAAACTCATGACAGGGGAGTGGGAGGTCCAGGACTCTTAGCTCCTCTGTCTCATGTTTTCATCCCCTGCTGTAGTACTAGTATGGGTTCTAGCAGTAAATCTGACCCTGATTAAGGGGTATTTGTCTAATCACATGCTCCTGGGAGTAGAAAAGAGACAAAATAGGGAAAGTTGGGTCTGTTTCCTAATCTCATCATAGCCTGTGGGGAAGAGTAATCAGCTTTAGGTCAAAATCAGCAGCAGAGTACTTTTCCTTCCATGCTGGCTCAGTTCTAGAGGCTGATCATCAAAAGTGCAGAGGCGGGATCACATGTGTGCTCCTTTACCCTGTGCTCTTGTTTCTCATGGCCTCTGTTGCTTTGCAACTGCTCCCTTTTGGAGGCTGCCCTTGTCATAGGGGAAGGCATCTGAAGTCCTCAGCCCCCACCCATCTCCCTGCTTGGCAGAAGGCATGATCCTGCTCTAAAGCAGAGACTCTTGTCCAGAGATAATTTTAGCTCCCGCCCTTTTATGCATTGCTTATTAAACTCTGTACAGCCTTGTCTGGTCTCTGTGGATTTGCATCTGTATAAAACACTATAAAGTATATGAGATAGGGATGTTCCAGGCTGTGTTCTTGGGATTCATGCATGGAATAGATTCTAAAACAAAGAGTGTCATGGCAAAAAATAAAACAAATAGATGCTTGCTCTACTGTTATTTTTTTCTTGTTTGTGGGTTTGAGGTTTGCTGTGTGTTGGGTTTTTTTGGGATTTTGTTTGTTTGTTCTTTTTTTTACTGCTGTGAGAAACAAAGTACTGGACTGGCTGGTATTTTGGTCTGACATGATATTGACCATCCTCAGTAATGTTCTTAGTGTTCAAAAAATCCTAGACTGCAAATAGTGTTTGGTTCAGCAGTAACATTTTCTATCTGTGGCAATCAACACCAGACAATTATTTTTTTCTTATCAGATATCTAAAATCTCAGGCAATTTCACTTTGTAACTATAGGAGGTGCTCCCACTTTTGTGGGGTAGAGTGCGATATATGGGGCCTGATTTCTCTTGTGCTGCTTTGGGCTAGGAAGAAGATTTTGCACATAAATCTTAGGTAAAGTTTTGACCACTGGAAAGAAATTCTGCATGTTTACTGCTGTCCAGGATTAAATTGGTGGGTTTATTTTCATATATGAGGTTAAATACATGCACTACTGCCAGAGTCTAAATTTGCGCCACTTATGTGTATATATTTATGCATATTATGATCTCTTAAATAGATGTGTAGGGTGTGTATATCTATACTGGATAAATGTTTATATACATTTCTACAATCACATATACACATTCTATATATGCATATATGTGTAAAGTGACAGTTTATCATTGCCAAGTATGTACAATGCTTAAAAACACATTCATCAATACAGATATTTGACTCTTTTATCAGTCCTGCTGCAGAACTGATTTCCTGGGTGGGAGGAATAATGAGGGAGAAAAAGGTTCTATTCATAGAAAATGGATCACCAAAACAAAGTTTCATAAAATGTTTTTTTCCTTACTTTTCATTAAACTTCTACCATTTTAAAATATACATAATTTTTTCCCCAGAAAAAGGTGTATTTTTCTAAAAGTCCTTTCCAGGCTTCTTAAATGCTACGCTTTCTTATTTCACTCTTCAAAGAGCAGCAGCCACACTATCCCTCTTTTCAACTTCAAACTGTGCTGCTCTGTTGGTCCAGCACAGCAAGAGTGCTTTGAACCTGAGAAGAGAATCTAGCTCCTTTTTTTCGGAACCTTGAGAAGGACTTTTTGAGAGCACTGCAATTAGCATTTTCTTTTCACCCAATGCACATTTCTTGACTTTTGTAACAGTAAACCAAATAATAATAAACATATATTTACACATGTGTGGTTCCCTTGGGTCCAGCAGAGGTGCCCTTTGTTCATACTTTACTGGGCTTTTTGGATCCTGTTAGCTGGACCTTTAGCCAGACATTTTGTTGTCTATGAAACTTTTCACAGGCTGCTGACTTTGTGTGGGGCAAGTGTGAATTGACTTTGGTTTCCTCTCAGGGGTGACTTTATTCTGCACAGAGTAAAAAGGTTTGGTGAATGTCAAAGGAAGGAGCCACAAGTCACACTGATGTTACTCGCTAGACAGCCAGTCCCTTGGTGGCTTTTGTTCTTGGTGGCCCACCTTGGCTGCAGCAGTGTGAACTCTGAATGCCAACAGGACACCATGTGAATTCAAGCAAAGTTGAGCTCCACCGCTGCTTCCTGCTCTGTACTTGTACTTTGCCCCAGGTGATTTGACAGTGAGGGATCAATGGCTGTAATCTGGATATGTTCCTAGATGAGGCCTTAACAGGGGTAAGTGCTGGAGTGGAAAGCAGAGGAAATGTGCTGCTGCTTCTCCTTTGACTATAAATATCCAGGTCATCAGTACAAACTTTGGCTGTTTGGCATCAGCATTTCAAACTGATTTGTGGAACACCATTGAGTGCTCCTAAGAGCACTCTTTCTTCTGTTTTTGTTCTGGATATTTGCCCACCTCACCTTCAAGCGAAATGTGGAACATGTTGCACATATCATCAATGACTCTGCGTTAGTTTTGTTTATCTTAAATACTTGATGGTTGGAGTCTCAGCCCACAGTGAATCCCTTGCTGTACCTCACCAGGAGGAGAACCCTGGGGACTCCAGCAAGTGGTTGGGTTTTTTTTGTGGGGAAACCACTGCTGAGGTCACGTGTGTGTTCTGTAGGAGACTTAGACCCTGAACACTGGTACAGCAAAGGGAGTGAGCTGATGCTTTTGGTGTAAGTAAGGGTGATGAAATCATCCAGTCTAACTGCGACAAGGGTGTGCCGTGTTATTGCAGTGCTCCTGTGAATTCTGAAAACATCTGTGGGAAAGAAAAGTACTTAAAAATGACCTGACCAAGGGAGTCTCTATAAATACAAAAACTTTAAGAAAGAGAATTGTAAAGTAAGCAGCATCTTCATTTTCCTTGAAACTGTATCTTTCCATCTGTGCTTCTCCCAGCAATTAAATATTTCCTGGTCTATAAACACCTCCACGTTCACAACACACTTTTTAGGCAGTAGCTTGTCCAAATATCCTGTAGTAAGAGAAAACCCTTCAAGTGTGAAGGATTTGTTAATGGAAATTTGTTCAATAAAACTTCCCTTTACACCCTTGTCCCCCTCCCCACCAGCACATGCACAAAGCAGAGGCTTGGTGCCTCTCTGTAGTAATGTGAATTTTGAGTTGTTGATGAATACAAGCAGGTTAACAACTAACATCAAAGGTTTACCAGATTAAAGTCAAAGGAAGATGGGATTTTCCAGGGCTTGAGTAAACAAAAAGGTTGAGATTCTCAATTATCTCTCTAATACAAGACTCAATAGGCTTAAATGAAGAGAGGAACAAACATGCCCGTTTTGCTGACCGCCACACTTCTGGGTTGCTTACTGTAAGTCAGTTAAAGGCTACATAAGGAATGAAAGATAAGGCAAATAGATTTGCCTGGAGAGTGAGAGATCATTAAGGAAAGGTGATTGTTATGTTTGATGTAGTAAGAGGTAGAGGAAAACTAACTATAACTTAATGGGCATAGCAGATTCTGAGACATACGTGGCAATTATTAGTCATACTATTTGAATCCGAAAGGGCAGGGGTTCAAAGGACTGCTTAGAAAGGCTCAGGCTGGAAAGAGGCAGCTATTAAATCAGCTCTGCTTCTCCAAGTATGTGGTGGGGTTTTTTTTCCCCTTTCCTGAAAGTCTTAGCGTACGTCTTGAGAAGAGGATGATGAAATTTCACAAGTGTAGCAGGAAGGATAAGATTTGTACGTATTATTTTTGCAGAGATTTTTCAGTTCTCTCTAAAAAAGCCAAATTTACCTGCTGTGAATGTGGTTAGATTGACAATAGGACACATGTACCACCTGCTTCTATGAGATTAAGATAGTTTAAACAAAGCCACACAGAATGTGTCATAGATATTTATGAAGTGCAGAATTTCTAATCTTCTATCCACTGTTGTGCTGTCTCTGAGTAATACAAAGAGGAACCATATGAAATTAGAGATGAAGTAAAAAAAAAGCTCAAGCACTGAATTTAACCCATCATCACATATTGCTCATACTCGAGTTTAAAACACAAAGGAAGAAAATTGTAATTGCATTTGCAATTATACATGAGGTGTAAAAGGTATAGGTACCTTTAAAAAAACCCTGACTCCTTCACTTTGAGTTCTGAATTTTTCATCTAGTTTCTGTGAGTGAGAGGGTAACTAGGAATTATTTTTATTATGAATCCTTCATATTTCTTTTGTTAAGAATACCCAAGGACATCTTTTATTTCTGTGTCAATAGAATAAGTGCATGTTGGGTGCTAGCTTAGTGTGCATACTCATACAAATTTTAAAAAGTTTTTAAAGCCACATAGCATTCAAGACGTGATGTTCTATTGATACAGAATAGTTACAGGCGAACAAGTGTAAGTAGCTAATACTGACTGTGTTATCACAGACCGCAAAGTAGTTATTGTGCTGTTTTGATTGTATGTGAGGTCAGTGGAATTCAGTGTAAATTGAATGTGGAATGATGTAAGTACTTAAGTATAAGTCAATTGCCATGAAGCAAAAATTTCAAGTTTTTCCAGTTCTGAGTGTCTCACGTGTTACTAAGGTATTTCACGTACCTGCTTAGACTTGCTTAGAGTGGTACTCAGTTTGCTCTACAACATTGCATTTTCTTCCTCCTGGCCCCTCTCCCTCTGCCTTAAAATTTTAGAGATTTGTTTTCGTCGTCATATTGCTGCCTGTTTTCTGAGCTTGTTGTACATAATGAGGGATCTCATACCGCTGTAACGGTAATGATTTGATCTGTTCAGTGACTTGGCATTGTGTATTAGTTTATGTTACAGTCTTACCACTCCTTTTTTACTTAATTTTATCGTCTTTCACTGGTTCTAGTCATTCTGAAAGGATGTTTTGAGGAATACAATTTTACAAAAAATTAGCACTTAGTTTTAGAGCAAAAAAGGGTTTTTTTTTTTGGGGGGGGGAGAGGATGAGGGGAAGGGGTGATAATCCAGAGAGGGTAGAATATTCTGAGTACTAAATATTTAAAGTGGCAGCCTGGTACCATTTAAGTGTATGGGTTTGCAACCAGGAATTTCTTCCAGATTTTATATTCATTTTGTCCAAGTGGTGTAAACAGGGTTCCATAATTATGTCCATGCGAGAGCACAAAACCTCAGAGACAGATGTACACTGTGCAAAATGGAGCATGCAGCTGAATGTAACGAAGCATACCATCTTCTGAGATATTGCATAGAGGGATAGATTTTGGCCAGCTTATACTGTTTGCTGCCATTCTGCATATTATTATGAAATCAACTTTTCCATAGCTTTGTTTTCATTTGTAAGGTAATATAATTTTTTTTGTTTATTGTCTTCACAGGATCTACCCTGTAACAACCGTTTACAGTGAGCTGTGTTACATAGGTCTCTGGCTGGTTTTGGAATTTTGGAGGTAATATAACATTTTATTTTGCTTGATTCCCTATCTTATGTCTTAAGAAAATATGTGACTCCACAATTCATTGATCTCGTAACAGACTGCAGTATTATTTCCAGTTGAGATGTTGAAATGCTCAACGTTTCACGTGGAGGGCAGCTGTGGGGTTCATGACAGTTGCAGGAACGTGCTGTATACTTCTCATAGGAAGTTAGGGGACGCTATCAAACACCACATCTTGTCTTTTATCTTTTGCTGATTTTGCACTGACCATTAGCAAAGTTTTGTGTGCCACAGAGGTAAAATATAAGGTGTTGTCTGCTTCGTCTACAGTGCAACAACACAGTCTGCTTTAGCAGGCTGTTCTCACCCCTTTGCCATTTTATCATTGTTGCTATGGTGAATTAGGAAAATGCTGGCTATTAACTTGATGTTGAATGAGACATGCTCTCATCTCAATGAGTGGGGATTTACCCACATAACTCCCCATCGTGTGAAGGTATAGACTCTTGTTTGCCATACAGAAAGCTCTGTAGTTTGCAGCAGCCTTTGAAACAGCTGTTGAGAGATCCTGTGTCACTGTCATGCCAACCAAATGGAAGATTTTTTTACTTAATGTGAAGAAATAATTCAGACACCTGCCTCTTTCACCTGGAAAAGGAGTGGAAAAATAGCTCACTTTGTATTTTCATGTTCATTAGGGTTCCATGCAATTACTAATGAGAAATGAACTAAAATTACAAATTAAGCAGGTAAACTGGCTGCAATTTGGTTTCCATATGAGCTTACTCCTTTAGGATTTCTATTCCCTAATCAGTAAAATAAAGCTAAAACCCCCACTGGCCTTTTTTTCTGCTTCTTGGGTACCAGTCTGGAAAGTACTAAGAGTTTCATGTCAGTCATGTGCTCTCACAATTTATGGAGAAAAAGCAAACTTTCCACATGTTCCCTTCCATTATGTGGAAGAGCGACTCAGTTATTTCTGTGGCTCTGTCCTTCAGCTACTGCTGATCACGGGACTCTGGATATGTAGAGGAGGAGACAACCAGTTAGGTGAAGGAGGATGAATGCCATGTCACTTTCTGAGAGAAGGAAATCGTGAAGGGATGAAGTAGTCCAACATCATATTTTCAGTGAAGCCCTGCCTACAAGGGGCAAAATATGACTGGACTGTGGAGCTCAGCTGTAATAAAAATGAGTTTTGTGACTCTCTTGGGAATCTAGGCTAAGCAGAAAGGACAGATTTTTGTCCATGAAATTTCTGAAGTTTGGGCAATGTAGTGGTGAAAGCTACATTCAGTAGGTCTGTCCCAGAACCTAGATATGGTCCTCCTCTAGATTCCTGAGTGCACATCTCCGTGGGGGTACAATCACAGCAATTTTGTCATTTTTCAAGAGAAGCGATGACCTATCCTGAAAGCAAGAAAGATTTTATCTGTTGCAGTGCTTATAATGCCCGGTACGAACCACACCCTTCAACCAAGAACAGTGATAAACTGTGTTTAATAATAGTGACCCATAACATTTGAAAGGAAGCCACCAAGAAACAGTGTTAAAACAGAAGAGAAGATAGTGTCTGTTTCTGCACAAGTCAAGTGGGTAAACGGTGAGCCTTAATTAGCTCTGGCAACATGACTGTTGCACAAGTTAACAGGAGGTGTAGGGAGCATCTGCTTGCCTTGTTCTAGCTGACACAATGGATATCTTACATTGCAAAAGAGACGGTGCAGATGCTTTAAGTTACAGAGCAGAGTCTGCCACTCAGACAGATGTCAGCCTTCAGGAAAAAAGAAACTTCAGACATGGCTTTCCTTATAATTGAAAAGCATTGTCAGCTTGGCAGCTCCTTGTATGTTTAAATGACAGATATTCATACGAGCTGAAAATGAACCCTGCTCAGCAGACATTGGCAATGTTTTGTTATTTCCCTCTTTCTCATTTCTAAAAGGCTAGTAGATCATTTCTGTTCATTAGACTTGATAGGAATTAGGCATGGAAAATCAATTCCCTCAGCCTCTTTTCATCTTGGGGCTGTCCCAGGTATTCTCTCTTGGAACTCCTTAGTAACATCAGCTGCAATATGTGAAAGCACTACTGAAAACTGAAAGCACGAAAAGCAAATTTTATCCTAGGAATGCCAGCATCATCTTTTGCCCATTTCTTTTGCTAACGTCTTATTCTTTTTGGTTGTGCCTATCCAGCATGTGGGAGCAATCACAGTAATCTAGGCAAAATGAATGTTAGAGTAGCCTTGAAATACTTTCTCCCACTCTGTCTTCACGCTTACTTACCTATCACATCATCAGGTAGATTGCTTTTACCATTATGCATGGCTTTATGAATAATGCTTTAGTGCTGGGGTCTGCTCAATAAGGAATCAGTGCAAAGCATTGTCTTGCTAATATGTATGATTCAGAAATACACTTTCATACCAATGTAAGAATTTGTTTTAGTTTTGAGTCCCATGCTGTCTCAAGAGACAGAGTCCTGTACCGTAGCTGTCTGATGAATGATGCTGTGTGGAAATGCAAAATAAGACAAAGCATTTTTGTCATAGGAAGTTGAATTATTGTGAGTTTCAATTAACAGCATTTTCTTCTCTTTCCTGGAATGTGCAGATCTGAAATTCATGAAGATGAATTTGAATCTTTACAACATTTGAAAAGCTGAATTGTGTCACCTGTTGTCTAAACATTCAGGATAATAAAAATACTGATTTGCTGTCTATGTTGTTACTCATCAGCAATCCATGTAGCAAAGGGATGAGGTGGGCCTCAATTACTTCTGGATCATTGTGTAAATTTAGTAAAAGCCATTACAAAGTTGATGTTCTGGTTTTACTGGTGTAATTTAATTACATCAATGATATTAAAGGCCTTTACTGCAAATCCCAAAGACTCGAAAGCCAGATCACTGTCTTTTTGCAAGTCTGTGTGTGTCCAGAAGATATCAAACTTGCAAATATTGATGATGTCATCTTAACAAATCAGTTACTAGGGTGCCTTTTTTTAGGGCTCCTCCTCCTTAGACTCTAGAGAAAGATGCCTTTTTCGCCTCACTATTTAGCAAGTTTTGGACTAATTTGCACAGTGTGTTGTACCCACATTTTATTCCAACAGATTGCATGAAATACAAAGAAATTGTAGATAGAAAAATATATTTTATTTTGGTTTTGAGAAAACAGTTCCAGTGAAAAATGTGTGCACTATGGGAAAGTAGTTTTAAAAGCTAGACAGTCTTTATCTCTAGTACCTTACTGCATTAAAGGTGTCATGCTGTTATTTAAAGGTGTAGCTGCATTATTAGCAATAAATGGAAAGCTGGAGCTGACCATAAGGAAATGCAGCTGGAGTCCGAGAATGGCAAGCCCTGAAAGGAGAAGGGCTAAGAATCATCAAGCCTCTAGAGAAGGCATTAGGTTTGCATTTCACGTGGTTCTTTCTAGAAGACCATTTTTGTAATAAAATTGGCATCCAGAAAGGTATTTTTCTGTCTCTGAGTGTTTTGCTGAGAACAGGAAAGCAATATTGCCACAAGTTATGGCAATGTGAATGTATGTGTATTGCCAGCCTTGAGCTTCAAAAAGCACAAGCCAAGCATCATAAAATCCTGACACTAGTTCAAGTATTTTCAGCTTTTTAAAAAATTCACACATGTTCTGTTCTTAACACTTCCTTTCTACTTAAAGTTTTCACTTGACTGTGGGATCTGAGACTTTAGGAAACATACCAAGACAAATTACGAATATTCTTGTGGGAACTGGTAGAGTTGTCTGTAATCAAACGGCAGTGACTATGGTTAAATAAGTTAAGTTGGTTTTCCATTACTTGGTTTTAACTCTTCTGTTAGGTCAAAAGCAAATATAAAGGAAGGTACCATTGCAGAATGCTTTCAATTCTGAGAAGTTCTTGAAAAATCATAAAACTCTGTGTTATTACAAGGCAAAATGTAGAAAGAGAAAGGATTAGGACTAGAAATCCTATTTCCAGCCTCTGGAAGAGAAAAGTGCATTAGTCTGGAAAGAAAGTCTGAGATAACACAGTTTTGATTTTTGACATTTAGAAATCACAGACTCTACTTGGCACCAGTCCTCAATTTCCACCTGCAGAACTCAATCAAAGGACTCTGCAAAGCACAGTAACTGTTTAATTTCTAAGTCTTATTGAACAATGTTGAAATTGCTTTAAACTCCAGGCTTTGGAAACAGTTGTGACAGAGAGAATGACAAAAAAAACCACCCCAAACTAAATTCTTAGTATATGAAAGTATCCTGCTTCCTATTTTTAAAGTTTCAGTCTTGCAGGAGTTTATGTTAAAGCCAAGGCAGATTATTTGGAATATCATTGGCTAAAGATGTTGGTTTGTATGTATGTTTGTTTGTTTTAACCAATTTGGTGTCATCGTAGTTTCCTTGTAGTAAATATTTTTTCTTGAAAATAATCACAGCTTTCTGAGATACAGTGGCAAGAAAAGCATTTCCTAGATAAAAATCCTTGCAGTCCAAAGGCTGGTATTCAGGCATTCCCGGGTGAAATATAAACTTTCACTGGGAAGCTTGTGTGTTACTGTTGTTTATCATACACATTATCTCTGTTTATAAATAATGTAAAGGAAATCTAAGGCATTCTTCAGCTGTAATAAATTTTATACGTGTGACAGGATGTAGCCTTTAGACTTACACAACTTTTTGAAAATTGTAGTATTGTCAGGGTAGCAGGGGACAGGGTAAAATCCTCTCTCCAGAAAGGTTCATAAGAGTTTTACTTTTGGCTGTAGAAAAATCAGGATTTTTCTCAAGAATTTCAGAAAAATCTCAATGTCACTTCTGCATCCACCCACCCCCAGTTAGTTCATAATTGTTAAAAAGGTATCATAGAATCAGTAAGTTTGGAAAGAGCTCTGAGGTCATCGAGTCCAACTTTTGGCCGAATACCATCTTGTCAAGCAAACCATAGAACTAAGTGCAATGTCCGGTTGTTTCTTGAACATTTGCAGGAATGATGACTCCACTGCCTCCCCAGGCATCCTGTTACAATGCTTAACCAGCCTTGCAGTGAAGAAATTCTTCCTGATGTTCAACCTGAACCTGCACTTTTCGTCATCCTTGGTGACAGTGTTTCCTCCATGTCTAATACAGGATAGAGGTTTTCCTTGGCTCTCCTTTTGTTGTTAAGGTATTTATAAAAACATTTTTTATTATCTTTCACAGCAGATTAAGTTGTAGCTGAGCTTTTGCCTTTCTAATTTCCTCTCTACATGACCTAATGACATCCTTGTACTCTTACAAAGTTGCCTGCCCCTTCTTCCAAAGGTCATAAACTTTTTTTTCCCTGAGTTCCAACAAAAGCTCCTGTTCAGCCAGGCCAGTTTTCTTCCCTCTGCCCTTTGGAAGTTGAAGGTAGAGGTCTTGTTGACCCTCTTCCTTACTTCTCCAAGAATTGAAAACTCTATAATTTCATGATCCCTGTGCCAAGACAGTCTCTGACCACCACATCTCCCACCAGCCCTTCTCTGTTTGAAAAAAGCAGGTCTAACGGGGCTCTGCCCTGTTAGGCTCGCTCACCAGCTGTGTCAGGAAGTTCCACACACTCCAGGAGCTTCCTAAACTGCCTCCGCTCTGCTGTCTCCCACAAGAACAAGGGGTGGCAATCGTGAAACTTGAGCCAGCCACCTCTAGAATACTTCATCTGCCTCTTTATCCTGCTTGGGTGGTCTATAACAGACTCCCACTAGGAGTCTGCCTTGTTGGCCTCCCCCATAATCCTTACCCATAGGCACTCAGCTCGTGACTTATTGTCATTATCCTTGAGTTTTATCCAGTCAAATCCCTCCCTAATGTACAGAGCCACCCCACCACCTCTCCTTCCTTGCCTGTCCCTTCTGAAGAGCCTGTAGCAATCCATTGCAACACTCTAGTCGTGCGACTTGTCCCACCATGCTTCCATGATGGGGATGATGTCATACCTTTCATATTGCTCCATGGCTTCCAGCTCCTCCTGTTTGTTACCCATACTGTGAGCATTGGTATAGAATTCTGTCATTTGCTTTTTTCTGATTTTTGCAGAGAAATAATTTGTGAGTCAAAATATGGAGTGTGGGAAAGGTAGGTTTGGCACAGTCTTGCGGATTACGTGACTAGTTGCAAGTTAGCCTGCAGACTGAAATTTAACTGGGGACTCCTAATGAGCTTGTAGGGAGAAGGATGAGGCCCATATTTTTCAGTACCTAATGATGCTATTAAACTTGCCTTACAAAGGTGGCTGGACAATTTACTTCTGGTTTTATGGCCTGTAGATAGGTACTGTTATTTTGTAGGCCTGTATCCTCTCATTATCCTGTATGGCCTATAGACAGGTATAATATCCATTATTATGACCTTCAACAGCAGCCTGAGTTGAAGAGACTGTACAGCAATAGAGTTTAATATCTTAAGAGGCAGAGAAAGGTAAGTAGCAGAATAAAACCCCAGAACTTCATAAGACCAGATTTAATCTTGACTCATAAAGTTTTAGGAAGTTGTCTGCTTTGAAGGCCAAAGGATATTGGAAGTGTTGGAGGACTTTGAGGCAGTCTTCAAGATATGCAGAGAAAACAAGGAAGGATTCAATAGGGATGGTAGTAGCAAGCATAAATGCAAGGAAGATCAAGCCTGCTGCTGAATGGCTTTGGAAAGTTGGGTCAAAAATGGAACAGAAAAGGCTCACATGCCTTTTGCCTTCTTTGCATAGGTCTTAACAGCTAAAGTTAGCTCCAAGTTCCTTTGACAGGAAGCAGGATGCAAAACAAATGGCAAGCCACTAACGGTACAGGAGGGTCAAGTTACAAACCTTCTGTAAAAGTGGGACGCCTACATACCTGTAAGATGTGACAAAGTGAGTGAGTGGAAAAAGCCATAATGGATTTACCAAGGGCAAACTGTGCTCTATTGTCTTGTATTATGAAACAACTTAGTTAATAAAGTATGGTAGTATTTTGAACAGCACCTACCATAATTTTAGCAAGTCATTTGTCATGGTCTCCCACAACACCTTTGTTGACAGCCTGGTAAGACATGTTTCAGATAAGTGTCACAAGTTGTCTGGAGAACTGGCTAGGCTGCTGAGCTCAAAATTGTTGTTGGCAAATGGCTCAAAGTCAACTTTGCAACTGATCGTGTGTGGAGTTCCTCAGAGATTGACACTGAGTTTGATACTGTTCAATATCTTTATAAACAGTCTGGCTGAAAGGCTTGACTGCATTTGTGCTCAACTTGCTGATGATGCAAGACTGGGGAGAGAACACGAGAAGGAAAAGCCACCATACTGAGGCATTGACAGGCTGAAATCTGGCCCAACAAGATTTTAAAAAAAAGACAAATCTGAAGTTCTGTCTATGCTCTGGAATAATCACAAACAGCAGTACAGACGAGGTCTGGCTGATCGGAGTGTAGTGAAGCTGATTAGGAGCTGTGAGTCTCAGTAGACAGAAAGCTGGACATGACCCAGCAGTGCAGCTTTGCAGCAGTGAAAGCAAACAGTCTATTGGGTTGCAGTGCAATCAGGAGATTGAGGAATGTGATTCTTTCATGCTGCTTGGTGCTTAATATGCCACTGCTGGAGTACTGTACAGTTTTGATCCTGCAATACAGGAATGATTGAAAAATGAAAGAGGGTTTGGCAAAGCTGTCACCAAGATGATTAGACCATTAGAAAGCTTGATATATAAAGGAAGCATGAAGAAATTTGGTTTATTCAGCGTAGGGGAGTTAAGGCTTTGTCTGTAACTACTCAGTTTTCCAATCTCTAAAAGGTAGTTATAGATAAAATGGAAGAACTCTCTCATAGGTATGCAGTGACAAGATAAAGGCAACAGGCATGAACAGTGTCAGGGCATCTCCATCTGATTACTGCGAGATAGAGAACCATGAGAACCTGTGTGTTGACAGAGAAATGGTAGGATCCTGTTCACTGGAAATATTAGACTCTGATTGACAGGTACCTGCATAACCTGATACGAGGCAGTGATTTCAACAGAAGGTTGGATCAGATGAATTTAAGCCTTATGTGAGAAGTTTCAGCATGACTCAAACCAGATGAATTGTGCACACACACATACACAGGCAAAAACTGAATTTACTCTTAAGACTTTGGGATTATGGTCAAAGTAAATGCATAATATGGGTGTATTATTGTGCAAGCTATGCAAGACTGATATTAAGGCTTCTGAAAAGCTGTCTCAGGCCATTTATAAACTGGGTTGGTAAAGTTATCTGCTTCATAACAGCCAGCTTAACAGCTACTATTTTCTTACTATTTTTTTATCATTAATGATACTTGGAACTGTAATAAGAAGTAATAAAGAATCACTCATAGCCAGCATTCTACAGGAAATTGAAGACTGTGGGATTTGATCTTGTTGGATTCCCTTGGTGTTATTGTCTGAAAGACCCACGTTGTCATTATTGGAAGAGAAGACACTGGAGAGAGATAAAATCCATGGTGTTGATACTTACTAATGAAATAGGTTTAGCGATCCAGTATAGAAAAGACTTTGAGGGACATAAAAGTTGTGTCATCCCAAAGAGGTGGGTGGATCAGTGACTATCAGAGATGGCTATGACCTAAAACTGTGGTTCCTTTTTTTCTGACATTATGATGGGCACAATTGTTACAGTGACTTTATCTTGTACTTTGGGCACTCAGAAACAGTGAAAAATAAACCTTGTTGCATAGCTGGTTTTGTATAGGAATGAAACATTTTATTTTGAGTAGTTTGCAGTACTGCATAATCTGTGATGAAAGCAAATGTGGGTGGAAATTGTTTCACTTATTCTTACAATATTTCAGTAGCTGTGTCATTGGAGTGTGGTGGTGGAGTTTTTTTGTGTTGCTTTTTTTTAAGCCTACAGTTGAAACATTTATCTCTGCACAAGTGTGCAGAGCATATATCTTTGAATATGGTATCAATATGTCCTGACCCAGACGAAAGCTTCTTAAGTCAGTTTTTTGCTCAATCCTGTTACTGCATATTAGCTGTGAACAGGATTATTCTTTAGTCTGCCATTCAAGCTGTTCAGAGAAAAAAAAATAAAAATAAGAAAAAAAAGGAGAGGGGAGAGAACAGATTCTGAATTTTTCTGTCTGACAAGGGACCAGCAGGATGGTGACCCAAACTTCCCACACGACTAAGAACTACAGCTGCTTCTGATACGTATTACAGAGCAGCCAGCTGACATACTAGAAAACAGCAAGAACATATTTTGAATATTTTTTCCAGCTTTAGTGAAAATTGAAATACTCATTAGGATGTTATTGCAGCATTATATTTGAAGACATCTTCTAGAGGAACACTAGCACAGAAGTCTCTTGCCCTGATCCTGCCTTCTAGGGCTTGTGTGAAAGGGCTTTCCTAACTCTCCTTGTGATTACCTAGGCTGCTTCCAGAAGGGAGAATTCAGTGCTGTCGTGTAGCAGTTGATCGATAGCTCTGCAAAGCAGAGACAGACTTCTGTTTATCTGTGGGATGTATTTAGTGCTGGCTCTGGCAGGCTGGATTTCCCCCTGATGTGTCAGTTTGCTGTGGTGGTCATCCTGAGATCTTGCTTCCCGAAGGGTGAAAGCAGAGCTTAGTTGTCTTTAATTCTGGCCAATAGTGGAGACCAGGACCTGTAGTGAGTGAGAATTAGAGCCAGTTGAAGCAATGGCTTTTGTGCTGGTGTAATATTAATTGAAGGTTCAGTACTGCTCTACTTCTCAGGCTCTGAGATAGGATGAGATATGAACTTTTGGGGACACACTAGTAAGGAAAAAGTCTGTGGCTTGGCCTCTCTTTCCTATTTAGTGGTTGCATCTCATTCCCTCTCATCAAAATACCTTCAGAATCAAAAGTCAGGGCTCCACCCAAAGGCCACCATTAGGTCACTTAAGTGACACCATTCCAGCCCGGTACAAAGCCACCCTCTCCTGCCTTGCAATGATGTCAAAGGCATTTCCACTCTGGAAGCAGAGTTTGTCAATTTCTACTCAGATCTTCAAAATATGGTTTTACTTATCCATCTCCTTTTTCCATTTATCCAGGCTCAGGACCTATAGGTATTCAAGCTGTACTGTTTGGTTCAGCAATTAAATGCAAATGATTGATTTCCATTTCCCTGTATGGCTTGTCATTCACTGTAGTAGTAAAGCTGTCTGAAGTATTTCACTGCACCCTGCTTTGTCTTCAAATGGACAGGAGTCCAGCACATAGAAGAAAGAAGTAAAGTTCCTACCCATAAAACTCTATTTATCAAGTATATTTGGCACTGATAAAATTTAACTTCTGACAAAAAGAACACTGAATTTTCTTCAGCAGACAGCAAAGTTTCCCCATCTCATTTTTCTCACTGCAGAGAGTTTGTTTTATTCCTCCTTTGTCTCCAGCACTGATCTCTTTCATCCTGATATGCAGGATGAAAGTATGCATCCTGATTTGTTCTGCTGAGGTAGCAGGGGATTTCAGCATCCTGATTCTGAAATGTATTATGCCTGACTTCTGTTTGGATGTGCGGAAAAGGACATTGCACAAGGGGCCTCTTCCCACCAGAATACTCCACAAGGGGCTTGGTGTAATTGCAGATCTTGTGTTTCCTTGAGAACAAAGGCTTTTAGCTTCTTCCCCAAACATTCTGTGGAAAGATAAATTTAAAGCAAATGTTCTCTCTGCACCAACTAAAGGAATTGTTTAGCTGTGGAAAGAGCCTTGAACAGGTCTCCTGAACATACAGGTCTCTTCCTATTGTACCCCTATTTTGCATGATTTTGCCTTTGAATTTCTGAGTGGACTAAAGCAATTCTTCGTTATTTCATCTCAGACCAGAATTTCATGGGCTGAATTAATGTCAAGCATAGCTAATTCTTGTTCTGGATAGAGTGATGCACTTTCTTTTTAAGAGAGAAGCAGCAATAAGTTTATCAATAGGAACAGATTTAACAAGGCTTGGTAATAAATGTACTTGGTAATAAATGTGTCAATAAATTGACAAGGTACATTTGATTATTTGCTGCATGGAGGACAAGCTCAGGCAAAAGTATCAGGGAGACCCTCTGACTGAGTCATGAGGTTCAGAAAGGACCCCCTTGCATTCTAAACTCTTTCTCAGAGAGGAATTTATATGTATCTGGATCCAGACTTAGTCTCAGACTTGGTCAATGGTTTGTGTCTAAAAGATTATATGTGCAAATCAATACTTTGTATTAGTTAGCTAAGATTTCCAAGTTTAGCATGCTACTATCCACTGAGAATCTGTTGCAGCAAGGAATCTCTCACCCTCAAAATGTAACCTTGAGAGGCATCTGTACTCCAGGGGGGATCCTTCTGTGCAGGAGAGCTCAACAGATGCTGGACTGTCAACTGTTATGGAGTAAGAAATTCACTTATAGTCATATTTTTATACTGACTACAAATATTAGTTTCTTCCAAACTTGGCTTGAGTCAGACTTTGACCAGCATTATGGTTTGGGGAAGGAGGGGGTGTGTGTGGGGTGGCTGTTGCTCAGATTAGACCTCGGCTGTTGTGTTATCTGTCTCCCCTGAATCCACTATGAGACAGATGCAGTCATCACAACCAGACACATTCGTTGCTATCACTACTGGTGGTAATGAGTTGTGCAGAGTTATGGGAAGTAAAGGTCAGGTTGGGTGGTGGGGTGGAGCACACCGTCACAATTCTGGATGATTCTGACAATAAATGAAGTACTAAAAAAGATCATTCAGGTTGATGCGTCTTCAAAATTGTGTTGTCCTGCATGATGTAACAATTATATTAGCCACTTTTCCCCTCATTTATTTTGCAATATGCAAAATGCATTTGTCCTAAAAGAATTCCAATTATTTTCATCTGAAAATGTAGAACTAAATAAAACTTGGCTTAAAGTTTGGAAATTTTCAGACTTTTAAGTTGAAAACCCCCACCTTAAGCAAAATTATGAGACCTTACATTGTCAGATGTTTCCCAAGAAAACACTTGTTGAAAGATTTATAGACTGTTCCAGAAATTATGTTTCCAAATAACTGATTCTAGAATTCTATGTTATTCCGATAAGAATGGAATATTCTCTAGTCTATCAGCAGAAAAGAAAAATAGTTTTGCACCAAAGGAATATGAATGACTTGAATATAATACAGAATAATAAATAAATAATATCTTCCAGGGAATTGAAATCCCCCACATCCTGATATTTAGATTTTCTTTTATTCATATAACCAATTCTCATCATTCACAGGCAAAATTTCAAATCATTGCATGAGCACTTACTTGGAGTCTTTCAGCCAAATTCCCTTCCAGCAATTTGGAAGCTTTTCATAACAGGTCAGAAGAATCTTGTTCAGCAGCATCAGATCTAGTAAAAAAGGTAGAAAGAACCTTGTCCTTTGCTTTCAGCAAGAAAGTTGTATGGTGGGGAAGCAGACTGCAGAGGTGAGCTGGAAAGTTACATAAAAGATCATGCACCAAGATCCTAACTCAATATAAGTAATGTGATTTGAGGCTGATTTTGGAAAATGCTGAGCATCTGCAGAGCTGTTGAATTTCAGCTGGCATTTTGGTCCTTGCTTTTGAAAACTGCAGAAAGCCTGCTAGGTCATGCAAATAGAAAGCAAGGCATCCAAGACCAATTTGTAAGGTCACAATTTCAGGAATACTCACTGGTAGATGCTGGTATCCAAATCCTCTTTTTATGTCCATAATCAATAAACAAGCCTAAGTTTTGCATAATATGACATAATGCCAGAGCATTAGCTCTGTAGGTGAAAAGGGAATGCAGAATGGAAAAATCCTAAGTGAGACTTTCCTTACTGTTTCTCCAGCTAAAAGAAACCTAAGCCAAACCAAAAGCAAACAAGCAAACCTATCCCTTCCAATAAATAAATAAATAAATAGGCCAACCAAAACTCCAGAGCTCTTTCATGGCATTTATGTCACAGGCATCACAACTCAGTATTAAGTGATGCTATGTTGTCTGACATCCTTCTTTTATTAACATGTTCTTCAGTAGTGTAAATCTTCAACTAGATTTATTGTTTGTTTTTTTCAGAATGTATCAAATTATTTCTGCATTGGCTTGGTATGAAATGGTGCAGTTATCATTGAGATAAAGGACAAACGAGCTTTAACAAAAAATGTTTGGGCAATTGCAAAATGTTAGAAAATATATAAGTTCTGAGGAAATTTGGGAACCTGTCAGAACACACAGTTTTCACTGTTTATATTCCTGTCATGACATTTTCTATATCTGTGCCTAAAGAAAGTATATATCTGTTTCATAACATTCAAATACAAGGAAGGCTGAGGGATGAAATCCAAATCTTACCTCTGAAATTCCTTGCTTTTCTGCATTTATGTTGAGCTTTTAACTTTATTATGAAGTCATTACAGTTTATCAAGCCAAGAGGTATATAGGGAGTGTTAACCACGGACCACTGGCAGAATAAACCATGCATTCACAGTAAGTATCACACTAAAAATTCTATGAAAAATTGAGCATATGCATGAAGTGCTTCTTTCTTTAAACAGCAATTCTTGCTCCCTCAGCCTTCTATACCCAAAGGCACATATATACACTAGGCTGAATGCATTCAAACTACCTTATAACCATCCTGGAAAGAGACAACCATATAAACCAGTTACAAACAGCGGGTTCCAAAATCTTTCTCTCTCAGATTATTTTGACAGATGAGAGTGATCAAAATAGGATTAAATTAGAGAAAGGCTATGTCTATATAAGCAAGTGAATCTGCAGAGCAAAACCCTGTGGCCACCTGGTGTTTCTTGGGAAGTTCCTTCATACCAGCTCTGAAATGTGTCTTCTGGATTAATTTCATCCAAAGGGGATACAGATCATCCGCTCTGAGACTGTCCTGCAACACAAACCAAAGTGAGGCAAACAGAGAAGCATTGAGAGCTTGACTTCAAAAGTACAGCCTGTGCTACACACAACCAATGCTGCAGACTTACCCACACTGCGGGTCTTTGGGTCGAAAAGGTCCGAATGGCATTCAAAGCAGTAATGCAGTGTAATAACTTATTTTAAAAATTAAGACTTCTTAGTATGACATTGACAGAAGTTAAGGTTGGCATGAATATGAGATGGCCTTCTGGGATGGATTTGCAAGACAGATGAGTTAGGTTAAAGCAGCTGATCTGATGCTGTGTCTGCTTGACATGGCTTTGCTGCAATGTGCTGGTACATTCCTTGGCATGGTTAAAGTCTTGTCCAATGTAAAGTGATTTCCCAGGAAACTGTCATACGTTTAGCACACAGTTATTATGGTGTCTTGCAAAATGAAATGGAAGAAATTGCCATACATTCAGTACAAAGTTATTATGGCATCTTGCAAAATGTAGTGGAAATGAAGCTAAATAACTGGTCTGTAAAACAGCTTCTGAAACATTCAGCTTTTTACAGAGACTGAAATGTTTTCCACAGAATGATGGGAACTTCCATATTGTGTAGAGCAATTTGTATGTCTTCTATAGTCTTTATAACATGTACTTCAGAACAGTAGCTACTATAATAGTAACATATATTTTATTTTCCTTTTTATTTTTTTTTAGCTGCTGTACCTCCCTATTAAGTCATACTTGGACCATGATGATTCATATTTTTCCTATTGGAAAAAAATTGAAACTAGAGCCTCAGCTGTGTAACACGACAACCTATTGATATCGTTGGAGTGCCTTCTACTGAAACATATGAATTATCTTGCTTTTAAACTCACTTTTTGCTTTGCCTGCTCTCTTGAAGAATTGAGGAATCATGAGATTATAGGATAATTCAGATTGGAAGGGTGCTCTGGAGGTCCAACCTCCTAGTATATTAGTAGTAATTTTTATAGTGTCGTTTAAAAACAAAGATGGAAGAGTGATGCTTTTTCTGCAAAATTACCTAGCTGTACCACAGTGCTTCAGAGAAGCTCAATGAAGTACTATCTTCTCTCTTCTGAAGAAAACCATGCATTTCCACTGTTGTATTTTAAGAAAATCAATCTGCTTACCTTATCAAGATAAGGTTAGCAAGTGACTGCCTCATGATCTGAAAATACCTACGTGGAGAAAACCATGGTTCTTTTGGCAGAAAAAGGTGTAACAAGATAAAGAGTCCAGAAGCTGAAATCAGATAAATTCAGATTTTAAAAAGGCAAATTTCAATCATTGAGACATTTAATCATTATAGCAACTTATTAAAGGATACTTTGAATAATATATCAGCGGAATTTTGTAAATCAAAAATTAATGTCTTTTGAAAACTATGTGTGCTAATTCAGAAGTTATGGACTGATGTACAGATTTCTGCACTAAAAATCAATGGCCTGTGCTAAGAAATCAGTGTCTCTTATGTGCATCAGTGTTGTATATGCTCTTATTTTTGGCTTTTCTGTTTAAATTCCATATTGTTCCTTAAATTCAAGCTGTTTTTATGATCCTGACAATCACTATGGAATAATTGCGAACATAGCTGAAATTTTGGGTATGAAAAGCAAGGTTAAATGGATCACCTGGAACATAAAAGATGCTTTGTTAGTTATTGTGGAATTCAACAGAGTAGAAGAGCTTTGAGCAGTTTCAATGATCATAGCCATGTTTTCAGTGTTAGATCAGGTAGTTTCCTTGCAATTCTGCCATTGGAACTGGCAATGTACACCTGGATTAGCAGCTGGAGGAGAAAACAGCTATTTGACTCAACCAGACCCATGAGACTGCATTGTCACATAGGCTGTGACAGTGCAAAACAGCTATTTTAAGTAGTATGGACTTGGGGAGACACAGGCTTTTATAGTCTTGCCTTTGTGCCTTGGACGTGGGCAATAGAAGGCTGCTGAGGAGAAAGGCTCATGATCTATCTTTGGGCATTTTGGAAGTGGTGGGAGTACTCGGGGCTCTGCACAGTCACATTTTCGGCTTTGTGAAATAAAAGCTATCAGAGTTGCGGTGGTAATAACTTACTCAAACATCTCTGATGAAAGAATCAAAACTCTGGTAAATTCTATGAATCTGTAAATGAGCCTGGGTCGGTTTTTGTGTGTATGCCCATCCTGCAGTGTAATGGTGCAAGTCTTGACTTGTTTAGGTGATTCATAAACCAGACTGTTTTCAAAGTTCATTGCATGAAGGAGTCTGTGAGTAAGAATGCACTCTGATGGCCACAGCCAGTGATGCCATGGTTACAAGTAGTAGATATAAAAATACCTTTAAGTCATAAGCCTTCAGAAGTTTCTGATATTGACTTACCAGAGGTTTTGTCTTGCTGCTATTTCCCGTATGGTAGGCTGCTGTCAAAGCAATGGGGCTGTATGGGAAAATAGTGGATTCTTCAGTCTTGCACTGGTCCCCATTCCCTGTCAAAACAGAAGCACCTGACATCAGGTTATCTGACAAAATGAAAAAATGGAAAATTCTTATTTTAGGGTAATAAAAATAGGATTAAGGCTATGTCTGCATTCACAAGTGACATAGCCCAGTAGAAATGAATCTTTAGAGTGAAACCCTTCTCATCATTCTCATGTTTGCAGTGGGGTTCCTTTGTATCTTTGTTGGAATGCATTAGTTTTGCTCTTGAAGTGCATCTTCCGACTTAATTTCTTCCAAAAAGAATTGTTTCTGTTTGGTGCCATCAAATGCTTTTTAAAACCACATGTACATATTTGAGAAAAATATTAAGGGATGAAACTTGGAATTAGTCTGGTTCCCTCCTGTGCCCTAGCAATGTGAGCTATAAGGAAAGGTAAGATGAGCTGGACCAGAAGAAGTTATTTTGCTGAAATAGATAGTATTGCTGATGTATTAAATTACTGCTCCATGTGAGCCTGGATGGGAGCATCTGGCTGTGGCAGACTGTCAGGAAAGGGGTAGAGCTTTTATTTTTTTGGCAATATCTGCCAATATCTGCTTGTGCTCAGTTCTAATCTGGGCAGGGGTCACTCCTGTAATCCTAGGGACTGGGTTAGAAATGGGATTACTGCAACGATTTGAAATGCCATGTGCTACTCATGCCGGAGGAAGTCGTCAAACTAGATTTTGTGCTGTCATCAACAGCTGTCATGAATGTTTCCTTAAATCTGTGTTTGGAAGGGCATTTATGTAGCCTTAGAGACAGAGTCATGATTATGGTTAAAATTTGTTAAGTCAACACAGACTAGAGTGAGTTATGGTGGAAGGGGACTTAAAACTAAGTTTAACTCCATTGTAGTAAGAATTATTTTGATTTTATTTCTGTGCAGAAAAGCTATACTTCAGTGATTTTAGTGTCTCTTTAATAAAACAAAACCAAACCAGAAGTTATGTCTTTGGAGGGACCAAAGGAAGGGAAAAAATAAATGGTATTTTTCTCATGTGGCTGATAATGACTTGTGCCTGTCATTGCTATTCCCTGTTTATCTGACCTATTAATGGAGGGCAAAATTCCTAAGAAATGTTTAATTAACATTTGTAATTAGTATTACAAAAGACCCTGCTTTATAGAACAGGCAGCCCAGAGAGGAGGGTCAGGAAAAGACAAGCTCTTCACCCTGTAATTACTGCAGTTCTCCATAGTGCTCTCATTCATCTCATTAACATCACAGTGGGATGGTGCCACTGCAGGCTACTGGCAGGTGTCTAACTGCCTTCCTCCTGGGGAGACTTCTACAAAAGAGGTCCTGATCTGCAAATAAGTTTGAAAGCTTGCCAGTGGAGTACCTCGTTCAAACTTCAAATTCTCCTGCTTCCAAAATACCCTAAAGACTTTCAATTTCAGTAAACAGTGATGTTCTGGGGAAATGCTTGCTTTTTAGCTGTGGAAGACAGAGGTTTGTCTAGCAAAATATACTACTTAATTAACATGTTCCATTAAAAAACTAAAATAAGCTAGCTAGAAAGGAATTGTGGATGGGTAAATAAAAGGAAAACCTGAGTCATCACTTGAAAAACACTGAAATGCAATCAACCCATAAAAAAGGCATCTGTCAATTTTCTGTGTGTGAGTAAAGCTTTTCTTCTTCTGGAATGCCTTTCTTCTTCAAATTAAATTAAAACAGCTATTGTATCAAATTGTCTAGTTCAGGAAACAACAGTATATATGATAGTATATATTTTATGGAAGAAAAAAATGAATTTGTTTTTACTTCTTCATAAAACATATAAAAATGACGTTTTACAGTCCTGTGACATTCAGGTTTTTCTTAAATCCCCAACTCCTGTATTTACACAAGACCCTTGTCTTTGAATGAAAAGTAATTAGTGAGTTTCTAGCCATAAAAGTATATAAGAAATACCAAGATAACATAAAGTAAGGAAAAAAAATCCCTATAAACTTTTTCTTTTATGTTAAAGATAATACATGATTTAAAGCCTATCTCATGGTTTTGGAAGATACACTTTATTTTATTTTACTCTTTGGGTATGGTGTAACTGAGCTTTTTTATTACAGCTGTAAGTAATGAGGCAATAAACATTTACAATATATGGCATGAATGAAGTCAGCAAGTACTCAATGTTTGAAGAAGTCCTAAATCAGGTGCACATCCCACTGATTTTACTGGAATTGTTCTTGTAACAGAGTTTGTCAGCTTTGGTGTATTGTTTACAATGATGATTAGAGGACCATTATAAATATGCATAAGAGCTAAATTAAAGCTACCCCTACTAAACAGCTTGTATACAACAGGATACTGAAGGTGATGTTTGGAGCAGCAGTGCAAGAGTCAGAAAATGTTCATTTGCATCTTGCTGGCTGGATTACCTATAGTGAATCATCAAAATCAGATGACCTGTGATTTTTAAGAACACATTGTTCAGTTTGATGAAAAGAATCAATGCTGCATTTATTTATTGCTGACAGAGCAGATATTGCTGCATTTTTAAGAGCTCTAATCACGGCCAAGTAGATTTTGCAAAAGGTTGTTCAAATATTGAATAGAAAGGTGGTCTCTACCTTGAAGCAGCTAGGACAGGAGGCAGTTGACAGAGATGGAAAATAAGGAAAGAATGACTGAGCATAGGTTTGCAAAATAAAAAAGAGAAATACTTATATATGAGCAAGTGTTATACTTCAGAAGCATTTTTAAGACATCTATGAAATAAAATATTGGGATAGTTTTGCAGATATTTACTGATACTTGTTTTTAAAGTAAAATAAGGAGATGATGAAAATTCACATCATGGTTTGATTGAAGGCACTTGTCAACTTTCTGGCAGTGAATAAGAGATGTGAATGATAACTAGCATAGTAGAGACTGTCACATTCTAATGTGTATTTAAGAAGAAAAGATTTTGTACTTGGGCTAACGATATGAACTTTTAAAAGCTGCTTGATGAAATCCAAAGGTTTGCTATTCGGTCTGGATTTCCATCTCTTTAAGTAGAGGAGCTTGAGCTCGGGAGCAAACACTGTAAAAATGGCATATCCATGAAATTCTGCCCCAGACTGCAAATAATTAAATAGCTTGATTTACTGGTGAGACACACACTGAGCATACAGCTCCTGAACTCACTGATTGACCTCTGTCCTTTTACAGAGCTGGCTCCAGGGAACCGCTCTCCCAGTGTGAAAAATCTGTTACATGGATTACATAGTTAAAGTTCAATGTTTGCTTTCGAGCAAGAATAGCAAAACTGAGGTGAAGTGTCTTGTGTTTGTGTGAAAGAAACTTTACATTTGTCTAAAAGTCCTTAAAAGATCAGGTACATAATCCTAACCCCTTTTCTCACTGAGTATAAGCCAATATACTTTAAAAGTATAGATTAAATACATTTGTGCTAGTTGTTTTTGGGTTTTTTTAATAAATAGTGGTAATGCTACTTGCTTACACGAAAGGCTATTATGAAGTGTAAGTGTAGAGCACTTTGAAGTTTACTTCTTGTGAAAGGAGATAAATATCATCACAGTCTCCGTTTGTATTAATTTTGTTTATTTTTAAAGAAATCATAGCCTTTTCCTCAAATGATTTTTAGCCTTTCTGTCTAGCTTGGCTTACAGGTTTGGTTGTCCTTATCTTCTAATGGTCCCAGCAAACACAGGGGCCCTTTCAGATGTACAGTTTCTTAGTTTTGTTTTTCTATCTTTCCACCAGGTATTTTATATATATGGCTTGAATTCTGTCAGGCACAGGCAAAGGGTGATGAGAGGCAAAAAAAGACAAAAAAGAAAATACTGTGGTTCTGTACTTTAAAATTCTGGGAAAAGGAGGAAGAAACACATATTCATATAATTGCAGAGTATGTGACAATGTTTTAACTTTTAACAAGGAGCATTGAAAGACTTTTGAACAGAGGAGGATTTTAAGGAGGGGATACAAGATTTTTCTTGATTTTTGTCCGTATGCCAACTATACTTATTCCAGCACTCTTGATTGTGGTAAGATTTGTTGTTGTTGTTTTCTGTGCATGTGGATTAATTGCTTCTCCTAAACTGAATAAAACTTGAGCTGTTTTGGTAATTTTTTTAATTCTCATCAGTAAGTTTCTTTTGTTTTTTTTCTCTAAGTCACTGGAGATGCAGTGAAGTGTCCAGGTCACTGGACCTAGTGCTGTAACAGCAAACCTTGTAATTGATCCTGGCAGAAGGGAAGGATGAGCCCAGAAGTTCAGAGCAAACATGCACAGTCCCTTGGCAACACCCACGGGCTGAAAGCTGACCTGGAAACAGTAAGATGTGGTATATCTGTAACAGCTTTTCTATAACCTACATCTAGAAACCATTCTACACATGAGGAGAGAGCAGAAGTGCAGAAATATTTAAAGAAAAAAGAAATTTTAAAAAATCATAGAAAGCACTAACAATGGTAGTAAAATATGGAATATAGACTGGAATAGACTTGCTTTTTTTGACTTTTCAAATTGCTTTCCTTTGGCTTATGTGAAAGTTCATTTTCCTTTAATATGTATCATTTTCAGATGCAGCAACAATATAATTAGTCTCGAACTCCAGACCAATACCAGCTTGGTGTAAAAACAAACAACACTCCCCTCACCTTGCCACCCCCCAAACCACAACAGCAATCAAGCACTTCATATGACAAATCCGTATGGCTTGTGCACCAGCTCCTTAACTCTGAAGTCTAGAGCTAAAATCTTTTCTTATGACCCCAGTAAAAATGAATTTGGTGATCTACTGCATGTTGTAAAAGTACAATATTATCTTCAGTTTCTACTGGCTGAAAGCTCCATCAGGGAAAGGCTTTTTTCTTTCTATTTTTTATCTGAGAGTCCTTGAACCAAATACAGATAGTGTATAAATAAGTGTAACCCAGTGACCCTCTGTCCCACACTGTGTCCTATATTTTTGAGCTTTGCTGTGCTGAAAGGAAGGAATTACATTCCCAGAGGTATAAGCAGGAAGATTGCTGCCTTTTTTCCTTTCTTTTTTTTTCCTTTTGTCCTTCATATGATAGCATGGCACTGGCTTTCAAAGGATCCTCCTTCATGTTACCTTTGTGTAATCTCATGCATAGTCTAATTATTGACTATCCCCAGTGGTAATTTGGCCAGTAGCTGAGCTGTCTGTACTGCAGTGCAGCTGGATCTGCAGCACAGGTAGGTGTACCTGAACCAGATTTCAAGTGGCTAACACAGATTTCAGCACGGACATATAGTCATAAAACCAGAAATTTTACCTCAGTTTATGTGAGCCATGACTAATTATTTTGACAACCAAGCCTGACATCTCTACCATTGTGCTGTTGCCTAATTCCAATGTAATGCTATCCTGAGTTTGCCCAACAAGCTTCAAGCATACTCCTGGCTCGCAAAGGAGGGACATTGGAAAACAATATGTACCCTGTTTTTGTAGTATCTGGTGATGAGGGACTTAAAAGGTGAAATCTTGCTCTAGTTTGGTGAGAGATGCTCTATGCCCAAGGTCAAAATGATCTCTTCTCCCCACCTTACTTAAGGGCTACCAGTTTATAGCTGCTAGCCTGGGCAAGCTGTGCTTTTGCTGAGTGAATCTCTGGGATCTTAATCTGATGTATGATATTTGCCAGTTGCAGGTTTTTAATGCCTGTATTTTTTAGACACTTGAAAAATACAGAGTGAAAAGCACTCAGTTGAACACATTGCCAAATGGTAGTTGCTCTCAGTTTGGATCAGTGCCCCAGTTTACAGTTGTCATGATCTTCATTGGGGAGGCTGTGAAAATAGACTGACCTTATAGCACACCTGGAAGGCCAAGAAAGTCTGCTTTTGCCAAGCTATACATAGTCAGGATGGTTAAGTTATACAGCCAGGTAAATGGTAATGCTAGCTGTTGTCGTAATTTATTTGGCTGACTGTGCCTGTTAGGGCAGTCCTTTAGGGACGTTCCCTTGGAGCTGGCAACCTCTGTGTCCTAAAAATAATCAGTACTGAACAGAGTCAGTGACCAAGGGAAACAGTACTCTCAAGACATTAAAGTCTCATATCTTCAAGATTTAACTTATGTGGTTGGGGCTAGACCTGTCAAAATCTACGAGATGGATGCTTGGTCAGTGATTTCTCTAGAAAGGTGGGATTTCCAAGTTGTTGTATTTTTCTCCTCTGTGCAGTCATTTACAATGCAGGGCTCTGCATTATCAGGCTGGTGATTCAACAGAAGCAATACAGAAAGTAGTTGCCCATCAGTCATTCCTTACAGACATCCCCTGTAGTGTATGCATGCTGGCCTTTTTAGTAGGTAAATGCCATTAACCTTTCTTTTTTTAGTTTGGATTCCAAGAGGTTTTTTTATTGAAATTCGGTTCACACTTGCAACATGCTCTCCTTTTGGACTGTAAATTCTGTGCAGTATGCAGATCACTCCATCTTCTTTTCCTGGTTGCTCACTGCTGCAGAGCCAGAACTTTCCAGCCAGCAGCTACTGCAGTGTTTTTCCTCCAAGGGCTCTGATGGAAAAAGCCATCAGTGAGGATGGTTCCTGCTGGAGAGGAGCAGGAATCCATCCTTCAAGGAGAAATGAGAAATGCCTGGTGATCCTCCTGAGCCCAATGTCAAACAAAATGCCTCTGCCTACTGCTCCTGAAGTGGGAAATGTGTGGTAGGCTTTAGGCTGAGGCCAGGCTTTGAAGGTCAGTCCCTGTCTTTCCTACTTACTTTAATACTACAGAGAAAGCTACTGTTTGGCCCTTGATCTAGGTGTGCTTTCTTCCCAGCAGTGAACTATGTGAATATATGTGCTTCTTTTTAAATGGTGTGAAAAGGCTAGCTAGACATCTATTTAACCCCAGTGTCCTCAGTCACTACTTCCAGTTCACTGTTAAAGTGAACAAATAGGGAAAAAAAAAAGCAAACATATCATAATAGCCACAGATAAAACAGGGAGGGATTATGGTTAAGAAGGAGGGTTTGATAGAAGTCTGAACTATATTTGTGTCTGTAAGCACTTTGTAAAAAATCTAGTGTGGAAAGGGAGAAGTGTTATGCAAAAGACTACCAAAATTGCCAATGTGTCTACAGAGTTGAAGTGACTCTCTTACCTGAAACTTAATAGGAGTCAAATTTAATAGAAATCAATTTCAGTGTATTGATGATTGGTTACTCAGTCTTTTTCTTTCATTGAATTCAGTCCTAAAGCTTCCATGGCCACCAGTTTGGACAGGCCTGAGCTTGAAGTTTAAAAATCACACTCCCAAATATTCAGAAATGACACTGTATATGGCACATATGAAATTGAAATGAATCCTGTGGAATCTCAGTGAGGTTATTGCCAATTTTGTACCAGGGACTATCCTCACTATCTAATATTTGTAGCTGTTACTTTTCACACTGCTCTTTCCTGGCACAGTAGTAAGCTCACCATAAAAAACACTAACATCCGTGACTTCATGGGGTTGATAATTGTCACTTACTTCTCACAAGGGAAACCTTGAAGCTCTTTTTGGCCCTGTCTCCTGCAGTGAGCAGGAGAACCTCTGAGAGAGGTTCTTTTTGCAGTATTTCACCCAATTTGTTTCTCTATGAGAGAAGGGAGTGGTGTTCACTACCATAAGGAGTTTTTTCCAATCCCTTGCTCCAACAAGGCTCACTTATGCCCTGACATGAAGTGTAAGAGAGAGAGAGAGACACCCCTGAAGGCACGCTAAACCATCTTTTTGCCAAATAAAACCAGGCTTTCAAGCTCTTTGGGTAACTTGACAAACCCACCTTCCTCTAAGTATGGTTTCTCCCGGTTATTGATTCCATAAATCAGAAGCAAAGCCTCCTGCCTCTAGATGAATTATGTTAATAGCTAGAACATCTACTTCCCCCATCAAATCATGTGACCTTCCCCTGGAAAATCTTGCAGATTTGGACTGTGTGGGTGAGAAGAAAGTGATGATAATTTTCTTAAGATCTGCTGCAAAATCCTCTGCCCCTGAGTTCTCTTAGTTCCTTGAATCCTGTTCCCTAAAGGAATTCTCTGGTTTGATTGTATCTATTTTTATGTCCTTTCTGCAATTTTCCTCTAGTCCCTTCTCTGCCTACTACGCTTAACTACTTACATACATTGATATAAAAGCAACTTCCTCTGCATCTTCAGTTAACTAGCTATGGGCAATTCTTTAGATAACAGACTTGCTGCTCCCACTCAAGACATTTTTTTCTCAAGCATCACTGAAGTTTTGATACCATCTGAAAAAGATCAGGTGTAACTGTGTGACAGCCAAGAGGGATGTCTCAAATGTGTGAGGTCCAAGTAACCCATTGATCAGCTTCTACACTCATTACAGTCCAAGTAACAGGACTGTGATGGCCTGATGCCTTCCCCGGCCTTTCTGTCCTGCAGAATAGCTGAAGCTCATGAAAACTTTTTGTTTCCTTTGGAAAGATCTTTGTACCAGCAGCAAGAGAGAATGATAGTTCTCTAAACCATGAGAGGTCATTGGTTTTGTAAGTTGTCTAAGCCAGTTTCTTGTCAAGCCGCCAGAGATTTCTTTCTGCTCATTGAGCCTTGAATTGTTCTACAGTGTTGATGTGACTTGCAATTTCTGTGTTCTGAGTAGATTCACTGAGATTGCTTGTAAATACATACTGATCGCTGAATTTTGTATTAATAATAAATAATAATACTGAAATTATAATAATTGAAAGTGAACCTGACTTATCACTTGAGTGATTTCACTTTTCTTTGAGAACATTAAGAATGGGAGTTAATTTAAATTGTATGTATTATTCAAGGCATGTCTTAAACATCTGATGGCATCATTAATATACATATAGAGGGCAGTTTTGGAGACACATGTTTGATAGAGATGGTTTTGGAGTGTGTAACAAGTAATGATTCTTTCTTTTATGAAGTTTTAATTAAATTATTAAAAATTCATCCTTCAAAATATGAAAATACATTTTCTTATGCATTAATCTGTTTTAAATACAATGCTCATTTTTAAATTTGTGTAAAAGGTACTGTGGCTTGCCTTGTGGATCCTACCAGTCACTGTGGTGATATGGTGAACAGGAGAGTCATGTTTTGATTTTCAGGAGCTAAATAAATTAATGAAGAGTTGGATACCATTTCTATGGATTATTCAATGCTCTACCTCTCTCTGACTCTGTCATTGCTGTGGCTGAGCACAAATACTTCATATAATAGTAAGGATATATCAACACCCAGCAAAGGTGTAGACCCTGAAGTTGCTGGTACTTGTACTTAATCCACTGAACAGCTAAACCCTGTCTGGGGCTGATCTGGACAAAAGAGCCCAAATCAATTAATGGGAAGAGGCTTCTTTCACCCTGTTATTGAGTGTACTGTGTAAAGATGCAATACATGTTGTCTTTCCAGCAAGTTCAGACCCCTGGAGGGCTTTTAGCATTATACTTAGAGCGTAAAGGAAAGATAAAATGGACCTGATGCACAAAATGCAAACTGTGGTTTCTCTCATTGCCACCTGGGATTTTCCAGACAGGCAGCTAGTTTCTGATGTTGAGCAAGGTCTCTGCATTAACAGAACTTCCTTTCCTAGTGACTCATGGGAATGGTTTTGGTTGAGTGGTTTGATTTGCATGGCTTCACATTTGTTGAGGTTTTTTTCAGATTCTGGACTTCAGTTTATTTAAAGTCTCCAAAGTGATGTTCATTGAAGCTGCCAAGTTTCACTTGGTTTTGTGTTGAAAGTGATGGTATTCTGGCAATTTTTCCAGATTAGTAAAAGGATTGAGGTCTCAGTATACTCATCAGTATTAGAGGCAGCCGCTGTTAGAAAGCTGCAAAGACTACCTTTTCCTTTGCCCAATAGCAGGAGGCTTCTGTTTCTAGACATGATAGGTCCTATGACATCAAGTGTTAATCCTGGAGGATTATTCAGTGTGGAAAAGTTATTTCTGATAGTCTGTAGACCTTTCCAAAATGCATAAGCTTTTATCTCTCCTTATGAGGTTTTTAAAATGGGACTTAGAGTATTAAGGGAAACCTGTTTCTTTGTCAGAAGTATATGACATGCAACACCAATAAAATTTCTCAGCTTTCAAGCATTGCTACAAGAATGTGCCTGTGACATGGGTGGTCTTTCATTGTACAGAAATGTAGTCTGCCAAGACATAAAGCTTTTACCTAAACTGCATGAAATTATTTGCCTAATATGATTGTGGTTTTGCTACTCATGGCTAACAGAGCAATCTTAAACACAAAGAATTACTCATTCTCCATCTCTGAAGTGGGGCAGCTAAACAGCAGGGGCCTCTGCAGAGGTTCTTCCTGACTCAGCCATTTTGAGTGGAGATTTCTCCTGGAGAAGCTTTCTACGTGATCCTTATTGAATAGGATGGGGCTGGCAAACAAACTTTCTTAACAGTTAAAACCAAAACAGCTTTGAAGCAAGTGTTATGGGGATGGAAATATTTATCTCCTCTCTTTCTCACTTCTCCATTTCTACCAGGGCTACTTCTGACATTGCTAACCTTTGAGCACTGATAGCACATGCCTTTAATAAAAATAAATCATCATCTACATATATTTTACGTTCATTCTGTTAAGTGGAAAGCTCCCTCACAAAATTGCATGTTAGCCTACTGTCTAGCACTGAACCAGATGTAATGTCCAATAATCTGGGAAAGCATTGGAGCTGGAGATGCTTGGTTCATAAGCAGAAACTTCCCATGCTTTCTGTTGATCTCATTATGTTGAGACCACAGGTTATAAGAAAGAATCCTTTTTAGAAACAAAATAAAAAGAAAAAAAAAGAAAAAAAGTGTTTGCTCAGCTCAAAGTCCATTTAATTTAATAATTTCCTGTAAAATAATATATTATAGCATTTTAGACTCTTGTAGAAAATGGCATTTATAATTTTCCTACGACAAAGAAGTTGAAAATATTTGTGTGAGGCCTCATATTTAAAGCTAGAAAGATGAGAGATTGACATCTTGGAAACAACACAGACAGCAGATAAAATTCATGTGTTGTAAGTGAATTATCACATTATAGAACTGGATTATAAGTGCATTTAATTCTGTTGATAATTTCTGAAAGTGTTATTGGTTTAGTTAAGATCCTCTCCATAACACACACACATGAAACAGGATTTGTGAGCAGTCCAGATGTTTGAAAACCATGTTTGTAACTCATACCCTTTTCATACCGTGTCAGAATACATGATTCCTGCTTTCCTGTTCTCTTTTCCCTTGCAGACAACAGAATTTTCTGTTCCAGGTCAGCGTCTGATGGCCTCTCTCAATTAAACAGCGTGTGTGTGGTTGCGTTCAGGACTGCACAACTCTTATGGGAGATTTGTGTTTGATATAATTAAGGCTATTAAAGGCCGATTTCAAGTAGTGAATATATTTCAGATTTGGCTTTTTAAAAGTACAAATTCAGAGGTGTTTTGGATATTCACAATAAGTAGTCATTGTTTAATGACAGTTTGTACTGAATGTTACTTGGAACACAGTCTGATGAATATTTCAGCGAGGTCTACAGTCAAATATCCTACAACACGTTCCATGACCCAATATGCAAATCAGCTGTGGGATGTGAGAGGGCTGTTGGGGCTTACTCTACATGGATTTAGACTGTTTTAACAAAGGTTATTTATTAAACATTATTGACATTGGTTTTTTCACCACTTTTAAAATTCAGGAGGGGATTTTATTTTCTTTAGGGAAACAGCTAAGAAGTAGGTCGGGAACCATGACGGTGAAGAGGCCACTCCAGGGAAGGGAAAGGTTAAGTTCAGTTCTAACCAGTAAAATAAAAAGGTTGGGAGGCTGCTGTCAGTTGTGAAACAAGAACAACTTCTGAGTTATTATACATTCAACTATTTAATATGTCTCATTTGTTCATTTTCAATAATAAGGTTAACAAAGGGGATTTCTACCACTACATAATTCAGGGAATTTAATTGGAGACTATTGGAGGAATTATAATTTATATTAAATATAAAAGTCTGGGAGCTTATTCCATGGTTAAAAAGAATCAAATATTGGATGCTTTTCCACGTAAAAGAATCAAATATTGCCAAAATTGTGTGATGCGAATTCAGTGTCTTTGTGAAATCACATTAAGAAATTTTGGTTAATTATCACAATAAAAAATAAATTCATATTATTGGACCATATTTTGTCCTGTTCTTTGCTTAGTGAAATTCATGCTGGAAATATGAAATACATTAGATTAAAATTGACCAAACCACACTGCAAACTTACACAGAGTTTAAAGACTTAGGATTCTCCAGGCAGAAACTTCTATTCCCAAAAAGTAAGGATGTGTATACAAACATCCAAGTTTGTCAGTTGAGAAGAGCAGAGTTTGCGGCATTTTTTTCATTCCTCCCTCAAATGTATCCCTGAGCACTCACAGCAACAGGGAAAACCCCATTGATTTAAAATAGCACAGTGAACAAACGAAGTGACCATGACAAAAACACGCACACGCACACGCACACACAGTGTTTATTGAAGTCTTTAGCCAGCAGGCTCTGTGAGAATCTGGGAGTTGTCGGTCCCTGTGGCAGAGGACAGAGATCATGAGATACCACAGCTGCAGCATTTCGTCTCATGCAGCTGGTGTGCATGGGATGAAGATACCTTGAAAAACCTCTCTTTTTGCAAAGGAAAGAATGGCTAGTGAAGTTTGAGTGCTCCTTCCATCTTAAGGGCTGCCTCTGCTCTGCAGGGCCATGAACTGTGGCTGTGTGCAAGAGTGGTATATGCTCTTACAGAGTACAGGAGTCAGCATGTTTCCTCTGCAAAAGCTAGAGAATTGCAGAGGAACAGTTTGGTCCAATGAAGCAGTGTCATTTTACATTGGTAGAAAATTGGCACCTCTCTCTCTCTCTCTCTCTGAAATGCATCATTTTAGTGCTGACCTCTGCTCAAAATGAAGCGTGGTAAACCTATAATTAGGAGAACATCAAGTGACTTGTACAAAAGAAAAATTAGAGTTGTGGGGTTCACTTACACAGTGTTCTCGTAGACTGCTGTTGTAGCCTCCTGGCATTTCTGTCTCATTCTTCCTGCTCATCTCTTCATCTTTTGGCCTTAAAGTCTTGGAGTTCAAAGTCATAGGTTTATTTTAACCTTCAGTTTTAACTCAGGAAAAAAAAAATTGAGTTCTTAGTCCTAAAAGCTGCAGAGATAAGCTTGAAAGTGTGCTCTTTTGGGGCCTCAGGAATAAGAAAATTCATGATCTTAAAATATTTGGGAATAGCAGTGCTGTTCCAAACAAGAAGCCACCAGATGCCTGTATCAGCGTGCTTCTGAATTAGGCAGTAAGCCTGAGCTCAAAATATAACTATTTCATAATAGCATTAAATATGCTTCCTCCTTTTGATACCTTATTCTTTTCTCTGTAAACAACTTCCAACAGCTTCTTTTCCATACTTATTCTAACAAATGTTAGCATTTGTAGCCAAAAAGAAAATGAGTAGCAGGTGAAGACTTAATTTTGATGATGCTAAGAACAAATGATTATCTTACTAAAGACCTTGGCAATTGTTTTCTATTAATCCCTGTAATTCCTTGCAAGTATTAGCAAAAGTTTATGAAATCTAGAACTTCAATATCCTTACTTTTCTGAAAAAAGGTGGCTGTCATCTTTATTATTAATATCTATGTGCATTTGAGTCTGGGAAACATGGGCATTTAAGTACATGTGCAAGTATGTCTGAATGTATTAATTATGAAACCATGGTTGTTACCCATTTAAGGTATTTCATATACTATATACAGCATGCAAATTGGTGTTTGAATATACATTAATTCTACAAGGGACAGTCTCGACAGCCACAAGACACAGCATAATTCATACTATTTTCTTAGAAAATTCTGCAGTAGAGCCTTGTAACATTTGGTCAAACTGACCTGTGTCTTTCACAAGGAGTTCCAGAAAGTATTCCCAAAACCATAGCTTGAGAAAAAGGCCTCCATAAGCCTGCTGCCCATTCAGGTGAGCAGATAATGGTGTGGTCAGAGCACAGACGTGGAGAAGCTCTGTCTCACAACCCTGCTGACCTGACTGGAGGAATGAGCTAGCATGGGTGAGGAGCTAATTCTGAATTGGCTTGGGCAAGGAAAAGGTAATGACTCTGGAGCATGAAGAGACCATTATGGTGAGGCAAATAATGCTATCCTATCAGTAGTTCTAGGAATAAGATGCTAATTACATTTACAATGACCTTGTTCTGTTTTATTTTCCTATATAACGTTTTATGTTTAACATCAAGTAGCTTCCAAACAGAAATCTTTCAGTAGTGTGGCTTCCAGGAAATGGACTGGAAACCATTGCAAGTGATATGGCATTCAACATTTTCACAAATGGTTTAGTTATTCTTGTCTGGTTTCACAAGTAAATCAGACTGACAGGGTTGAGAATACCCATGGTACAAGCCACTCTCTGTAATAAGCAGGATCTCTCAGAGGAAATCTGAAGTCTGGTGAATGCCAAGAAGAGAGTAAGCCAATGGATTTAATTCTCTGTTCAGCTAAATGGCCGATCACTGCAGTGATACCACAGTGAGGTGTGACTTAGATCATCTCTCTCCTCGACTGCCTTGCAGTTTTGTAAAGCTTTGGTTTTGTGGAAAACCCAAAGGCAAGCATCAGCACTTGGTAGGCACAGAGCTGTGGGTGATGTTGTGTTCATGGAAGGAAGTGAGAAATGTGGACAGTGAAAGGAGAGACAGTTTAACAGGTAAATCACATTTATTTTTCCTAGGAGTTGTAAGTAGAACTTGCCTTTTTTTCTGTTTTGTTGATTGGATTTTGTTGGGGTTTTTTTCTTCCATAATTTAATAAATTTGTGAAAAAAATTATTTTCATAAATTTGGGGGGATAAACATTTAAACAGTTTATTTGAAAATACTTTTTTTGTGTAATAAGACCTAACTTGTTAACAGATATTAGGTATTGTTGGAGGGCTGGAGCACCTCTTATGAGGAAAGGCTGAGAGGGTTGGGGTTGTTCAGCCTGGAGAAGAGCAGGCTCTGGGGTGACCTTATTGCTGCCTTTTAGTACATAAAGGGGACCTACAAGAAAGCTGGAGAAGGACTTTTTACAAGGATATGTAGTGATTCACAAGGGGGAATGGCTTTAAACTGCAAGATGGTAGCTTTAGATTGGATATTAGGAAGAAATTCTTTGCTATGAGGGTGGCTGAACAGGTTGCCCAGAGAAGCTGTGGATGCCCCACCCCTGGCAGTGTTCAAGGCCAGGGTGGATGGGCAACCTGGTCTAATGGAAGGTGTCCCTGCCCATGGCAGGGGGGTTGGAACTAGATGATCCTCAAGTTCCTTTCCAACCCAAGCCATTTTTTTATTAAGAGAAGCAGAGGGTTATTTTCAACTCATCTTCTCTATCTCCTCTATCTTTCCTCATTTTATAGTTCTCCAATATGTAACCTTTTATTCAGTTTCTTAACACTGTTATTTGTTGGTTGGTTGGTTGGTTGTTGTTTCGCTTTTGGTCCCGCNCTCTGAGATTTACATAACCAGATGGTACTATGTTTGGCATATTTCATTCCTCTGATACCAAGGCTAATCACACGCTACTCTTAGTAGTTCACCAATTTCAGATCTGAGCAGTGTTCTTTAGAAATCCAGAGTGAATATTGCTCTGTCCTTGTAATTTGCTGCTGCTCATTTATTAATATAGTCTAAAAGCTCTCCTACCGACACTACATTTAGAGGCACTTCTAGGACTTCCCTCTGTAAATAAGGACTCTGGTATGAAAACATCCTTTCCTGTAGTGGGAGCTTTATTAAAAAAAAAAAAAAAAAAGGTTTAATTCTCTGGTTACAAGGCCAAAGGAGAGCCCTGTCTTTTTCTTCTCTTGTTGTTCGGGAGCCTGTGAGCTCTATACTCTTCAAGTCTCTGTCAAGAAGTTTCACATGCTCCTGTTCTTAAATAGAAACAAATGAATGCTGAATGTAACATGCTAGTGTAGAAAAGATGGTCCAGTGTACAGACTGCTTTATATCACAAAAGTCTGTGCTATTTCCCTGTGTGCGATACACAGTACTTATTAATAGTGTCTTTATGTCCCATGGCTAATTCTGCTTTAAGTGAGTTTCTGAAAATACTGGCAGTACTTGAGGCCTTGTGTATAATGCTCACACATCAATGAAAGACTGAAATAAAACGCAGTCACAGAGCTTGGAGTGGGCTGGGCTGCAAAAATCCCTTTTCAGTACATGGTAAGAATATCCACAAGGAAACTTGGGGTGTAGGAACTTGTGAACTGTGAACTCTTCTGCTAGTTTGAAGTGTATTGACTTTGGGTACACAAACCTGGAACAGGCTGGAGCTGATAGAAAGTGTGAAATTAGTAGCATTTTTAAAAAACATGTGATATGAGTGAAAGTGTTGGAAAATGCCTTGTAGGAGGCAAATAATGTAAACATGGGTAGAGGGGAGAACTAACTATAAGCCCTATGAGGTTTTGTAAAAATGTAATTTAGTTATCACTCAGTAATGCTGATGCTGAGACGTCATTTCACCATTTTTCTACTGGCTGCATCAGCAAGGCATTGGGACACTTACAATGAAAGTGTTTCAGCACATTACTTCAGTTAGAATCTCCTTTTTATTCCAGTCAGGACAGAATAAAACTCATTTGAAAAATCCAAGAGGGGGACAGAAATGCTGACACTTCAAATGCCTGGTTCAAAAAATCTGATGCCCATGCTACTTTTCATTCCCACAGCTCCTGAATACATTAGCCATGTGCCCTTTAAGGACAACTTGTGTCATTGCAAACAGTGTTCCTGATGTCTGGTTGCACTGTGCCAGTGTTTGTGTAGGGTTTTAATCATTGACAGTATACCTGAGCATTCATTGCTTTCTTGTTATTTCTCCTGGTTGCTTTTTTTTCATTGCTATTGGTAAAATGTTTCAAATGGTTTCTGCTCTGCCCATATTTGCTTTTGAATCAAACGGGAGTAGTGCTGAAAATATAAGTCAGGGAACGTGTTTAATTTTTTTTCAGTCAAGCTCAACAATTTTTGTAGGAGTTTTATCCAGTAGAGAAGGGTTACTGCTGTGTAGATTGTTACATCCCATTGTTAGCCTGGAAACAGAAAACACAGTCTATGAATAAAGGAATAAATTAAGTGCCACAGGGTGCAATAAATTTTATTTTATTTCTAAATGGAATTGTTGTCATTTAACCCTGTGTATGATTTGTATTCAGAAGTGGTAGCATTGCACTGATATATCTATTAATACTACAGTGGTATGATTTTCTTTTCTTCTTTCATCTCTCCAAGTCTTTCACCAATCTTTTGCTTCTTTTCCTTTTTTGTTTCTTTCTTTTCTTTCTTTTCTTNCAAGTGAGTGATCTTTTCCTTATTCAGAAACTACCATCCTACAGTGTATCACTCTGAAATTGTCATGTTTTGAGGGAAATAATGCAATCGCTTGGACAAATCTGAGTCTCCCTTTCCTAGTGCTTTAAAACTCCCTTTTTTTTCTGACTAGAAAATGGGAAGCCAGCCTATGAAACCTGATCTGTTTTCTTTCCTGAACCCTCTGCTAATTTACTAGCAATTGTATGTTCAAGTCAGAATACATATTTCTTTGGAAAGCTGTACAGAGACTGATGGTTATTCAGAGCTGCTCAGAATTTTAGAACATTAGGAAATACGCTGTCTGGTGCAGAGCTAGTGGGCAAGGGTTTACATAAGGCAACTTATAATTTTACATTTTAGTGCAGCTACACTAAATATGTTAATATTTCAAATGCTCCTGCAAGACAAGACCTACATCTGGATGTCTACCAGAGTACACTAAATAAATATTCATAATGTAAATATTGTTAAAAAATTGTAAATATACTTCTGCAAGGGTTAACTGTCAGCCAATTTAATTTCTGTTTTGATGAAAAAAATATTTGCTTCAGCCAGTAACTGAAAAAATTGTGCAGATGGAAACCTTAGAAACGGGCTGAATGACAGTGAAAAGATTGTCTCCAGGAGTAATTAGCACGAGTTGATTGGAAGGGCTACTGCCTTTCTCGGGTCTAAAGCAGATACTTGGTACCTTTCCCTTTATTTCTTAATGTTAATCCTGGGGAATAAAAGGTTGCTGCCCATGGCAAGAAATGAAGAGCTATGAGCTCAGCTGGATGCAAAATGACGAAGAGCTGGTGAAGTCAGTAAAGCAGGACTGATTTAGGCCAGGAGAGCATATATGACTAAACTAAATCACTTAAATGAAATCAGCCACTTACAGGTTCTTGCTGCTGCAGGTATGAATAATTTTCAGAGACTATCATAGTCATAGGTTTTCATGCTATCCAAAAATGCTTTCTTTTTCCGACTAGAGGATTCAAGACCTAATTGATTAACTTTCTCTCAAAGGAAGCATCAGTGGCTGATGTGTGGAGGGCAAGATTGTGAGGGCATACAGAAGAGGCCAAGGAGGTCTTCAAAAGGAATTTTAAGTGCTGAAGAATTTCTTTTCTCAACATTTTTTTGTTGAAAATCGTGTGTTAGAAGAGAAGGAAGAGACAGAGCAACTGTTTAACTGGCTGCTTTCACAAATGGGAGTTGCAAAAGGGCCAGATCTCGGTGGTGTGTCATGTCTCACACAAGCATCTCTGGCAGAGGCTGGAGCACCCCTTTACATGGAGGTGCCTGCAGCAAGCAGGATGAAGAATCTTCTGTGAAATGTTTTTATTGCCTCTCTTTCTTACATTTGTTTTTGTGGAAATTTAGAACATCTCGCACCCTTTTGCATATTAATGGAATGTAACTCCAGGAGAGCACATAAATCCAAACCCATTTATTCTTGTCTCGAGATCCTTCTCACTCCTCTCCATTTTTTTTTCCTAAGAAAGACATTAGGTAATCTCAGAAACACAGCACTAAAACAGCCTGTTAAATTCTGATAGATCTCAGAATGTGCCATTTCCTCCTCCTTCACTTTAAAGATAATTTTGGAGGTTAATGAACTTAAACGTAATACTTTTAAATAATCACTAGAGATAACAGAAAAAAAAAACCTAGCGTCTCCCCAGACTAGAAGGAAATGTTTGATCCTAGAATCACAGGCTTATTTAAATTCACTACTGTAAGTTCATCACTTTCAACTATTGATCTATGATAAGACATTTTTATTAATTTTTCCTTAGAAAAATTCACTAGCATTGAAGAAGATTCAGCATGCAGGGGGAAGAGCTCCTTAATTTGACTGATTAGGCCAATTTACTTAGGCTCTCCTGGAAAATAAAAGGATGTACTGTAAGTCTTAGACTTCATCTCTGAAATGTTTAGTCAATTCTCTGGCAATTAATCCATACCTTGCTTTCTTAGACTGACATATACCATGCAGTGCTCTTTACAAGAAACACTTATATCTGTGCATTTTGTTTTCTCATCCAGCTGTGATAAATTCAATTAGCTAAGGTTTCCCTGTTTCCTTGCTGTGACTATGTATGCCATGATCATTAACTGGTCAGAGGAGCAGTTCCTGGATATCTCTTGCTCCACTGGCCTCCGGGTGAGATGGGATAGGGTCTTGGTGGACCTGACCTGAGGAGATTTCCTGTCCCTGTGTGTTCTCCTGTGCAGATTATTAGGATGGCAGCACACATGCGCTACTCGACATCTAACAAATACATCCTAGAGCAGTAAGGGTCGAGGAGATCAGTTGATTCTCAAGGAAAGTCATGTATTGTGGTTTGGATTTTTTGCCTGAATATACAAGGGACATAAGGCAAAGCCAGGATTTAGCTTATTCTATGCCATCTTTACAACCACAGCTTGTAAAAAGAACTTTTTGTATCCTTTCTCAATTACATTAGACTGCAAAGAGAGTCTTGCTTGTAAAAGTGTTGGAAAGTCAGACGGGCTGAAGTTGATTAAGCGTGTCAAGACATTGGGACATTGGAGTACACCAGGTTTTCTCTCCTCATGTTGTTTCAAGACAAAACTGAACATAGTCTGAGGTTTTCATTAATTCGTTAATTAATTTCATTTTTTTAAAATGTTGGCTAATTAGGTTCAGATTTTTGAACTAGGTGATTTGCACAAGTCCCAGAACACCCAATAAAATTCCTGAAGTTTTTGAAATTTGCTTGAGATGGATGGGTCACGCCACACATGCATTCTCTTATCTTTTCTTTTATTAACTATTTTTATTGCTTCAATTAAAGAGCTACTTGGATGGTATTATGTGAAATGATTGCAGACCTCTGACTGTTCCTTGAACATCAGGATCAAATACCTGCTCTTACAGGTAGGCACAATCCGTTTCAATGGTGTTTGTACCTCCTCTCTCCGTTCCCACCAAGGTAGCAAAAGTAGCAATTTTCAAGGCATAATGCATGTTTATTATGGGAGGTTTTTTTCCCCAGCTTCTTAATTTTGTTAAACAGAAGGGAAGGAAATAATTTGTTTGGATATGAAGATTCACTTGCATCCTGAATATTACTGTGGGGATTCTTATAGTAGTGTTTTATTGTAATTTTGCTTATTGATGTTAATTTGTTGTAGTAACTGAGGTGCAGCTGAAATGCAGGAGGTGGATTTTAGTATAACCAATTTCTGCTTTTATTGCTGTGAATTTTTTAGAACTCAAACTTGGTGTGTCACCCCAGTCACTGCTCCCGTGTCTGATCGTATCCTTGTGATTTAAACCTTTGACCTTTACCCATATAAGAGATGTCTACAAATCTTACAGATTTCCCACCATTAAAATATAAGGTAATAACTAAAGCTGAGAAAAATCAGGAGTTAGGAAGATGTTAGTTGTCCTTCTATTTTATTTAGTTGTTTTTTTCTTCATCTTTTCAGACCATACCTAGTAGGCTCGTGAATGACTGTGCTTCACAAATTGCTTGCCCAGCTGTATAAATTGTGGAGGAAATAATAAGAATTAAGAACAATGAATAATTTATCATAAAAACTGGATTTTGTCAAATAAATTATTCAGTGATATTATCTGACAGCTGTAACTGTGGGGCTTAATTAATGAACGTATGCAAAGCACTTTAATCTTCTGTTTATGAAATGGATTAGTTGATAAAGTTGCATTCAGGAACAGGGTCAAAATCTATGGGGGTCTAAGAAATCTAAGAGGTCCTTTGCAGTAGAGTTAAGTAAAAAATTGTTGTCTGCAACATATTGTAGTAAGTGTCAGCTCTTGCCAGCACATGGCATATGGTGATCTTCTATTTTTTGAAAAAGAAAAGCCTGAAAGCTGTTAGATACCACTGACTGTAATGTTCTTGGTGACACGAGTTTTGTTTGTGTCTACCAAATAGATGTAATTTAGTCATAAAGGCATTAGACTTTGCTTGAGTGTCTGAGGAGGGGGTTCCTTTATCCCCCAGCCCTGTTTGTGTATGTACTGCTCCCATCCTTGAACAGATTACAATTTACTACATTTCTTCACTTTCAGCTTCCTTCTAGCTGGTGCAGACACCTTACAATCCACGTACATTCTCTTCAAAACAAATCCTGTAGCTTTTATTTCCCTGAAAGAAACACAAGAGAAATTTTCTCCAGAATCCTCTGAATTCAACCAAAAGTCACTCAAAATCTTCATGGTGTTTTTAGACCAAACTCTTAGATAGTTTTTCTTCATATAGAATTCTGCTCCTTCTCCATTCTTGTATTAATGGTTCCTTTTGGTGGAAGCCCCAGAGGAGAGGCCAAAGCCTGAACTAATATGAATTTTAGTTTGTTTTTCCAACCTGTACTGAATACAAAAGTCTCACCAGTTCAGAATCAGTACAGAATCCTAAGTCTAGACTGTTTGCCATTACATATTATTCAACTGGATAAAGCTTAAAAACTGATCCTAATTCAAGTAGCATCCTTATAAGTGCCCTGTTCACCTAGAAACTCTAAGATAAGTTATGTTTCTGTGAATGGAGATTTTGAAGGTTTTTAGTTTGCATATTTCTTTCCAAAATGTGTCACTTCTGAAGCTGCTTATATATGCGATGCAAAAATTACTCTGGCAATCACAGATTTTAATTAACAGAAGAATAAGCAGGTGCATAAGAACTCTGAAACATCTTCATCCATTAGCAGCTATTGTTCTGATCACATCAATAACTTAAATGATGTTTTGAAAGTCTAGAACACTTTTTGCTAAAGTTCCTTTCCTTTTTTTTTATTACATTCATTATGCCAACTTATCTTAGCAGTGCCAGAGAAACAAACAGGTTTTTACCTTTTTATTTTCTCCAAGCTACTTTCTTAAACTGTGTTCCTCAGGGAACAGTGTGTTGGAGTAATATCAATTGCACAGAAGACTGCTTTGTGCAGAAACTTTACTCCTGCTAAACAAGCTAATGTTTACCTTGAAATGGTTCCCAGTTAATTATGAATATATATGACCCCAAATGATCATTTGGCTTAAATGCAAAAAAAAAGAAAAAAATATTCCTGTGGTGTGGAAAAGAAGCCTGGTACTTGTTTTTCTTATAAAATGTGGGGTCATAGCTTTTGGGCATTGCTGGAGCCCATATATCTACCCAAAATAGTGTGAATACAGTATTGAGTGTGTTTTCAGCTTGCAGTAATCAGATAAGTGGATAAAGCAGCACTTGTTCTCCTTGTCATGTTGATTTCAACCTTGAACTTTATTTGAAGAAACTAAAAGTTCCTTGGTAGATCTCTTTCCCCCGAAGTCGCTTTCCCCTTCCCCACCACAGACATTAAAAGTGCAGCCTGAGGTCAAGGAAACTTTGATTATCAGTGACTATGTCCCATCAGGATAGGCTAACACCAATGGATTGGTGCATAAAAGAGGTGCTGGTACAGCCTGCAACTTTTGCTGCTACCAGTGAAATAACACAGTGATGTTTTCTGCACTGCAACAGAACAAGAAATAATAGAATGATTATGTAGAGTGATTAAAAAACCAAAAAAACCCAAAAAACAAAAAAAAGAAAGAAAAAAAACCCCACAAAACCCCATGAACCCTCCCAGACCTTCACACAATCTATTAACAAAAGAAAACATGGCAAATCAGAAACAAACATATGGATTAATCTCATTAAGGAGAAGCAAACTGCTTGAAGCCCGCTTTGTTCTAATTTCTTCTTCTTTCCTCTGCTTCTGTATTATCCTTGTCCTTCTCAGTGATTTCCTTGCACTTTTTCTCTGCTTCTGAGGTAGCTTTCGAGAACTGTTGGCAGTACACAGGTTTTATGCTTTAGAAGTCATGTGTAACTTTATCTGCAATCATATATGATAGATGAAGTGATAATGTACAATATGTCTTAAACACGGCGAATGAGAACTGTGAAAAATTTGAAAACTTAGCAAGATAGATAGCCTTTCTTGAGTTATACAAAATAACTGGTTCATTCTTAATTTAGAACTTGGTTCCTAATGCATTAAAATTTAAAATGCTCTAAACCCATATGTTTTAAACAGAAGAGATTGCCATGTCACCAAAGATGATATTCAAGTCCTTCTTAGCTGTCAGTTACCTAGAGTGAGAAGAAATATATATTTTGTTATATCAATTCCTTTTAACATAATTGGTAGTCTTTTTTCACATATAAAGTGCTACATGAGATCTGAAGACCAGACCTCACTGATTTGTTAAGTGTTTATGTGAAGCAGAGAGTAAGATTACGCATTTTGAAGGTATTCTATAAATGTAAATTGTAACTGACACAAATCGACAAGAACTAGGTTATCTAATCAGTTCTCAGTTCATAACTTCCCTCTAAATTTAACTGAAGTGGTAGAGACTATTTTTTTTCTGGAGACTGAACGAGGTGTCATTTTCAATCCACACTTCTTTTTGTTTATGTATTTTTGAATGTCTGATATCATCTCTTCTTCTGTCAGTGCTGAACTGTAAGTTGGTGTTAAAGGTCTAGCAAACTGTTCTGGGTAATCTAATCATTGCCCAATACAATAACAATCCCATGGCTTATCCATTTTGATGGTCATTTTCGGCTGCAGGGCTGCGTGCAATAGGAAATAGAGTGAGGCACACGATATATTTTATACCAGCTGTGAAAGAATGAAGACCTTCTGCCTTCAGCTTCGGGCAGAATTTTAGCAACTGCATATTAATGAAGCCGTAGAACATAATCATGGGCTTAGTCTTATGCCAAACATGGTGAATTGGTGAATTGAGGCCTTAGTGGCCTCCTTGACCTTCAGATGGAATAATCTGGTCAGCCATAATCAAATCACAAAACTCTTGATAATTTCAACCCCCTTTTAGACACTTCTCTTGTTTCAATTAGCAATCCATTACAACTGAAAAGCAAGGCAGAGGAAAATATATGTCTAGCTCTTCCCTGGGTCTGAGAAGCAAGTTGCTGAATATGTTACTTTAATAAAACCCATGGGAAACTTGGGAGGCTTGGGTTTGTTCTGTTGTTATTAAAAGAATGTTTTAGTAGAGTGCATAACTTGATTTTTTTCTGCTTGCCATTTGATCAAGTAAACTTGATTTCCACATATTCAATTGCCTTTGCCTGCAAAGCTGCTTCACTCCTTTAAATAATAATTTCATTTTGGTTCAGTTTTTACGGAGAACATTGGATCCTTTTTGAATTTGAAATCAAGGACTAAGCAAAATATAGGGCTTACATTGCTGAACCTGGTTTCCATTGACATTATGGCCTATTGATGTTAATCAAATTTTGTAACCAGACTATGTAGTTAATGTGAATAAAGTTAAAGTCCAGTCTCAGGATCCTTTGCTCTTCCAGAGGACAATAGAAGGCTATGGTACAAACTAAAATCTGGTCCTCACGATACATTCTCTTCTGAAGTAACTGTCCTAGAAAAAGACGAATATTGTCTGAAGGGAACAGTTTGACCTACTGCAGCATCAGCATGCAAGGGAGATGAATCCAAACAGCTGGACAATCATAAAAGTTTTCTAAATCAGACAGATTTTATAGTGAAGGGTCAGGACAAAGTGACTGTTTTCTGTGTATTTAATCAGTAATTGCTCAGATCACTACGTGAGCTATTTTCCTACTATTTAATGAAAGCATTGTAAGAATGAGAAACATTAGAGAACAAGTTAATCTAGGAGTCATGCATCACTGCATATTTTACATGTTTTTTACTCTGAACATACCAAAATGGGCCACATCTGATGTATTTCTTCCTTAGGCTCCTAACAAAATGCAATACTTGACCATTAGCATTACTGCTGCTCCTAAAGGCAGAAGGCAGAGGCTGCTAGTCAGCACTCCTGAGTGTCAGTCCAGCTCTGCTCCTATTAGTGTGGCTTGGGGCATGGTGATTGGGAAAATCCTGTAATAAGATGATGTCTCTTGTGTTTTCCCATAGAGATATCAAAATTTACATTACACATGCAAAAAGTCCCAGGGTTAATGACTGCCTCTAGGGAGCCTTGAGGTTCATAAGAACTTGCAAATTTTTTTAATGTGTTTACCGTGTGGTTTTTGGTCCCACTGCCAACGTTTAGGCTTGGTGACAAGATACCTTCATTGCAGTTGTTTGCCCAGGATTCCCCTGCCTTGGTTAGCTCTACTGTCAGTTCCCATACCTTTCTAGCTTTTTTTTTTTCAAGATACCTAGCTATATCCAGGTCATTCTTAATTTTCCAATACTCCACCCAAACCACCCCCATCTGACTTAACTTCCCTTTCCCTGTGTTTCTTTTTGAACATTTGTCCATTTTTGTGACTTCTGTTGCATTGTATGTCTGTTATGAATGCTACCAGTGGTGCAAACCCAGGCAAATCTAGCACATATATTTCCCCCTTCACCCTCTAAGTCTATATAATGCAGTAAAGTTAATCCAAGGATTGCTAACAGACCTAATAAAAATGCATGTCATGAAAACAAATTCCCTTTTCAAGGGAATTTTAATTGAATGAAATATCCACATTTACAACATGATCTTTAAATTTGTATCCCAATTTTAGGTACACAAAAAATAAAATAAGCAATTTTAAAATAATTTTTTTAACTTATCCCAGTTTTCATGAGGAACACAGTCTCTAAACGTTCATATGTGGTAAAACATAGGCATAAATTAAAAGTATGCCTTTTAAAGCTGGAATCCAGAATTCTTTGTTTTCACACATGAAGAATAGAAAATAATCTTGTGAAATGACATTGAAAAGACTGCTGACAGGATACATAAAATCATAACTAATTTTAACACATGCTGTGTCACTGTATCAGAGAGGAACAAAAGGACATTCAATGAATTTTGAAGGAAACAAATTTAAAACCAATAAAATGATTTTCCCTTCAGTACAATGACTAACTGGCATACTTAAGTCATTACCACAAGATACAGTATCAGAAATAAACATTTCTGTGAATAAGGAGAACAATTATATTAGGCTGTATAGATAATTTATGTGGGATATAAACTCTCATGATTCAGGGCATAAACCACCTATTAAATAACAGGGGTTGGTAAAACATGTTCCCTAAGGGCAGAGTAATCTTATATGGTGCTCCTCATACTTTGCTGTGACACATTTTAAGGTACTATTGACTCTTGAAGAAAAGGTACCAAATTATGTGGAACAATGATATAATTAAGTATGGCAATTCTTTTGCTCAAACATACTGTTTCTGATCATAAACCTTCACAGAAAGTATCCAATATCTCTAATCTTGATTATGCTGAACATAGGAGAAACTTCAAAGTTTTTACCTTAATGTTCTTTTTTTAAAAAAAAGAAAATACAGTTTGAGACCCAGTCCTCTACTCCAATGTTCCTGGTTTTCTATCTGATGTATTGACTCACCTCAGATAGCCCAGATAATTTCCAATATTAAACCATGTCTCTCTTTGCACTTCTTTTTCCTTACTTAATTTCACACCTTGAATATGAAGTAATGCTGAAGGTAGGAAGGCTTGTGGTTTGTCCTGTCAGTTCCTACACCAGGAAAACATGTGATGTGGCAAAGTTCTTGTCCTACTTATCTTAAATCAAAACGTTTTACCCTTTTAATCCTACAGGGACATTTTGCAGAAACTTCACACCTTCGTGTCACCTTCTGTTTAGTTTCAAGGTTGCCTGAATTGCAATTAATCGACATCTGGACTTTCATTTGAGACAATGTCACTTCCTGAGAATGTTTCTGGATGACACAAAGTTATCTCTTAGTTTCTGCTGTTTAATTAGATATTCGAGTTAATTATTCTTTATGTCCCTTCATATCTCTTGTGGTCTGCAGAGGAAAGTCCACCTTACCCTAAGATTCAGAGGAGGATTTTGTCAGCATTTGCTTCCAACTGCATGAAAAACTGGCCTAGATTAAATAAACTGCTATCACTATTATCTGTTTGTTTAATTTCATCCTGAGAGAGGATTTCGTTACAGAAAATGGCGTAGAAGGTTTGGATTGTCTTATTTTATACAGACTCCCCAGGGAAATGGTCACAGCACCAAGCCTGACAGAGTTCAAGTGTTTGGACAATGCTCTCAGGCACATGATGTGACTCTTGGGAATGGTCTGGTGCAGGGCTAAGAGTTGGTCACAGTGATCCTTGTTGGTCTCTTCCAACTCAGCACATCCTGTGATTCTGTGATGTGTAGGTGAACCAAGTTCTTAGAAAAATCTAGCTGAAAGAAAAGATGTGCTCTTGAAAGTAGACCAAAATGTAGGATCAGGATTCTCCTGTTGTTGTGATTTCTACTGGTGTTATGTTTGCTACTCTATCAATTCCTAACTCTTTAATTCATTGTGCTTTTGAGTCAACTCAGAAAGCTCTTGTTTATTCTTGCCTCATTTCACGGGTTGGCAGTGTGAACACTGGATAAAAGGTACTGCATATTCAGTGGTAGAAAAGTGCCTTTCATGTCTTTTCCTGCCCATCTATTGGAAGATGAGAAGGAGTAAAGTAGAGATTTGAACTTCTACCACTTGATGTTAATGAAAGAAAAACAGAAAATGGCAGGACCCAGAAGGCCATCCCTTACTTTAGAATGAAGTCAGCCATAACTATGTCTTTCACAGTGGGTGAATGTGTATGTTGCTTTCAAAGTGCTACACTCACAATGTTCAGTAACTCTCATGGGCATGCTGCTCCAGGGTTTTCTTTGTCCTACTGGTTCTTCCAGTGGCTCACTAACATCTTCCTTGGTGCTGTTCAGGCTCTGTAGCTCTTATGCCAGCAATGAACATAAAAAGCAATTGATAACTTTCCTCTTTGCTTTTGGCTTTTGCACAGTTGAAGCCTATTCTGATGTCTTCTGCTTATCTTCTCATCCCTATAAGACCTTCAATTTATTTTCTTTAGCCTCACAGTGTCAATTCTTTCAGCCTGTCTTAAGTAATGTTTTCTAGATCACTGTTGTTTCAATCTTCTGGAACTGCCTCTTTCTAGCTGTGTAGTCCCCAGAGAGGACACAGTCTTCTGGCTGAACTGAATGGAAGGACTACAAGATTAGCTAAATATCACATATACTAGAAAATTATACCAACCTGCAGTTTGGTTGCAAGAAAGGTTCTTGTTTTACAAGGACTTTTTGACTAGCAAAAAGTTTTTCTGCAGTTTCCCTGCACCCCCTGAATAATTACTGGAAGGAATAACTACAGCTAGCTCTTCCCCACCTTGCATTTCTGTAGTGGTTCCCCCACTTAGTTTCATCTTTTTCTTTTTCAGATAATTTCTTAAATTTGGAACAATAATTTAGGATTATAATTCTGGTCTCTACTAACTCACTGCTTCTGCTAGATTTGTGTCACCTGTAACTGAAACAGGCATTCTCTCTATTCCCTCATCCTTGGTGTTAATAAAAATGTCCCATAGAACCAGAAAAAGGGCAGACCCCCTTCTCCCCTCTGCCAGATGTATGCTTGCATTTTGACAATTTCCGGGCAACTGGGGTTCTCCTACAGATATTTTCTAGTCAGTCTCCCACATTTTCCTAGCTTGGCTCTAAGGATATCACAGAAGGTTATGTCAAAAGCCTAAATGATGACAACATATGACACTTATTGCTTGTCCTTTATTTGCAAGCATAGTTGCCCATTATATAACAAAATGAGATTTGTTTGATGTGATACATTCTTGACAAATGCATGTTGGTTGTAACCTGTTCCCTTGTTATCTTTGACAGTTTTAGAACTTATTTCATGCCTTTGTGTTGAGAGCAGGTGCTGGTTCCAGATGGCTCCAGCGGCCCCAGCGCAGGGCCCGGCTGAGCCCCTCAGGCACGGGCGGGCGGGCGAGAGCCCCGGGGAAAGGAAAGCCCGGGCAAGGGAGGGCAAAACGCTGCCCGGCAGCCGGGGCTGAGGGAGGGGAACCGAGCGAGAAACAGCCCTGCGAGCCCCGAGGGGAGAGCGGGAGCAGGGACGGAGGACGCCTGGCAAGGATCCCTCTGCGGTCCCAGGAGCAACGCCAGTGAGGACTGAAGGTGTCAAGGTGAGAATGGGAAAAGTGGTGGAGTGAGGGGAAGCTGGTGTGTTTATTTCATCTTTTTTTTCTGAATGTCCACATCTTTTAAAATTGTTAATAAATTAAAATAATTTTTCCTGAGTTGACTTAGTTTTGCCAATGATGGTAACTGGTAAGTGATGTTATCTTTATCTTGACTCATGAGACTTACCATTGGATTTTCTCTCTCTACCCTCTTGAAGAGGGGGAGTGAGAGAGTGGCTGGGTGGCATCTGCAAAGGTCAACCCATTGCAGCAATCTGAAAATATGTTGGTTATTTGTTCTTAGACTTTTTTTCAAGATTTGCAGTTTATCTGACTATTCCATAATTTCCTTGTTCCTTTTCCTCAGTTATATCCACCATGTTTACCTTTTTATTGTCTTCTGGTACCTTTCTCTCCCCCTCCCCCCAGATTCTCAGAAACAAGTATCAAGTGTCCTGAAATTATTATTCTCAAAGTATTCTAGGACAGAGTTCAGTTTATTTGGAAACATCTAATTTGCACAAAGATTCATAACGTTAGTTCTTCCCTTAGGCTAAATTAACCTTTGAGTAATTTCCTTACTGATACTAACTGTGATAGCAATCTTAAATGTTCTTCTGGGGACTTAGACTCTCATCCAATGCTTTTGCTATGAACCCGTTCAGAACAGCGGGATGTAGATGGCCAGACTACTTTTTTAATTTTCAATGGTTTATCAAGGCTGACTATCTGAAAGATTTGATGCTCTCTTTCCACAGTTGATATAAAAAAATCTTATCATGAAGACTGGAAATTTAAGTTCTAAATTGCTTCTTTGGGTTGCATGTTATCTAAGAGTCTGAGCAAAAGGGATAGAATCTGACACCTGTATCTATACTCTTTTGTCATCAATACCTTCTTGTGGCTGACTGCACAAATAGGTAGCCACAGGGTAATGAAGAAGCCAATATGCTCTGCCAGTGCTACTGAGGGATTTCCATGAGCATGGAGAATGTTCATCAGCTAAGCCTTTTTCTCTTCCACGTTTTTCCCACAAAGCAATGCAAACCAGCTGTAAACAAATGGCAAGATCTAGATGTTTGTGTAAGTTAGGAGAGCCTTATCTCTTTGTCTCTTGTAGCACTTGGATCCATGAAGAGCAAGAAAGAGTACAGCTCCAGGTGGTAAGAATATCCTGATACCTCTGAACTGGGCAAAGTAAACAGCTTTTGCCAGAGAAATACCGTGTATCCCGTGCATTTGCAGCATAAGTTATAATCTATGGCATTGCTGGAGATTGCAAAACAACATCTCCTGATTGGAATTGTGTGGCCTGGTAACTGTTCCATTTGGGCTAAACAAGCTCAAGTCCTCTGCTTTGTGTAAGTCCCCAAAAATTTTCTTGCAAATCAGACCTTTGTGTCTCAAGGACCTTAATCTCCAGGACTCCTCTGACAGGCACTGAGGTGGAGGATTAATTCAATTTTAGCTTTGTGTCAAGCTCTGCATAGGAAGTTTAGAACTAAGAAATGAAACTGCGGGGGGAGGAGGAAGACTCTTACATATTAATTATCAATAAACAGTTTTTCTGACAAAAGAATACCTGACTGTTATTCTTATGAAAGACCACTCACAAGACTGAATTTGGGCTGTCTGATTTTGCCCCAAATGATAACTACATGTAGAGATGTGCATAAGTCAGCACAGAATCTACATAAATATATAAAATATAAACATACAGTTAAAACATTAGTCAGATAGAAAGAACAGATGAGCAGAGCAAGCACAGTGTGAAACTATTTCAGCAAGGCAAATTTAAAGCAAACACTGAAACAAATGAGGTGGCAGACAACAGTATGAATGTTAATGAACCAAAAGCAATACAGCAGAAAACTATTAAATGCAGTTTTGGTGCATGAACAATACATTGCTTTAAAAGGTGCTTTCCTCTATTGGTGAAATGTAGAGATGTATAATTTAATGCAGTATTTATGAAAAATTCAGTCCAAATATCTCATTGCTCATCAGTGCAACAGGACTATGTTTGGGATAACTATGTAAATCTGTAAATTTTCAGCTAGAATTTCAGGAATCATTCAGATGAATTTAGGAAACCAGTATATTGGAAATGTCAAGAGCGATTGTGAATTTTCCCCAGGTTTTGTACTGTTATTATTTCAGGGCTTTGGTAATAACATCTATCAAGACCTTTCTTAAACTGGAAGTGGAAAGCGCTTTTAATTTCATAAGAAATGGCAGTCACAGCGTGCCTTCAACTGGAGTAGTTTGTTTGCAGGAGTGAGAGATTGTCAAGCCATCAGCAGAATTTTGGAGTTCACAGAGCTCCCAGAACTTCCTCTATGACTTCTATATGACATCCTATGCTAATGAAAATCAGTGTTTTGCCTTGAAATATTACCCAGAAGATCTATTTTTGCAGCTATTTATATCTCAGTCAGTTATTATTTTAGCTGGTATCTACTTCTAGTTGCCTGCAGTTACCTTGCTGACCTGCCTTCAGCCATCAGACTTTTCTGCATTCAAGCCCAGCTTACAGCATCCTTTCCCCTTTGAAGGGTAAAGTACTTCTGCACTTGATCATCTCCTTTAGAAAGGGATGGCTCACACAGCCTTGGCTTTTTTGGACCTCCTCTCTTCCTGCCTGGATTTGGCTCAGAGGTGAAATATCTGAAAATAAGGCACTTCACAGGTAAAAACCTCTATATGATCAGTCTGTATTCAGCTCAGTGATGTAAAAAAAAGTGGGCACCTTTATTTCTTGTGACCTAGTAGATTTGTGAAGCATTTACAGCAGTCTGATTCTATGTCATCACGTTCACATTTTACTAGACAGCAAATTTGCTTTGAAAACAGCACTGTTGTGACATAAAAGTTATATGTGCACCTCTTTTGGGCATCTTCCTATTTGTATGTTCATGAGACTTGAAAGATGTTGAAATGCGTGCACTTCTAGCTTTCAGTTATCCCTGTTAAATGTGTTAACCAGAAGCCAAGTAAAATGGGCTGGATTTCAGAGCGCGAAAACCAACTCAGACATGTAGACCACAAATTACGGGTCTGTAATATGTTGATCAGGTTTGCAGAACTTCTGCATTACATAATTGCTTTATTGCAGCAGATTTCAGTCGAATAGGTACCATTCTCTTAAATTAAACTAGTGATGACTGGAGAAAAAGAATACTGTCCAAAATTATACAAATAAAATGCATAAAATCATGAAGTAAAAGCAAACCGTTTTATTATTGCTTCTTGTCACCTAGCCAGCAGTATTGCTTAGGAGAACAGAAGCTACGATACATCTGAGATGCTATGAGAAAGACTTTGGCATATCTAAGGGCTACTATACCTTCCCCTGTGATGCTTCATTACTGGTGTGCAGTGCATATCTACGCAAAGCAGATTGTTGTATGGCTAAGCACTATTTCTAAGGTGGCCATGGTCAACCCCAGCTGTGTGGGGGGATTTCCAGAGCAGGTGGCACTTTGCATCACATGTGCACACACTGTGGACATTTTTTAATAGCAGAGAAAGATACCAAGCAGTGGAGAATCAGGATTCACCCTCAGAGCTCCGTCATGTGATCCAGTATGGCTCTTCTGTCACAACAGCTGTGCATCTCTCAGTCCTACAGCAGCAGATTTTCTTGCAGTTTGCTTAAGACAAGCTGTCTCTGATGGCTGCTTCTTGTCTTGTTTTGGTGAAAATCCATCTGTCACCTACTTAGAGGATGAAGCCACGGAGGAAAGAGTGCAGAAACACAGGAAAACATGAGATAACTAAAACTGATTATAGAATACACTGTGCAGACAACAATGGTTTATTTGAAAATACTAAGAATTGTCTTCAACGTTAATTTTTTATACAGTCAAAATTGATATTTGCTTCAAAAAAGTTTTAGGTCTAAAAACATGAGTTGGAAGATGTATTTGAAAACCTCTGTCTTAGCAGGTATCATGGTCTACAATCTGAAAAAGTATTTGAGAATAGTTGGACTCCACAGGCACTATAAGAAACCAATTGCTACATTTTTTTCAACCACTGCCTCCAGGGAAAACCATTAGTCATTATGCGAACAAATATACAGAGATGTAAGTGCACTCCTTGATTTAAAGCTGCTATGAATTCTGTTGCACTTCTTCTGCTTAGATTAGAAATTCCTGGTGTAATCTTTAGCTCTTATTCATCCAAAACTCACAGAGAATTTTACAGAATTTAAAGATAAACTGAAATTGTCCCCAATAATTTTTTGAAAGCTTCTTCAGGGTTGTTCTTAGTCACAAAATTTTCATTACAAAATAGTACTGTCTGAGCATCCCCCTTGTAATTCCTCTGTTTCTAAAGACTTTACTATCAGTACACTAATTGACTTAAACTCAGGGCATGATAATAATCAAAGTGTACCTTCTGACAAGGTAAAAATAGAGCCAAAATACCCAGGAACTTTTCCAGACTTTCAAAAGAAAAATAGTTCTATTGATTTTGAGCATAAGGTACTTTTAAGATGAATAATCCTAAGAAATCAAAGCACTTTCTCTCACTTTCTCTTTCTTTCATGCAGTTTTAAAATCTATCCTTAATTGGTAGTTGTTGATTGCATTGTTTTGGGGGTTTTTGCTGTTTTTTTATTTGTTGAAAATTAAAGTCACCTAGCTTGAAATCACATAGCTTGAAATCACCTACATTAATCACAGTGTCCAGAAAATGTAATTGTTTGAATAAATCAGAGTTATTTTATGATACCACTAGAAATCGACATGACATGATGTGCATGTTATTCTCTGAATCTAATTTGCTGTAGGTTTTAAATATGGATTCAGTTCTTTGGTTTTTCAGACAATTTATTGGACAACATCTACCATACAGTAAGAATTCTCAAAACTCTATTATAATGGTAAAACAGACCAAAACCTAAAGCTTGCATCAAAGCCAGAATCAAACAATTTTGCCAAGAGAAGGCTGCAGAAATTGTATTAATGTCAGTTGCATTTTATGGCCAGGCTGTAGGATGAGAGAAGAATAAATTGGTGGCTGATTGATCTTAGTCTGTTCTGGAGTGCACAGAATATTGAGGGCTACAGCTGTATTGACCTGTGTTTCATGGGACATTGCTGTGGTTTTTGCAGGGCTATAGACAGGTGGGAAAGGGAGTGACCAGTCTGTTTCACCTGCCTTGCTGCCTTCTTACTCCACTGCTTCAGAGCAGATAATGTGTTCTGATCCTCCTCTGTGGGTACATATCCATTGCATTTCTACATAATTTAGTGGATACTGTACACAAGAAAATATCTAATTTAATGAAAACAAACAGGACACATTACTGGAAGTTAACAGGCAGAATGAGAATCTAATTAACTAACAGCAGCTACTGGCTCTAGCATAACTGTTCTTGTCTCAGTGGCGTTTCTTGCCACAGATATAAGGGCCAGAAGTGACAAAAGGCTGTGGCACAATAGGAAACCACCCCCACTCTACCAGAGCCGTGATCAGTTCTCTCATATTTGAAAGGAACACTTGCTGCCAGCAAGCTGGATAACTACACTCTGTCAGACCCAGCAGTTTGTTCCGTGCATCTGTCAAGTGCTATGTGCTTCTGGTGGTTTTATGCTCACTCAAGTTACCAAGCAAGGATGGTTTAGTCTGGCACGGAGGAGCCCGTGCACTTTGCAATATAAGCACTGAGACAACAAACAAAGGTGTTGTACCTGAGAGTGTAAAGACCCTCCTGATGAATCACAGGCTAAAACCGGGCTGAAGTGACAGCTGTAGCACAGGCTTTTTTATATGGGAACTTTGATAACATCTAAAATAAAAGTTAATAGAAATGCCTGTGGAAATGAAGTATTGTTCCATAATAGAGGGTATATTCTTCCTAAATAGACTAGCAAAAGGCTGCCACGTTTTTAAAGTCCATGTAAGCCCAGATTTGAGGATCAGTATTAGACATAAGAGATGCAGATACAGTTGTAGTATCTCTGCAGACTGCATTTAATCCACACAATCCCCAAAACAATGACAAAACGCTCTTTCTTCCAGTGGGGTGGATGTTGCTAATGTCATAATACTCTGGCAGGCAGAGATTTTGTGCATATTATTTGTGTTATTTTGCTGTAATTCCAGGTTTACATTTCCAGGAAGCTCAGCTCAGGTAAACTCCACCTACAAATGTGTGGGCAAAGCAGCTCTCAAAAGCTGCCTGTGATCATATCCTTTTCACTCTGTATGTTTTCAAATCTCCAGGTCACCCTAGGAGCATCACCTGGTTATTTTCCGTTAAGAACATGTGTACGGACTGTTGTATGCATATTAATTTGTAAGCGAAGTACATATATCTAAGTAATTTCTTTCAATTCTATAGCATAACAAAAAGAGCTTCATAACATCAGGAATCTCAAAATATGATAAAAGCACATGCTTTTCAAGTAAAACAAAAAAACTTTTCAGGTAAAGGCTTCCCTAGTAATGACTTGAGACATGTTTCAGCCACTCTCTTGCACGTATCAGACATGATCGGTCGTCATCGCTGTCACAGCCAAGCGATCTGTGAGGGTGAAAGCAGACAACAAAGGAGTCAGAATGAAACACTTGCATCAAACTGTCAAAAATTTATGCAAAAGATAGATTAAGAGCTACTATAGATGTGTGACACACTGAAATGAGTGAAAAATCACTGCAGTGACCTAAAATGAATACGTAATCCTATTCTACTATTCTAAATGGCTTTGTGAAGCAATGTCCAAAATTTTAGCATAACCTGGTCACAAACATCATTGATTTCCAAACGTGAAAAATGAGATCATTAGTCTTCTGGAAGCTGTGGGGGAAATGTACAACAGAGTTACAGACCTTTATGCAAATGTTTCTGAAAACCTGTTCTATCCTATATTTGGGTGTGTGGGGTTTAATTATGAGTAGGATCAAAGACATCTTGAAAAGAGCTATTCCTGTTTTATGTGTATGCAACTCCATCTACATTAATTATATCTCAAGATCACAGAACTTGCTTACGAGCAATAATGATAGTGACGCAAATTATATTGTGGCATTGGTAGACCATTTCACCGCCAACAGAGGCAGAATGGATTGTCTTTCTCTGTGGCATTTAATTAGGGTATATAGCCTTCCAGAGAACCTCTTCTGTGGCAAAAAATATAGAACTTTCTCAATTAAAAAAACACTTGTTGTCAAAACATTGCTGTCATATTCATAATGGAACTCTAACGCAAATATATCTGGGGTTAAATTCTCTGCTTTTGGACGTCAGAATTGCTGTCATCCCAGTTCTGTCAAATTCAATGAAGGATGTGTACCAGTGAATTTGGTCTTCACAAGAGCCATTCTAAGTGTTGTCAGATTTCCAAAGGATTTCACTGTGCTTTTTTTGTGAGTAACGGAACAGGTTATTTCTCTTCTGGGTGACATTCCATTCTGCTTGGAGTTTTCTTTTATTCTGGATTAGTCAAAACCAGTGTTTTCAAAAGTTTCTGGGAAAATCTTTTTCCAAAGTTTCAATCTTTTGGCCACTTTTTTTTTAATATATTATTTCCAATAAGTTTTGTGCGTTCTGTCCCAGTTTTCTAATTTCCTTTTCTCTAAAGTTACATGAAGTTTTTGAAAGTTGTTTCATATTGCTGCAATATTTCCTGTTCTCAAAGTTTAAAATGCTCCTTATCAGCTTCTCTGGTGTATTTATTACAGTCCTGATAAGAAGCATGCATTCACCTTAGCTGTAAAGAACAATACATTTTCTTAAGGGAAGTTAATTTTAGTAAAAAAAAAAAAAAGCTTGCTGAGTGGAACTCTTGCTTTGTATTTTGCAAGCTTAGTCTTGTCATGTGTGCTTTTCCAAATGTGGACAAAGAAGATTTTGTGGAAAGAAAAAGTGCACAAATACTTAGGCAGACCGAACTTTGAATGTGAGGGAAGATAAAAATCTCAGTAGGTAGGAGACCTATACAGTGAAAGGATAACTATGAGCAAAAGAAGAAAATGGTCATCTTTTCCCATGCCGCCTTCTTATCCCTGAGGTAGAAGGATCTACCTGCCTTTGTCACACAGTGGGATTGATAATGCAAAGGACAAATATTCTTCTCTGTCATTATGTCTTTATAGGTCTCTTCCTGCTGTGCTTAAGCGGCACAAACTCCCACAGAGTTTTCTTTTGTAAGGATGAAATAATCAGTCCCTGACAGGGTAGAATCAAGAGACAGGTAGGGTAGCATTTACCTCACACCTCCTGGAACACATATGGATCTTCTTCCAGGCAAAGAAGTAAAGGTACATTTCTTAAATCTTAAATATGTAGCAAGTAGTACATAAAGGTAGTCAAAGGGTTAGTAGATGGTGCCTGATGCAAATCTGACGAGAATAACTCAATTTAAAAAATGGCTACTGTCTTGCAAGAGCTGTGTTAACAAAGTAAAGCAAATCACAGGAAATGCATGTAGAACCACAGGGCTGGTGATTGTTTAGAGGCGGGGGGAACCTCCAAATATACGCAAGAGTGTCAGAGTCTTCTGAATACAGCGCGTTCTGCCAAGAAAGGAAAGAAGAAGAAGATAATGACATTGGTTACAGACCAAGAGAAATGAGAAACCCGCAATGAAAATATATTAATACCAGGTTAATGGTGGTAAGCGCTATTATAAAAGAATGTGATAAGCCAGAGCAGCCATGACTCAAATCAATCATTTTTCATCCACACACTACTTGTTTGAATGTAGAAGGGTTGCATATCCACATATCCAGGTTGAACTTAATTTAGTATCATTCAGAATTGATGATGATGAGGAGATGGAAGAAAGAAAAGAAGTGAAAGCCCATCTGCAATTATGTAACAACACATCAGCATGATCTGTCTCACATCTCTCTGATGGTATACTGAAGAAATGTGTTTGTGTGTGCTTGGGTAAACTTTGGAAGAGGACCCAAACTCTGAATTAACGTGAACGTACTCTGAATTGTCTTCTCATTTGTCTTAGATAAATTATCTGGCAAAGCAGACATCAAATGAAGAGCTATTTTATCATTAATAATGGAAAATAATTCATTGCTAGTGCAACAAGGCTTACTGCTAGTGAGAAACCCCTTTCCATTAGCTCTATCTTGAAAGGAAAGAACTAAGAAAACTCTTTTCTAAAATTTGTCTATAATTTGTAGTAGACCATGATCTTAGAATACATTTGTTGAGCTCAGGTGAAGAAATGTTTTATTTCCCTTTTGATTTAGCCTCAATAGCCTTTTATGTGGATTAGATTATTCTTCCTGAAAATGTTTGTTTTCCTTCCTAGTTGGATCTCTATTTCAAAAAAACCCAAAAGTTCATACTTTCAAATAAATGTGTACATTGTATCCATACTAACATTTTCAAATATGGTAAAACATGGAAAACTGCTAACGCTAAAGGTGACAGTTTGGCAGTAAACACGTACAGGTTTCAACTATGAAGTTCTGAAATCTGATAAGCAGATAGCAAGAGTTAAACATAGACCCTATCAGAACCCAGAAGAACTTGGAAACTGCAGATGAAAAGAGTACCGTTTCAAGATCTACCTAGGACTGGCAGCATTGTATTGAAAATTATGTTTGTTGAGTTTTCAAGATTTAGAGTTTTTATATTTGCCACAATCTTGGTTGCCTAAAACTTGGATTACCTGGAACCCTGATTCCTTGCCTTCTTAATGTGAGCTTCAAATAGGCTTATTAGCTGGACCTCACATTACAGGTGAAATTCATTAATTCAGTTTAGTCTCTTTTGTAAAGGGCTTAATATTTTGCATTTTGATTGGGCTTTATTAATACTAACAAGAAAGGAAGGCTTCTGCTGACCCTTTGTGTAGATTTGGACTTTGCCCTAGCAATAGACACAGGAAGGCACTGGTTTCTGGAATGCATTTGTTTTACTGGTCTGCAAGGACTGCCAAGGTGCTGAACCTTCAGACAATCTGCTCCCAGGCCTTCCCTCACAATGGTTTGGGAAGCATATGCATTAGAAGAAAGGATTTCATAGCACAGTTTTTTCTTTTATGGATGTTAATATGACTGAAGACATTTTTGTGAGGTAGTTATATTTTAAGGTGCATTAGGTGCTCTGTTGCCTCTTTTTACACATCCACTGTTCATTTTAATATTTTCTAAGAGCATCTGTAATATGTGATAGGTGTTAATGTCACTTATAAAATTAAATTAACTAGGATGTTCTGAAATTGTCTTTAAAGGTCAAATTATAATAATCTTACCCAGAGTACTACTTTTACTCAGGGGTAGGTCTTGGTAAATCAATAGCACTATAGAAGAAATAAGGTTAGATACATAAAAGGACTTTGGAACCACATATCCTCAAAAATGTACTTATCAGTGCCTGAATTCAAAGGTTTAGATTCTCAGAATCCTTGTTCATTCTCTGACAAACTTGGAGACATGAAAAATTTAACTCCTAAACTATCTATCTAAAATTTTCCATCAGTATGATTTCACAGTAACACAGAGATCTGCTTCTGAGAGGTTAGAAGACTTAACAATATGGAATATGCATGTGTCTGCTTTCCTTTATTTCACCAGCTGCTACTGTTCTACTATAAGCTAAATGTTTCTCTACTTGCATCACAAAACTGTATTCCAAAAATATCTGGAGCAGAGAAAAGTGCTCCCGTCATCAGCCCCATGAGCGCTCTGAACTACAGCTTGCTCAGTCTTTCCTGTTAGCTGTTGTGTTTGACATAAGCCTTTGAACTTGCTCAAAGCAAGAACTGAAACGTTAATACTGCTCTACAGAGGCCATAACTGTAGCCTATGGTGCTATATTTCACTGACCCAATGTTTGTATAACTCTTTTTTAGGCAAAGTGGAAAGCTATCAGTAGAAAGGTTGAGAAAGACCCACACCAACACATCTGAGAGTTCGAGTACTCAGCTGAAAGATGTACACACATGAAGAAGAATCAGCAGGAAATTTCAGAACTCATTGCTTCTTTACTCCAAGCAGTTACTATAAAATATTTGAAGTACTGGGTGTTGTGGGCTTGCTGTAGGATCTACTGTACAAACCACATTGTGACTGAAAATCACAAGTATGGAGTTGGGCAGCTCCAAGTAATCTTACACCAGATGTTTACCTTTGAAAGTAGTTTAACAGTGTTTCTCAGATCACTCTACACATTTCCATTGCTCTCTTTCTTCAGTGCTTAATTCTTCCCAAGAATTACATTGAAAGAGATCTGGCTTATGGATGGGAAATCTCTAGGAAGCAGTGGCCCTTGGAATTTGGCTGATTTGGCAGAGGTTCTTGGAACAGCACAGAGAGCATCAGTAAAGAATTGTCCAAACTAGGTATGATTGGGTTAGCACACCTACTGGAAGCCATAAGGATGCACTGTTGACTGTAATATGTCCTAGTAAAAAGCAAGACATGTGAGAGTTAGGCAGAAAAGAGGAAGAGTGCCAAGCCAAGAGGGTTAACCTGAATTTAGTTCAGGAGTTTAGCTATCCAGTTCACTTCTGAAAGTGAGTCATCTGCTGCTTTTGGAAGTACTGCTGGAAATACCTCTCTTTCTCTTTGGTATATGCCTCAGCACACCATGTTTTTGGCCCAAACAGCCTCCAATACCTCTCCATCACAGTGGGTTTTTTGCACAGCCTGGTTCATCGTTCATATGTGGCAGCACAGACCCTCTGCCTTGGCAGCTTATCCCAAAGGTTGTACAGTGTGGATGGCCACAACTGGAGAAATCCTAGCAGCCTTCTTTGTTTCTTTCTAGTATAAAAATAGCATTGTGAAAATGAGATGGAAGGCTTTCCAGTAGAAAAAGTCTCAGTCAGGTTTTTAATCACTCATTTGGGCATGCATCACTGCTCAGTTATGACTGAACCTATCAGGATACCACTTCTCGATGCTGTGTGGCTTCCAGTCTTAGCTATTTGTTTCAGTAGATTTTTAAGTCTCAACAGGGACAAAGGCAAGTGCTTGCTTGTGAGGACAAAATGTATTAAGGTAGTAATTTTTCATTTTTAATGACTGTCATGACTACCCTTCAGCTGCCGAGTGCATCATTTAGCTCCTTGTTCTCGATGCCATTCATTGAACTGTCAGCATTTGTCATTTGCTGTGCACACAGCGCTGTTGCAGATTGTAGTGCTTCTGTTAATGCCCAGCTCTAACACTTGAAAAGGATGGCTTGCTGCCTGCCTTTGTATGCCTTTGCATGGTCAGAGGGGTAAACCCTCAGGGCACCAAGTGTATATGAGGTTCCTGCTTCAGCACTCATTTTTCACAACATAGATATCAATGAATGAAAACTCTGTTACAAATATTTCAGAGACTGGGGAGAGACTAGACCAAGACCCCTTCTTAAGCTTCCTTTTGTAAATATCCAGAGACAATCCATTTTCTCTCAACAAACTGGAGGCTTAAGATATCTCCCCATGAACCTAGGCTTTCATTTTTCTTTTCAAAGTCCTCTACTGAGGTGAATAGGAAAGCAAGTATTTTACAGAGCACTTGCAGCTCTATTTAGGTATGACATTAAACGAGTTGCATGTGGGAACCAGAAGTTTAGATAGCTGCTAGGCTTTCCAGGCACAATTGTCTCACCCTTTGCAAGAAAAATTACGAGTCTGATCCATGCATTTGATGAGACAGTAGTATTTGGCCCTCACAAGGAAATTTAGGACATAAGCAGGCTCCTTTCCTCAAAAGGAGAGAAATGCAGCCAGGCGCCTGTATGTTTACAGCTCTGCTATTGGAAGGCATATCTTTTGTGTGCGTATTCTAAGTCCAGAGCCCTTTTATGCAGTAGAACATGGGATAGGATCTACTGTCCTTTGGTCGGCTCCTCAAAGTAAAGGTGACAACTGAGTGAGAGAAGGTAAAAGTTATAGTTTCTCATTTATGAAGAAAACCCCAAACCACCAAAATACAACAAAGGAAAAGAAATACAAAGGATACTTGGTGCAATATACAATGTTCCTGAGTCTGCCATCATGTCACTGTGAGTCCTCAGACAGGTCATGTACTTTCTTTTCCCAACATACAAAGGCTGGGAATAGCAATGATGTCCATAAAGCTCCTTGAGACCTGTGGGTGAAAAATGCTAACAGTATGCTGATTATTTTTTTCTTCTTTTTTTGCTATTGTAAACGATGGAAAGGAACAGCATGCCAAGAAAACTTTGGCAAGTTGCTTGTTTCCTGCTGTGTTCCCTATCTCTGCTTGTCCCTGCTATATAATTAGTTTTTGAGTCTTAAGTCTCTGGATATACTTTGCTGCTCACTGTTGTGTATCGTATTCATTGTATATCAAGCCCAGTGGAGCCCTCATCCCTTCTAGGTGTTCTAGTGAGCCGAATGAGACGGAGAGGAACAAGCCACCTTCTGGAGAAAAGGTTATGGGAAGGAAAAACAAAGTTAATACACAGCAGCTTCTGGTTTTTATTTAATCTAAAATTTCTAGGGCAATTCATCTAGTCACTTTCTTCTGCCAGTGGCATTATAAACTCTCTGCTGTCACCAGATTGGTCTGTAAAGCATGCTCTGTCATTTATAGAAAAGGTTTTATGGAGAAAGGAAACAGGAATGTTTAGTTAGGTAGTAGTTCAGGGCAGTCTAAATAGTCAAGAGAATTACTACTGCTACCTACTGTCCAATATAAACTGTTTTGTTTGCATCTGCTCTTTCTCCTTGAGATACTGTTTATTTCCCTGCATTCTTCATGGATGGTTTAAATGGAGAGAAAGAACTCTAGTCAGTACTTGAATGAGAGCAGAGGGAAACTTTACAGTTTGTAGATTCCTATCTACATGGCAATATATATAGATTGCTGATTTTCAGGAACTTCACTGCAGAGTATTGCTGGCTACAAAACAGGAAAAGAGTTTTCAAGAAAATTTCTGAGTATATTAGTACTTGTAATCAATGTTTATCTTAACCACAAAGATTTGTTTTGGTTGGTTGGTTTGTTGTTGTTGTTGTTTTTTTAATATATTCCTCAGAAAACTACTGTAACAAACAGTTAAAAAATCATGAAATATTAGTTTCTTGACATAGAATTGTTAAGGTTGGAAAACAACTCTAAGATCAGTGAGTCCAACTTAATCTAGCACTGCCATGTTCATCACTAAACCACGTCCCTGAGTGCTATATCCACACACTTTTTGAACACTTCTGGGATGGTGATCGTACCACTTCCCTGGGCAGCCTGTTTCAATGCCGGACCATCCTTTTCATGGAGAAATTTTTCCTAATATCCAATCTGAACCACCTCTGGCACAGCTTGAGGCCATTTCCTCTTGTCCTATTGCTTGTTACCAGGGAGATGACACTGACCTTCACCTTGCTACAACCTCCTTCCAAGTAATGGTAGAAGGCAATAAGGTCCCCCTTAGAGCTCCCCTAAGAGCCTCTTTTTCTCCAGGCTAAACAGCCTCGCCTCCCTCAGCCGCTCCTCATCAGACTTGTGCTCCAGACCTTTCACCAGCTCTGCTGCCCTTCTCTGGACACGCTCCAGCACCTCAGTGTCTTTCTTGTAGTGAGGGGCCCAGAACTGGACACAGGATTCGAGGTGTGGCCTCACCAGTGCTGAGTACAGAGGGACAATCCCTGGCCTGGTCCTGCTGGCCCCACTATTGCTGATACAGGCCAGGATGCCTTTGGCCTTCTTGGCCACCTGGGCTCACGCAGGCTCATGTTCAACTGGCTGTCAATCACCACCCTCAGGTTCTTTTTCGAGAGGCAACTAATTACTCATTTCATTAAAGAACAATGTTGTAGATTCCAGTAAAAGAAGGGATTGCAAAAAACCTCACCAGTGTGAAAGAGTGGCCAGTGTCAATAAAATGGGATTCTATCCTTTCCCTCTGCTGCCTTTTGTCCCCAGAAGGGTTTCTTGTCATTTCAGCAATGGCTGACAGGAGTCAGTTGAGTGCTGACATGTATTGTGGCACCTGTAAGCATTTTTGACATAATTGACATAGTTCTGCAGGGTTTTGACAAGTTTGTCAACCTAATGAATAGGCAACTGAGCTTTAAAACCTGCACTAAAGGTCATGCAAGTTGTTCAATGGAGGATGAAAAATTACAGTAACCAAATAATAGTTTCTGACTTACTCTGCTTGCCCGAGAAACAGCAAGGGTGGGGGGCACTTTACAGCATCCCCCCTCCTATATTGTTTATGATACTTAATGAGAAGGGGAGAGGGGAACCCCTGAAGAATGGTTTTTTTCTGTTTTGTTTTGTTTTGGTTTTTTAATAAGCAAAATTTGAGAAGCACTCATGTAGAGTAGAATATTTAACAGGAAATGGCTCTGCTTTTTTTGATGCAACTGCAGTTGTCTTTTTATAAAAGCAGAGTAGAGCTTGTTTATGAAAGTAAATAATTCCTTATAGCAACAAAGCACCTGTAGTTTGCTATAGCCGCATATGTGACCCTGTGGTTTTAAAAGAGTAAAAAATATTTGGTTTAAAAAAATCATATACCTTTAATCAAAACAATTTTACTTTGCAGACAATGTGCAGAGCAAGCCAAATGGCTTGTACAAGCTGTTAAGTTATGGCAAGTAGACAAGGTATCCACAAATCAGCTTTTGCAGCCGTGTAAACAACCAAATTTAATCTCAGATTTGGAGCAGACTGGAAACCTACCCATGCAGAGTCACCACTGCCCAGCTGACAAGCACTACACTCTTAGATTGCTGCAAATCACCCGTGGTTCACACCATGGTGGAGTACTAAGACCTATCGGAATACTCAGGTTTGGGTTTTTCTTCCTGAAGTTCTGTATTTTCCTTGCTCATAAGTAGGTCTCACAGTATTTGAAAAAATCTTATTCTTTCTTATATAGGAACATTGACTGTAGCTGTGCCTTCCCAAGGTCAAGAACGCTGTCCAGGGACAACATATTTTTACCCTATTTTAGGGAAAAACTAGCGTTTCTTCAATTGCAGTTCCACACTGTTGTTTAAGTGGCCCACAGCACAGAGGGCTGCATTTAACTCATATATCTCCTCCTTGACAAGACAATGAGTCTACGGACTGACCTCACTGAGACTGGGATATTGACTGTGGTGGGGTTCTGTACCTAAATGGCAAAATAAGCATCCAATCAATAATATGTTTTCAGAGCAAACCACGGAGTGTTATAGTAATTTTAGCAGAGTCATCAGATCAGTAGCAATAATGAATTTTTGCAAAATTAGAATTGCTTAATTGCATTTAATGACTATTTGGCAAACACATATTATTATGGACTTTACCAAAAAAGGCTTTAGTAATGCAGAGGAAAGAGGGAGTAAAAAAGGAGAACCTAAACCCAATATTTTTTTACTAGATTCTTGAGTTTACTTAAATGCTTTTCCAGCTGCATAAAAATGATGTATTTTCCTTTCAGGGAGAGGTAATATTTGTGATACAGAAGGCAATTTTCAAGCTGTCTGTGAGAAACTCTGGTCTCCTATTAAGATATCTAAGCAAAACATCTTGCTTTGTATACACTGCGCTTCTCTCTGTCTCCATGGTCATCTGGGGGTCATCGTACTGGTGGTTTACTTGAACACATTCCTGTAGCCTGGATTTTGCTTTAAACTAAGACAGATGTTAATGAGCTGTTACTGATTCTTCACCAGCAGGAGATAGCAAGAGGGTTTTGTCCTCTTTTCCTGAGCAGAAATGGCAAATAAGAGATTTTGGGAGATTCAGTTGCTGCAAGAAGAGGAAAGGGTGGAGATACATGTAGTATATTTCTATGTAAAATGGGAATATTGACAGAAGGAAATCAGCTAGCCTTGATGATATTTGCAATTAAACAAGTATACAAAGTGAACCATTGAGAGTTTTTCTCTGCATTTGGAAATTTAAACATATATCTACATTCCCCAGAAAGATTGCACTTTTGTAATGCATCAAACCATTGATCCACACAAGGCTGAACTCACTAAAATCTATCTAAAAAACAGATAGATCAGAGTTTTGAGGGGCCTTAGCTTGTTTCACTATTTGTAAAAGTGAGGAAAAAACCTGAACAAACAAAAACCCACAACTTTTATATTTATTTGTTGAAGTATGTATGTACCAAGTTTTTAAATATCATTTCTCTGAAGTATTATGAAAATTTTCTCTTGTTTGTTCAGTTTGAGGTGGAAATATTATGCATGTGTCTTTATATCCAATATTGAGTTTACTGCAGTTTGAGGGCTTTGGAATCTCAGAGGCACAAACCAGACTTTCTGAAGTGCAGTAACTCTAGTAATATTCATGCACTTTAATAGCTGTAAACCAGAATCTACTCTTGCTGTTCTCTTTCCCTTTCACTTTTATGTTTTTAATCGCATTTTCCACTCATGCCACTCCAGGCAATATGACTCATGTTTCATCTGTTAGATGTGAACAAAATATTTGCTTTTTTATTGTTATGCAGATCATTGATATCATTCTGCCATATCTCCACTGATAATTCAGAAGGCATTAGGGGACTGAATGTAAGGATAAACTAACATTTACTTTACATGAGCTCCCCATGAAGACAATCAATCGGGCAGCGAATGAGAAATTGTTTGTTAGTCGGCAGCAGTCTTAGAAGTAAATATACTGATTCTTTTAAAAGGTTATAAACATTGCATGTATAACCTCTAGTGCAAAAACCTTTAATAATTGACAACTGCAATGATATTTCTTCGTTCCAACTGCTGTAAATGTTCAGGTTGTCTGGACTATTAGGATGTTAGTGAGGAATTTCACCTGAATATCACTGAACTTCAACTTGCCACCTTTAAAATTGAGTGCCAGGATAAAAGTATGAAAATTGTGAATACTTCAATTTTTTTTCAAATACTACAGTGCAGACATCTAGGAAGCCTTTCACTGGAACTAAAATATTGTGTATTCAACCTTGTGTTTGTAAAGTGTATTGGAAGCATGAATGGTTGGGATAAAAATAGATTAAATACTTTCATATATAGTAAACACTTTTCACCTTACATGCTGAATGAGGGAGGGGCTTGCTTGCAAAAAACCAACAACTTATCATATAATGAAAGATATTTTCAGGGAAGAACATAGTGAAGGTTGAAAAGGTGAGGTTAATTCTGCCATTTTCTAGCTCCTAAGTATTTAACTTTACAATCCTAATACAGTTTTCTTTGTATGAAACACAAGAGTTCTCATGGCAACTACTTTCTCTAGTGTCTGTTTCAAAACTAAACAAAAAATGTTAATATTCTCCTCACAGGAGCCATTTTAGCTAAGATTTTTCTGTCTTTGCAATGCAGCTATTAAGTTTGAGAGAACCAAACTGCCCTAAATATTTGAAGTGCAACTGTACTAACCAAAGGTATAGAAGAAATATGGCTTGATTTGACCTATTAGAAGTTCCGGTGTAGCTTCAGTCCTCTAAAAGTTAACTTGTGTTTGGCAACAAAAATGAATTGGAAATTCATATTTAGTCCACAGCTAGTAATTTCCCAATCTTACATAATTTCTGTAGGTATGCTGTGAGAAGGACTGTGGAAGACACACATGGAACAGAGATACTTACTTGTTCTCTGACTTAAGTAAAACCAAACAAGCTAACAGATTAAAAAACCCTTGGATTTCTCCAAAGAAAGATACTGGATTACTTCTAAAATTTCTATTACAACTTCCATACTGAATGTTACCTCTAAATTTCAGGAGAATGTCTGCTACCAGATATTGAAAAGAAGGTGTAGAAAGCCTCAGAGTAGACAGCTACACGATCATTTTGCCACAAGAGAATGTTTGTTTTTAATTGGCAATGGTTAATAGCTGACTCAAGTCCAGAAAGGTGAAGGAGCTGCATTCCATATTATTTTTATGCTAACATAGCTGTCAGTGATCTTGACAGCCCATTATTTTAGGTAATGGAGGTCTGGGGAAACTCATACATTAGAAAAAATGCATGGAATATGAGCAGTAGCAAACATAATGTGATGATGCTTGAGGGGCTTTTCATGAGGCTGGCCTGGAGCTACTATGTGTTTTCATACCAGGCTGATTCTTGCAGAAGTTTCATGTCTGTTTACTTGGGCTGTGCTTTGTGCAAGGAGCTTGCTCTGGTCGCAGAGGCGGAGAGAACATGAGATGCAGAGAGTGGCGTGGCCAGTCCAAGACGTTGGTGGGCTTTATGGGCCCAGCGTTTATTCTAGCCACAGCTGGCAGTAAGCAGAGCTGGTGGCTTTCTGGGGAACCCATCAAACCTCCCCTAGGATAGAGCAGGTTGGTGCTGGAGCATCCAGGCTAGGTCCGAATGCCCTTTGCTTATACAGCTCTCTGCTTCAGCTGCTTCCTCTAGGCATTATTAATGCCCAGAGATGGCCAGTGCAATCGTCTGGGAACCTGTAGCACATCTGAACACAGCCTGTATACGTCATCCACGGGTGACTGACACTTGTCTCCAGTTTTCCAGCGTGTTCCTGAATGTCCATAAATTCCTGCTATCAGTGAACAGTAACGCAGCTGGAAAGCAATTAGGTCCCCTGTCATGGTAAATGATGTTAAAAAGCACCACCCTACTCTGCAAAAGGGTATCCAGTGAATTTCATGTACAGCTTTTCCTGGGCTGGTGGTATTTCAACCCATATGGAAAGGAAAAAACCATATATGGGGGAATCACTAACTCTAAACATGCAGCTGGACAGCTCTGTGAATTGGCTGCCTTTTTACTCTGTTCAGTGACCTGTTATCACTTCCTCTGTTCCTCCTCACACACAGGACTCAGCAAAGGATACTGCAACACTAAGAAATCAAGTGATTCACTAATTTTAGTGGCAATAAGCCTTATTTTCTTATCCTTTAACCTAGATATCCTGTCCTCTCCTCTGTCCTACTCTCTGATGGTAGAAGAAGCCTCTCATTCCCATTTTCCTGTGCCTTAGTCACTCATTTTTACTTCTGCCTCTTTGAAAGCTTTTCTTCTCCACCTTTTTTTCCCATGCAAATACCTTCATCTATACCTTCCTGTCTACTCGTGACAACTAAAGGAACATCTATGTTTAAAACAAACAAACAATTAATATTAATCAAATATTTATGAATGTGCATGATGAATATTTATGAAAAATATCAGTGTCTGCTGAAGATGTAAGATAAGAATCAGTTGTAAACTCTTTGTGTAAAAATAAAAATATACGATAACTGTTAATTATGTGGCTACTATGATTAAGTACCATTACAGATAAGTGAACCTTTCAAGTGATTTATTCCCTTGCTGATAGCCTGACTGAAATGAATTGTAAGTTTGGCAAACTGCTTTGGCCAAGAGCAAACTAGAAATCTCATTTCAAAATATTCAGAAAAAAATGTGTTGTTTTATTTTTAAATTTTCAAATCTGTTCTTTACATTAGATGTGCAAAAGTGTATTTAAAAAAAAATATATTTGATCCAAGATCTTTATAGAGAAACAATAAAGCTAATTTCTGGTTGATGCATAATTCATATTCCAAATATGTTTTTGTTTGCTTGTCAAACTGAAAAGTTATTACTGGAATTGAACATAGTTCACCAAATTAAAATATTTTATATAAAGCCCTATTGGTTGTATAGGATGATTTTTGCTTTTCTGTGGGAAAAGGGGCATTTTTTTTCTCTTGTGTTTGCAGTATAAGATGCATCAAGAGTTCTTGATTAAAGCAGATCAAATTTTAGTGGAAGTAAGCTAGCCTGGTTAGATTCAGATTTGAATTCAAGAGCATGTTTTTAATACTGAAATTACTTAAGTGGGAAACAGATTTTTCCTGTCTTGAATGATATTAATTGAAATGGGATGTCTTTCTAAAACTGTCCTTATGGTTATGCAGCAGTTATGGGTGGAATACAAATATTTTTTTGCCCATGATATGTGGGAGGTCAGTCTAGATGAATGTGTGTGGTTTCTTTTTTTTCCTTCTGATGTTAAAATCTAGGAATCTATGAATAGGAACAACTTCATCTTTGATCTAAACTCTCCTCTTTTGATTTTTTCTCTGACTAGATAGCAAACCTGTCAATCAAGGACACCATATTTTATAATTTATCTCTATCAATCTGGCATACAATTAGCTTGGGAAGATGATCCCCACATACATTGATATCAGTGTTTGCTCGCAAGTCTAAGTGTCCAGTTCTGGGATACTTTCTGAGGTGAATATTATCACGTGTCAAGTAACTTCAATGCTATTGACGATGCTTTTTCTGAACCTGAAGCAAAGACCTTTAGCATCTATAGAAAGACAACTGCTGAATTTGTGGAGTTTCGGGTTATACCACAAATGCATTATGATCAGATCTTAGAAATCTGGACTCAGATGGGTTACTCCAGCCCCTCTTATCTCCTCTGGTAATGTGCTAGTGCACACCAGCACTGCTGGGGAGGTCAGTGCTGCATGTGCAGTCTGAACCCGGCAGGAGGTAAAACCTGCTGGAGTCCCGAGATCTGCTGCCTTTGTGGGTCATGTGGGCCAGCAGGAACCTGCCTTTGGGACATGCCACAGTGTTCAGGAGGGACGTGAGCTGTCTAGTCCACCCGGATCTTCCCTTGGGATAGAACTGGAAGGACAGAGACAGGCACATGTGCTGGACCAGGCATGGAGCCCACGCAAAGACAGATGAGAAGTAGCTGAATGCTCTGCATGGAATTCCTTCTTTGTTGGTGTGTTTTTGGGAGTGAAGAGTGGCACCTCATTTCCAGCCTAGCCTTGAGCAGGCACTTGAAATGCCAGTGGACTTCTGTTTACTCTGAGTTCCCACAGGCTGCATAGGAGGGGTGATTTGAGAGCTGCTCTGAGCAGTTAATGACTGGGGAGAGAAACCAGAGTTGAGGTTGCACCCACCTCCCTCCATTCCGCATCCCTTCTTGCTCTGCTATTTGCAAGGGGCTGCCCAGGCTTAGCTCTGTGGGCTGGAGAGCTTCTATTCAGCCATGTAATGGTATGTTCTGCTTGGGAAAGTCAGCTACTTGCAGCCATAAATACACCACTTGGATAAGCAACACAACAATAGTTAATGGGTTTGGAGCTGTATTAACAGCTGATTAACATTTTTAGCGTCTTCTATATTAGCATTGTTTTTCTTCACTAATTGCTGGCGAGCTACCATTCATCAGCTGTCTCATAGCCTCCACAGTTTACCACTTAATTGGAAGTCGATTCACTTATATGGTCCATACTGAGATGAAGAAAAGTGTCTTGGTAGATGTATACTCATTACATAGTGTGTGAGCACTACTTGTATATGTCAAAACCAGCTCTCTGGTGTCCTCAGAAAATGGTCTCAAACACTAATAAAAAGTTTTCCTGTTACCTTTCAACATCAGTTCAAAGAAGTCGTTGGTGTCTGCATAAAAATAAGTTTCACCGCAGAGTGATTGAATTTTAATAATCTCTTAGATTTTAGGACTTCGGTTCCAGTTTATTCCTGTCTTATTTTCTTTCTCTACCTCCCTCTTTCAGCACTTTCCCCCTTAATCTCTTTCTCACTAGGAGAAAACCTGCCTCTAGGGTACAAGTAGGAGGAGCAGAGAGCATGAAGGATCAAGCTAAATTAGGATGTCTTGAAACACAGAGGGTCACAACCCCACATTTTTTTGAGAGCAAATTTCCTGCTATTGACTCTGTAACACTAAGGAGGATTCAAACTGATTTAATTTTCAACCCCCCCTGCCCACTCTCCCCCTTACATTTTTCTTTTTCTCTCTAGACAACAGATGTCAATGTCTTTTTAAGTTGCTGATGATTAACTGCAAACACTGCACTGTTAAAAACTCCCAGTCACATTTTTCAAAACCTGTGGCAAAGTGCACACCACAGCAATGTGCACGAGCTTATTGAAGGTTTTTTGAAGTGAGAAACTTATTTTTCCCCTTCCCTTCCTGACTTGTTTCAAACACCATTTAAATTCCTCCTAAAATATATGCATCCATTTGTTAGAGTAGCATGTGTAAAGGTTTATCAAAAGACTGTGATTTTTGCTTTGTTTGTTTGTTTTCTGGGGGGAGGAGTGTAGGTGTGTGAATTTACAGCACAACAAGCATTGAAGGAATAGCTTCTGTGAGGCTGAGATCTAGCCTCGATACTAATTTAACTTGCTCTGACCAAAGGCATAAATTCTTCAGAGTTAAGTGCATGCAACCCTTGCCAAGGTGGTATATCCTCACATAGGTGGAAAGGCTAATAGAAATGTGAAAGCATACTTAACCCTGCTTTCTTCTCATTCTGATATTATCTAAATATTTCCCTGTATTGAATCTTTTTTTCTATTGTTGGGGCTTTATTTATCTAAGGAGGAAGAAAAAACGAAAGACCCCAAAAGAAGGATAATAATTTAGTTCCTTGCCATGCCCATACATCATGTAATACAGAGAATATACATGGGGATGATCCTGTGTAAAGCAAGAAAATACAAGGTTTTGGAAAATTTTTAGGTATTAGTGAAAAATGCACAGTTTTCAAGGGAGTGGGGGAGGTGTGGGGTTTTTTTTCCTGATTTGAATGTGTCAATAACCTCCTCTCCTCTGCATTTCTTGTTTGTTTGGGTGTATTTTCATTTGCTTGTTTTGGGGGTGGGGGTTGATTTTTGTGGCGCCTGGTTTTTTGTTTTTTTTTTTTTAATTGTTCTCCTGTGTTTTCTAACATTCCTCCACAGCAGACAAAGAAGGATTGCTGCTACCTGCAGCAATTATGTTTCCTCTGCTGTTTGATTCAGAAATCATCTAGATGTTGGAGCTGTCAGAAATCTCCTGACAAGGCTGTCACTGGGCCCATGGCAGATCAGTTAGAGCTAATGAATAGAATTATAGGTGTGGTAATCTGTTGCCAGAGCTGAGGGGCTGTGGCTAATACTACTGTAAAAGGCTGTGAAAACTAGCTGGAGTGTGGTCTGTCTAAACTGAGATCTTAATCTGGCAAATTCTTAAAACCTGAGCTTAACCTTCTGTACCTGTGCAAGTCAGTAAGCAAGCTGGCACAGCACACAGAGAAAAACATTTGCATACAGCTTTGCAGATGGGTGTTGTGGCAATGTAAAGTCTTCACAGCTCTTTGGTTTCAGCTTTTTTTCCCTCTCCTGTCTGCAGTGCTAGTAAGATTTGACTGGCATATGCTCCTTCAAGAGCTATTAGAAATCGTTGTCATTGTTGTCTAGGTAGGAATATTGACTTTTTAAAGTTTCAGTTGGACTGATTAGCTGGCCCTTCCTTGTGGGACAATGAACTAAAGTCCCACTCCCAGTACCATACCCTGGTATGTCACTGTCATCATTTGACCCGGTGTGAGACAAATTTGATTGGTTAAAAACAGGTAAAGGACAGTTCTATGAGCCATTCAGTGTTCCTGTGATGTCTCTGTGAAAGGAATGTTACAAAAACCTAGGAAGTGACACAGGACTGGCTCTGACTTCCTCCCTTCCTGCGTTGCTGCCTGCAGACGAGCAGGAGAGGCTTCCCCTCTGACGCCCAGGCCAGGGGCCCACGGCCCGGGGGGCCGGCAGGGGCAGCCGGCCTCACCCCCCACCGGTCCTGTGCTGTTCCAGACCTGAGAGGAGCTGGTCTGATACCATCTGGACCAAGGCCAAGTCAGAGAAGCAGCTAAGCTGAGCCGAGCCAAGCTCCATAGAGAGAAAGCTGAGAAAGCTGAGAGAGAAGAAAAAAAAATCCCTTTCGAAGGTGTACTGGTGAGATCGAAGAGTGACCTTGCTTTTAAGATAAGAGATTATTAGCAGCCAAAAGACTTACTAAAAATCTGGATGGCTGCCAGTGCAGACAAGTGAACAGGGGAGGCCCGGGCAAGCAAGCCTTACAGCTGCACCATCTTAGTGGAAGCATGTAACTGTTATAAATACTTTTGTAGGCATTTTCTGCAAATATTAACCTCTTCTCTAAGCTAGAGAGAAAGGAAAGCAGTCACGTGAAAGACTAAATATGGAGTCCAGTATCCCAAACGGAAGAGAAGGCAAGGAGTGGCAGGAAGTGCCAGGGAAGCCATCTTTACCAGCATCGAGATCCATCTATTTTCTGTGAGCTGTGCTGTGTGATCTGGAGTAATACCAAACTAGATATCTTTTTAAATCACAGGTTTAGTGATGGGGGAGTGAGAATTTCAACAGCCTGAAATAAGAACATTTTTATGTTGTGTGCAGATGAAATTTGCAGCCATTACAGCCTTTGCAGCCTTTGCAGATTATGAGTAAAGCAGGAGCCTGTTGCCTTTGTTGCCTTTAGAATGACTTACTCTTAAAATGTTTAACCCCATCAGACTTTTCTTCTGACCCACAAACTGCGGAGTGTATTGTGGGAGAGAGGATACACCACTGCAAAAACCTGGGTGGGCTGTGGTGTTTCTGAAAGATTTGGAACCACACTGAAGATACTTCTTTAGGGAACTGTCTTCCGTGGGATGGATCCCACTACACTACAGAAGAAACGCTCTTTATTCCATGAGATGGCAATAAGAACTCTTAATCATAAGATCAGAATCTCATGTTTATGTCCTTTGCTTGATCAGAGAGAAGGATTGGAATGTATGGGGGGAGAATGATATTTGTATATTATGCCTTAATATTTTCATTATTTTTCATTCTTTCTATTCTTAATAGAGTTAGTAAATAAAACATTTAATCATTTTTTAAGTTTGCAACCTGTTTTTGCTGTCTCCTCTCCTCTGAAGAACTAAGCATGGGGATCTGGAGTTTGCCTCCAGTTTAACCCTTGACAGTCACTGCTCACTAATGGGATGAGAAATTCCCATGCCCCTTGCCCAGTATTTTTGAGGAGAATATTGAAAGCAATGGGACCACATATTCCAGTGAATAACATCTTCTGAAGCCAAAGGCATTACATCTAAAAGGATTCACCAGGATACCTGCAGGGCTGCTGCTTCTCCTGCCTGATCTTAATCCCCAGCATTCCCTTAAATGGCTCAAGACAAAAAAGTGTCAGAGGGATGAGGACATTAATGTGGTAGAAAACTAAATAGGTGCTCAAGGGAAGGCAGAGCTTTGAATAGGATAGGAAAAATGACAACATTTTAGACTGCTCTGTTGCTATTTCAGCACCAGGTTCTGAGTTTTCAGCTACTTCTGGGGGTTTTGTGTGGTTTTTGGTTTGGGGGATTTTTTTGTTAATACCAGAAGTGCCTTAGTAATAAATGTTTAGTCCATTTTTACAAAGGACAATAAGTTAAAATTTATTGCTGAAGCCAGTAACTGTTGTTAAAAAGGCTACTGCCTCCATGGAAATAACAGAGTATGAATTTTAGGAAATTTTAAGTAAGTTAATTAGCAAATATATATTTGGAATAGCACAGAAGGAGGTATGTATAGTTGGTCTGTTCTTATTTTCTTGATGTCTCTTTGCTGATACCTACTTTATAGAGTGGAAAGGCACTCTGGGGGGGAAAAAAAGACATACAAGAATGTTTTCTAAAAGAACTTAAAAGAACAAAATCCATAGCTTTTTTTTTTTAATAACAAATAATTCCACTGTAGCAGTAATTAGCCTCCTAAGGATGTGTACTATTTAGCTGTCTGCATGCTTCTTGGGTGGGCAAAAGGGAAGGCACTGTGCTTTCATCCTCTTACCTAATGCAACAAATCCAAGGTATGCACCAGTCAGTTATTAAAGCACACCATGTGGAGGCTTAATGCTATTGTACTTGTTCTTTTTCAAGCTCCAGGCTGGTTGTACAAGAAAATGCTGCAAACAGCCTTGGGAGCAAAAGTCACAGTTAGGAATTATGTTCAAGCACTGAAGAAACTGTAAAAACTCTTTTGTTGTTTTCCTCGTTTTGGTTAATAAAGGACTGCTTTATTGGTTATACACTCTCAAGTAAATTTCTCAGTCATCTTTAGAAAAGCTGGTTTCAGCCACCTACATGTCTCAGAAGGAAAAATAAACTAGGCTGAATCGTACTTACCTGCTTTTCATATATCACTCTGATGTCAAAGCAGCTGTTTATTCCTTAATATGCCCTTCATTTTTCTATTGAAACAGCTTAAAGTGGTCGACTCTTTTTTTTTCTCCTCTAAAAGTTGGAAGCTTTCTAACACAGCAGATAGCTCACTCCTGAATAAAGTCTAGAAAGGCATCTCTGATGCTTCCATTATCTTGTACATCAAGAATGGACATTAAACATAGTCAGTGTTTCCAAAATGAAGAGAGGAAGGAGGAAACCTCCCCATATAAAGGTTAGAGAGGGATAGAAGGGATTTTTGCATGGCATCACTGGGCAGAAATGAAAAACTGAAGAGTGACAAATAAGGGCTCAGTGAAAACTGGAAAATTTCAAAACAATGTTTTCTCCATTACAAAATGTGTCTGTTTTGGAAAAAGACTGTGTGTGTTAAAAGCCATTTTGCCCACTCTTTCAACCAGCTCTAGAAAAGATGCACTTGTGCACTCTGGTGTGTGTGTGAAAATGCGAAGGCTTCTGGTTTGAACTTCAGTATTCATTTAGGCAGAGAAGGGAGGTTGGATAAGGAACAGGGTATTTGTTGTTCCTGACACAGTGGTTGGTCCGTCTCCTGTTTGGCACAGAAATAGTCCTTGGCTGAGAGAATGCACAAAAGCACATTACTGGGCACCTCTGTGGTGGCTGGCCAGGAGCCCGCTCGCCAGCCACACACAAGGACCGTCGCTGAATAGAAATGGGGAAAGTGGGGAAGCTCGTCCGCTGGGCAGGGAATTCTGCAGTGCTGACATTTCCTCTCCCTCGGCTTGCACCAGGCTGAAGGCATAGCAGTTCTGTCCCGCCTGGCTTCTCTTCATTGCTTCTTAACCAGCTGTCTTTCTCCTGCCAAAAAGTAGAGGTAGAGAATTTAGTAGAGTAAAAATGGATGATTTGTAAAATAAGGAGTTTTGGCTGTTGTTCTGTGTGGGTAATACAGCCCTGGCAGTATCTCTGGAGGGTGGGGTAAACAAACCTGCTGTGGTATCAGGTACATTTTTTAGGCCAGTCCTGATTACTCTTCTTATTTTTGTTGTCATGCTATTGTTAAATCCTAAAAGTAAGTGAATTTAATCCTCTCAAAAATACCAGCTACCTTAACTAAAATCACACTGTAAACAGGCTTTAAAGGTGGACCCCTGCAAATGTTTTTGTCTGATCATTACTTCACAACAACCTATTGGAAAAATTTGCAGGATTATGCTCTAATAGATTATAAGTAAAGAAAAAAATGGCCCCACTGCTGTATTTATACTTCATGCAATATGTTTTTAACATATTAAACATAAATGGAAACAGATTAGAAGTCTTAGGAGTCTATGTTGATAGATTCACCTGTGGGGGGTTGAAGATATGAGTATTAACTCGCCTTTTGATATTTAGGGCTTAGGATAGTAATTAAATACTTGCCTTTCCTCCACCTCCATTCATTCCAATAGAAGCATAGTTTTCCAATTACAGGAAGGCCCTAGGATGGGGGTGTATGTGTGTGCATGTGGTTATTTTCTGTGGACACATAAAATTGATGAGTACCTATGCTTGCCCAAATGAAACCAGATTCAAGGAATAAATATCTGCTACATGTGTCTCTTCCATGGGATGAATAACTTGTATCAGCATTTCTATATAAATGTTAATAATGTGTCTGATGTGATGGCTATCAAGCAATTTTTGTGCTGTGCCACAGACCTCAACCACAAAAGCCTGCTAAATGAAATCTTACTGACTTCTTTTCCAGTTTGCAGTTATTATTATTTACTTCTTTTGGCTATGAAGTGACAATAAAAATTTGAGACTTTTTGAACTGTAGCGAACATCTCTATTTCATAGGTTCATAATTCATGAACTTCTTGTCTGATTTACTGCAAATTTGGTGGAAAAATCCTACCTCAGCTTGTGACCTAGGCTACAAATCTTGAAGCCAATATGATTTGTGAATCTGGGATTTAGAACTGGGGATAGGAGCCAAATTTTATCTCATAATGGAAATCCACATTGTAGGCTTAATTAAGGGGGGGTCTTGCTGTTCCTTGATATATCTTTCTGAGCCCTTCAAGCCTCAAAATACAGACATATGAGGAACGAATATTTCTTTCTGTGTCCCGTGCTTATTTAAAGACAGAGCTTCACAGACATCACACCTGATTTTTACAATCCTCACTGTGCACTCAGTGTTGAGGAATACAATGTAGCCAGCTACCACTCCATGTTTTGCAGAAGCCTCATCTTTAGAGCAAACAGAATACCTTTAAAAAGGGAAAACTATCAATATACCCCAAATTGTTGTTTGCATAAAGCCATGTGAAAGCCCTTGGTAGAAATGCTTTTCTTGTACTTTCTGTTGAAGCAGAGCTGCAGGGGGGAAGTTGATGTGGAGAGATGCATCATGAATCTTTCCACTGTTTCATAGGAAATGGGTCCTTCCTTGCTGGGTTACAGCCATTTTGTTCAAATCTTGGTGTTCATATTTTGTCATTTTATCAGTCTTTCTTGAGTACGTTAGCTTCCACTTTAAACAGTGGCTTTTATAAGTGAGATGAATAGTTCACTGCTTGTTTTTTGTGTCCTGGGGCATCTTCCAAATATAATTATAAAATGTGAATGTAATGGATTTCTTTTTTTTTTCTGCACCAGCTCTGTAGAATGATTATTTCAGAATAGGGTACTGTATTGGTTTATTACAATGTCAGGTGCCAGTCTTTTGTTTGCGACCTGGAACCACTTATTTTTCTAATAAGATATTGTACACTATTTGGAACTTCAATATTCTCAGCTTTAGTAATGAATGAAAAACACAATCAAGGCAAGAGGGTTTCAATATATCAAAGCCGTTCCAGTCATTATCAGAATATGGAGAGATGGGGGAAGGACAATTTCACCCTGGAGAAATCAGTGTAACCTATACACAGCATAGAATTAAGTTATAAAGAGCAAGTGGATGTACATATAGATAGATGGTGAATGTTTTCAGCTCTTCCATCTGTCCAGAAATGAGATGCTTTACCACTGAGTGGCGTTTTACTGCTATTCCAATACGGCTTTTCTGCGTAATATTTTCTTCACATAAAATAAGTGTTCTTTATGGAATTTAAAACTTTTCCCCAGATATATAGATTTATTAAGAGCTTAATTTATCTTCTTCTTTTTTTTTTTTTTTGTACCCGGTGATTATTCACTGTAGGAGACAGCTTCCCAGGAGAGTCAGAGGAGTCCAAGGGAGTTAGGCACCTAAATCCTTTTTATTTGCAGTAAGAATAAGGTATTGATCTCTGTAATGTGCTTTGAAAGTAGGAGTTTCTCTCGTTATTTAATTAAAAATGAGAATTATAATGACAAAAATATGCAAGTATTACTTACAAAATTATCCTTTGACCGGGTGACTCATATGAAGGGAACCAGTCATGGTAGGAATGTTTCATCCATTTCACTTTGGTGTTCAGACCTGCATATAGTTAACGAGCAAATCCATCTCGTGAAAATTTGTCATCCTGGAATTAAACCAACCACGAAAGGATGCATAAAGAAGAGACTTAAAATAGATTGCTTCATCTTTTCCTCCACTTATAAAATACCTGTTGAGTTTGTTTTTCCTGTCAAGCGATGCAGAGAATTGTTTGGTTTCTACACTGCAAAGGACCTTTTTCACAGGAAATGACTATGTCTAAGATGCTTTATTTTCAAAGGCTTATTTAAGTTCCCTATTGTTCATTTTTCAGGAATGTGCCTAGTTCCTTAAATGGCACAGTAAAAACCTCTGTGTTGACAGGAAGCCTTTTCCAAAGGTTAATTATTTTATGAGAAAAGAAATTACTCTTATATTGCCTGTTAACCTTTGTAGGTTTTTTTGTTTGTTTGTAATTTTTTTGTTGTTGTTTTTTGGTTTTTTTTAATTATTTCCTTCATTTATGTGACTGCTTGGGAATCACAAAACCTTTTTTCACTTTCTAATTTAGCTTATCTCTTAAATATTTTTTCTGAAATCTGAACATTATCTTGTTAATCTTGTTTGTTCTGGAGAGAATAGATTAAATTCCTTTAACTGTCCACTTTATTAAATTCCTTGTATAATTGATTAGTCTAACAAAATCAGACAAGTAGGAAATTTAATTGCTTAAAAGTGCATAACCCGTTGCTACTGCTGACTTTCTCATAAATGTGTGTTATAGTTACGAAAGATAATGAAAATTGTTTTCTTTTAATTAGAATTTTATAATAAGCATTTTTCACTACCAAAATAATTAAGTTTTCAAATGATACACTTTTGTTTAAAAATACTAACTATCCAAGGTCCTTATCTTCTCCACAGAAAAGAAATATCTGATTTCTTTTCCATGTAAAGTACTCCCATTTTCACCAGTCTCAGTAAGGTAGAAAAACACATCGATTTCCATTCTATAGGTGAGAGATGGAGGCAAAGTGATATTAAAGAAGGTGTTCACTCTACCTCCTTGGTGTGATAGCAGGTGTTTCACTAGGATCCAAACGGCCTGAAATTAGGAGACAGCTTTCCTCGATACCTGCTGAAATAGTCTCTTGGGGCTCCTGCAGCCTCCGGAACTGGGGTGCAAGTTTCCTTGGGTTTAACACCTAAGCAGAATGAATATCCATGTTGTCCAAGATAGCACACAAAGTCTGTAGCTGACCACAAAAAATACTTCCATGAAATTTTCAACAGGCTTTTTGTGGCACTTCAGTCTAGTGTGACATTGGCAGTTCTTAGTAGTTCGTCTAGAAGGCTACAATCCTGAGCTTTTAAGAACATTAGTCACACCTCAGTATAAAGAGTTGGAAAGGACCTCCAGGTGCCTGACCAGCATTCTGAAGGCAGCCATTGTACCAATTTCAAAGGTATATTCTACTGCTTGGTTTATACCAGGCCAAGTACATGTCGGAAACTGACTTTAGGGAGCAGAGTTGAGATATGATTAAAAAAACTGACAGTGTATATCTCTGTATTTGACTCATCAAGATTCTGATATTTGAAAACATCTTGTTATCAGCTTTATTAATTCAAGTGTGTAGTGCCCCACACTCCACCATCTTCTCCAGCACTGTCAGGCACAGGTTATTTTTATAGTTGTTGTCCATCAAGTAAGAGATCTGCAGAATTCCTGGTCAACATCCTGTACAATCAAGGGCTAATTTTATGGCATTTATTAAACTGGAGCTCCATTGAAAAACAGGCCTTATTGCAGATTTATGTTAAAGGGATTTTTATATGTCTTGGAATTTCTGCATTTTGTGCCATGTTGTGGTGGCAGTGTTTCATTGGCTTTTATTCAGCTATTCTATGCCCAAGTGTATTTTCAATGGCAATTTTTGCTTTTTTTAGTTTTGTTATTTTTATACTCTTCCTGTTCCCTGAATATTAAAAGGTGTATTTTGACTTTAATTGCTAACTACTTGTTGCTAATGATGAGAGAAGCTTTCTGAATAATCCACTGAGTTTTCACAGGTCAACATAGCTCTGGAAAGCTAAGAGATGTAGGTGAATTTTGACCAAAATAAACGAAAAAAATTTAACAGCCATGAAACTGCTAAATTTATGTGCTGGTTATGAGTTAAAAGCCATTATCATTAGCTTGATATTATTAATAACTAAGAAGTGACTATTCTTAATTTTATAAAGGATGAGGTTGAAGGATGAATGGCTTTAAACACCAATGAATCATTTAAACTGAATTTTCTGAGAGAAAATTTTGTATGATTCTAAGGCAAAATTCTCCATGAAACACATGGTTTACACTGCGTAAATCTCAAATTAAGAGATTAAGTACATTTTACTCACTAATAAATGAAGTAAAATGCATACAGAGTGTGCCTAACTTTCAGTGTTTAAATTTTGAATCTAACCAAACAAGATTATAGGACTGTTAATCGGTTTTTGACATTGGGGTACTTTTAATGTAGTGATGGGTTTCAAAACATGTAGAGAGGGTATTAATGGATGTATTCAGATGCTTAAGATGAAAATTACATGGATTTTTGTGAACTCATTTAAGAACAGATACTGCTTAGAGAGTTTTTTATTTCGGTTACTTTCAAGTTACAGTGGAGTTGTGGTAGTGTTGCATGTTCCTACAAGAAAAAGAATAACAATTTAAGGAGGCAAAGAGTCTGACAGCTTTCTTCAGTTTTAGATTTTGAAAAATCTTCCCATCTTGATCCCCAAAATAGGCATGCCTAATTTTTCTTCATGTGCAGATTCCTTGCAAATCATGTCTGTCCACCCCAAGTTTGGGTACGACTGTTACCTATTTTCTCTCTCTCTCTCTTAGAAAAGTATTCTTAAGATCTGTAATATTGCCCACTTTTTCAACAACCGAGTATTTGTGTGACTGCACTTGCCAAAATCCTCATGATTAGTCTTCCCACTCCCTGTGTTGTGTCCTCATCTGTTCCTGCCTCTCAGCTGAAAGGCTAATTGCTCCTGTTTACTGTTTCAAGCCACCCTTAAACATAACGCAAAACCACTTTGCAAAAATCACCCCCATCAAGAAAGGACCAAGTAGATTTTTATTCTATGAGACCATATGCCTTTTGGAGGAAAGATAACTATTGAAATTGGTTTTTTGAAAGATCTGATGCTTTCAGAAACCCATTAGAGGAGAAGAACCCAAATGCCCAACTCAATCCTCTTATTCAGATTTTGGTCTCAGAGAAAAAGGTTTTAATATAACTGTCTGAGACAGCACAGTATCTTCTAAAGGATCAAGGTCTTATAGAAGTACAGTAACAGCTGTCAGAAAACTGAGTTTACTACTCACTAGGATGCTGTGCAGTCCAGTACATAATTAGCAACATATTCTCCATCTGAGAAAGAGAGAAGAATAAAACAGGTTGCCACCATTTCAAAAGGGCTTCAACTTGGCTTGCTTACGGTTTTGCACAAGCAGTCATTCTGGTCAGAATTTTTCTCCTTGCCAGAATTTGACCCTGGGTCTTGCAGCTATCAGAGTTACTTTTTATGAATCTTTTTCATATGGTCTAATTTGGTATTTCTGCAAATAAAATCAGCCTTGTGTGTCCAAGAACATTTTTTCTTTCTAACCCTCAGGCTAATGTGCTGTTCTTGAGAGACATGTGGGATGGTTAAACAACTCTTAACTCTGGTTAGAGAGTTGTTGAACACCAGAATTCACTCTAACTGAGGACATAGGCTGCAGGTGCTCATGATATTTTCAAACCCCAGGTTCTAATCTGTGAAACTTCTTTGTTAGGGATGTCCTCATGATAACATTGCTTAGTAGGATATCAGAGGAAAAGAGCTGTTTTTAGTGTTCCTGCAACAGAAAGTAGCATCCAAGGCACCTTGCCTATTATTTATTCCATTTAATACCTTGTGAAAATGTCTTGACAAATGTATCTTCATTTGAGCTGCCCAGCTCACTCCAGTCTAAGCAAGTTCTCAGGTTACAGGTTTCAATGGATGAGTGACACAATGTGGATGAAAGGGATTTTTTGAGCCACTAATTCCACAGACTCTTCCCACGCTGCAGTAACATTAAAGCTTCATAAACAAGGTCTCTGGAAGGTATTTACTTGTTTTCCACAAATTTCATCAGAACTGGCTGTTCTTCATTAACTTCTTCACAAGGCAGGAACAAAGAAAGGCCAATAGTTTGCAAAGAAGTGAGTGTGCTGCCACAGATGCAGAGACTGGCCCAACAGGCTTCCTCAGCAAGTGGAAATTCCTCAGCAAGTGATTTTCTCTCTGGTTTTCATCAAGTCTAACAAAAAGATTATCTAGAATATGTAATGCTTGGGTTTTTTCTCATTTTTATATTGGATTCTATTTTATTTGGTTTCCTCTTTTCTGTTGGGATAGATTTTCTCTTCCAGCTCTGCAGACACAGTCAGGTAGGAGTCCTGAAGGCTGGAACAAAAAGTTCAAGGGAGGCACCGGGGGCCAAATTCTCCCGTGGACTGAGCTATGCCTGGCTCCATTAACTCAGTCATAATGGCACAAGGAATCAAACAGGCTAGAATCTGGTTCTTAGTATCGACTCCTACTAGCTCTTATCTTTGCTAAATCTTTATGGCACTGCAGGAAAGCTCATTTCATCCTCTTTTTAACAGAGGCTCTGATGTAGCCATTTTTCAATGGCACTTACACACCTATGGAGGGGGGGTGGGGTCTGCAGGGCTTTTTGGCTGTTGAAAAGGGATTGCTACAGGGTTAGAGCCTTGGCTTGGGGAGAGCAGCGGCCCTTCCTTAGTGCCAACACTAAACTAGAGCTGTCCAGGGAATTTTGGAAAGTGCCTTCTAGACTTTCCTGCTTTAAAAGAACTCTCAGTCTCTCTGGCTGTAGCCCTCTTTGATTTCTGGGAAATGACCCATTTTATTTGCTGAATGGCAGGCTCCCCACCGTTTCTCTCCTCCCCAGTCAGAGAGACTCCTGTGTGCCTTCCATCGTCCATGGTTTGCTCTGAGCATTTGCCATTTTTGTCTGCATGTCTGATCCCCCCACTTGCGCCAGAGTTACCGGACCTCTGGAGAGCACACACACAGCTGCATCAAAAGGCTCTTTGAGGAGAGTGAGGCCATTGGAGGACATACAACTGTAGCACCTGGAAGAGCATTCTTGCTGTCACTCTTCTGCATTGTCTCATTTTGCCTCTGTCTGGCCTTGTGATAATGAATTATATTCTATCCCTTAATCTGGTTTGCTGTCCCTTCAATCTTGTTTAGAAGCTTCATTAAGTTGGGAAAGGAAATCAGAAGCTGTGTTTTTTAAAACTTCCTGTTGCTTATGTCTGCTACGCTGATGGAACACCATATTACATCCTTGCACAACTTGTTATCCATTGTCTGCTGTTAAGGAGTAGAAAGTTAAATAAATTGTAGGGAGGTAGGGGGGACACAGAGAACTTAAATAGATTATGTAGTCACCTATTTTACAATATTGCCACATCAGATCTCAGACCAAGATATGATGTCCCGTTTTAGATACTGTACTTGCAGAAAGAGGTGGTCCAATATGAGAGACTCCAGAAATGGAAAAGCATGTTGTGTGGTCGAAGTCTGAACATGTGGAAGTAGTTCAGTCAAAAGAAGGAGGTGCTGAGGTGAAAAGCACATGCTTATATGACACAAGATGTGAAAAAAAATCCACCGAAAAGGAATAAACTGTTCTCTGTGCCCAATGTGTCAGAAATAAGACATTTGTTTTCAGCAAGGGAGATTAAAATTATGTATCAGTCGAAGCTTGTAAATGGTCAGGATAGTTAAGCATGAGAAAAAAAAATGTGGATAGACAGGCAAATCACTCATGGTCTTTAGGAGCAGATTAGACAAATGCTTGGTAGTAAAGAAACAGTTTCTAAGTTATTTTGTGTTGGGGTATGATGGTGGAGTAAAGGATTTTATATAATTTTCCCTGCTCAGAGCAGAAGATGGTGTTGAGAGAGGCTGTATGCTGCCAGGTAAATTGTTTTTATTCTAAGACCTATGAAATGTTAGTTGTCCCTCAATTTCTCAACATGCAAATAATGGACTTTAATTTCCAGGTAACATATGTACAGTGTGTTTGGGGTGAACAGTGTTTCAGAACAATACAATGAAAAATGAACACTTTTCTGTGCCAATAAGCTTCAGACACTGCTTGTGGAGTTGCTTGCATCACATTCCAAATTTGAACTGCTGAGGTCTACATAAATTCAGGTTAGCCATACACCCATGCTGAAAATCTCCAAGATGAGTCCTGTAGTAATAGCAAGAAAGGGTCAGTCCGATAATTTAATGATCTGGCCCATAATTTGAATTGAAAGTTGTCTGTAAGCACCTCTGGGAACTGAGACCAAACATGATCTTAACTTATAGAAATATGAATTGGATCATCTTGTAATATTTCTGAAACTCACTGTTGTCACACAAACAGCTCAGATTTAGCAGAACAGCAGTTGTTATCTTGTGGCATACTCTAGGTCCCTTTTGGTGTAGTCTTTAATTTTTTTTCAGAGGGTGCTTTTCCCACTGTTTGTAATTTCCTGCATTAAAGAAATTAGAGGAACCTCTTAATGATAAAGCTCACACAATGACAATGCATTTCAGATGTGTTATTGTAGTTGCATGAGGACCTTTATTCTATTATGGAAAGATGATTTCTGGTTATAATGGATAACATGTAGCCTTGACACTAAGCGGGTAGGCAATACACAGTCTAATATTTAAATACAGTCAGTTCTTCAGTCCTGTATTCAAGTACAAAGAAAATAACTTGTCTCTTTCTCCCCATCATAGCATTTTGTTATTTATTCCCTGGTCTCTGGCTGCTATAGACTTTCACCTGTTTGATATGTTGTTCCTGTGGCTACTTAGGTTAAATCCAACCTCCCTGTTTCCCTCTACTACTTTGTTGATGTAACTTATTTTTATCAAGACAATAATATTTCTTTATCTGATTTGGTTTTTTTTTCTATTATGTTGGAAGGTAGTTTTCAATGCCCCTTGGTCTTCTTAATTGATAGTTTTTTTCCATTCACTTACAGAGGGAAGAAGTGGAAAAAAAATGGAAAAAAGAAGCAGAGCCTACTCATAACCTTAGGAATAATGACTATTTTCTCATTGTGAAAAAATGGTTCAGAATTAGGGAAGTTTATAGACACTGAATGCCTCCCATTTTTTGACAGTCGTTCGTGCTCTATTTTGCCTTTTTTTGAGTTGTTCCTTTGTCACTCTGCTTGAAGTGGTAGAAGATGTCAACAAAGGGGGATGAATTACTATTTTTTAGAGCTATCACATCATCATATTGTATTGCATGAGAAGCCGGCATGACCTAATGACTTGCAAATGGAAGAGGTTTACTTCAATTAAAAATAATACAATAAATCAAAAACAAACTACTCTTCACAAGTTGCTTGAGATAGTCAGGAAAAGCAGCATGTAGGGTGTAAATGGTAATTTCAATCCATGTAAGCATGTAATTTAAATTAATTATGATTTCTTTCTGTCTGCAAACACCTCATAACCTGCACATTTCAACCAATACTTTCACTACATTGCACACAGTGATTTAATTTTATTTAGAGACTTTCTTTTTATAGATGCTTAAGAATGGAAGCAATATGAGTTTGGAAAGTTGCATTGTACAGAATGATATTAAAATATTTTACTATTTCTTAACTTTAGGAAAATTTTGGTCTTCCAAAATGAAATTGATGTACTTCTCTTAGGAATTGAAAAGTCTTCCTAATTTTTAAAATATTCTTCAAGTCAAAAGTTCAGGACCACGATTTTGAGAAATATATTACCTCCCTCCATTTTTATGGGTTAGTAAATGATGTCTAAAATTGCTGAGGATAAATGTGTTACAGTATTGTCACCCTTGGCACATAGTCATTTCCAAAGAATATGTCTTCTGTGTGTGGTTTGCAAAGAGAATGGGGGAAAAAGCAAAACCACTGTGTGTATACTTCAACAGACTTCAGGGAACATCAAGCCAAATCTCACTGCAAGTTGACATCACCTCAATGAAGAAATCCAGCTTCATGTTACTGTCAATAGGTAACATGCTTGGTGTCAACTTCTTCTTGGAACAGAGGGTTTTACTTGCCTTTATCCCCATCATAGCATTTGCTATTTATTCCCTGCACCCTGGCTGCTGTGGGCCTTTATCTACATGATATGCTGTTTCTATGTCATATTAGGTTAAACCCAACCTGTTGTATTTTAGCACACTTGCTGTCAGCCTCCTAGCACAACAGGAGACTTCTCTTGTAAGAGTTTTTATGTGCATGCATGCACAGACGAGCACAAGTGAATAATACAGCACAGGGTATGCATAGTGCACCTGTCAAATGTATAAACACAGAGTGGATACAGCTCTCTGAAAGAGATAGTGTCAATCAGATCTATGAGAAGGGGGGAGCATTGTAGTAGATGGCATATCTGCTGAAAGCAGGCAATTTTAATTATCTAAGATAGTTTGAAGCTATGAATAATTTATTACCCATAGAAGTCTTTTTTAAAGCTTCTAATCCTGGCGATCCTCTGATATTCAGATCACAGTCCCTGATGCTTCCCTATTTGAACTGTTACTCTGGAGGCACTGGATGGAAACTATATGTTTCTCCCTAGCTAGTCAGCATAGATTGAGTTGTTTTGACAGCCCAGCGTGAGACTGTAATAGTCCGGCTAAAGATCTGAAAAATACAACACACAGCAGAAAATAAAACATTTCCTTGGACAGTGATAACCATTCTGAACAACACAACACACTCCAGCATAAATAAAGGAGGGTTGGGGATTGGCTTTGGATGACTGGGGCAGCCCGTACAGTACAGCTGCGAACACAGCAGTGTTATCCTATAGGTTGATAACAATTAAGATGAAAAATACCCTTACAGTACACTACTTAGGAGTTCAGTCACACCATTGCTCTGTTTGAACTCTTTTGAAGCCTGCAGTTTGTGTGCTTCCTGCAGATTTGATAGAATTTAGCAGCTAATTTCTCCCCCTCCAAAAGCCTGTTTCTCTCTAGGCTGCCCGTGCTGAGTGGGGCAGGATTGCAGCGCTGGCATGGCTTGAAAGCAGAGACAGCCGCTCTTGCATACACTTAATCCACTTCATTTTTTCCCCCTCTTTTACAAGTTCCTAAGCAGCAAAGAAGCTGGGGAGAGTAAATAAGAATGAGGAGCAGCTTCTTGGAGGAAGAGGTGGGAAGTGAAAGACAAGGAAGCATTCAAGAGGTGGGGAGATGTGTGTGGTGTGTGGAGCACGTGTGTGTCATGAGGGTGACAGGATGGATGGGGATAAAGAGTAGCTAAGAAAGCAGAGAAGAGGCTGACTTCATTGGACTGGTTGAAAATAGGGCAGGTCACCCTGGAGTTGCTGACATGTCTTTGATGCTCAAGTCTTAAGTTCAAAATGAAGGACCAGGGCCTCCATTAAGCAATGCACTCGAGCAGAAGCCTAAAACTGGTGAATACCTTGGTATCTTAGTGAACCATATCTGAAGGTAAACCATGACCTAGGTTTGTCTGTAAGCCTCTGCTACATTTTGAGAGACTGATGCATGTGACAGAGCAGGATTTTCCACCTACACGCGTCCTTTTGAGATGATAGATCTAGAAGTCTGGAAGAAGCTGTTCAGACATGGAGTCTGAGAGCTTAGAGGAAACCAGCATGATGTCGAGGGGGACTGAGGAAACCCAAAAGTCTGTCAGGTTCGCAGTTCTCAAGCACTGGAACAGGCTGCTCAGGGAAATGTTTGAATCACCATCCCTGGAGGTATTTAAAAGACATGTAGATATGGCACTTAGGGACATGGTTTAGTGGTGGACTTGGCACTGCTGGGTTAGTGCTTGGCCTTTAATAGAGGTATTTCCCAATTTAAATTATTCTATGATTCTCTGCCCCGAGTCCCTAGCTCAGCCGCGAAGAGACCCAGGAAATGGCAAATGTCTTACATCGACTGAGCAGTTCCTAGGTCAAAAGCACGCACAGAATAAAATTAGCCCATAAAAGGCAGAGGATGATAATACATGGATCATGGAGCTTAGGTGAAAATGCTAAAGGAAACCTGTCCTGTGTAATGCAACACAGTCTATTACTGCTTTCCTTGTTAAATGTGTTCTGTCCCCTGTACTGTCTAACATGTTATAAAACGTACAGGATACACGAAGTGACTGAGGTGAATTTGCTGTAGGAACCCTAATTGCTGAATAGTTTTATTTTTGAATTCTGTATTTCTCTACAGCAGCAATGCAGTGTTGCTGAATTGTGCAGACAACATGTATGCAAAAAAGATGCGGACGAATGTGTGTGCGTAAACACCCCTACCTGCACAACCCTGGTGAGCTTTTTGCTGAATTTCCAGTTTAAAATCTGACTTCAGTGCCAGCCTTGCCACCAAATTATTTTAGAATGAGTTGTAGAGAAAAGTCTCTTGAGGCAGTGAAACAGCAGGTGGCCTGCTTAGTTTGTTGTGGTGGCACCTTATGAATAACTCAATTGATCTCCATATGTTTCCATTCACTCTTGCTCACAGCAATGCTACCTTAAACACTGAGCACTTCAGCATCTGATAGCAAAGGTTTTATTCACATAAAAAAATGACATACTGGAAGGGAAACATGTTTCACTGCAGACATTACTTTGTCATCCAAACCCACTTTCAGTGCCAAAAGCTGATGCAAAACTCACGTACTGGAGCAGTGAAAAATGAAAATTACATGAGTTGTTTTGCAATGATATATTAAACTAGGCTCTAAGATCGCATAACAGATGTCTGGTAGAAAAATTTGAAACTCACCTATACAAAATGTTTTGCTCCAGTTAGTGATTTTTGAGGTTTCTGACACTTATCTTTTAGCCTTGGAAAGCAAGCCTGGAAGTTTATATGGGATGGATGCCTGAATCATGTCCCTGTCCACCCACATGCAGCAGACTGTCAGTCAGGTATTAGGAGAGCAGGATCTTATATTACCTGTGCATTGGAGAGGGGTCAAGGTTTCAAAGCTAATGCTGATAGAAACACACATGTTCACATGTCATGGTGATGCTATTGTGGTCTCAGTGTCTAGTACCAAGCGCTGCAGTAGCAGCCTGTCCTGAGTGATATGCCTTCCTTTCAGCAGGTGTTCCCTTCAGTGTAGTGCCACACTACTGTACGCACCCTTCTTCCAGTTCAGAGCTGTATGACCATTACCCACTTGCATAGCGTAGGCCTGGTGTGCTGAGATGGCTGTGTATCAAGGGAACAGTGGAAAGATTAAACAAAGATAAATGGAAAGATTAAACAAACATAGCTGTACATCCTGCTCTGAGAGGCAAACACCCAAGGACAGCATGTAGTGCTATGTCTTACTTTTAGTCACCACCTGACTATGGAATAGGACCATCATAAAAACTCTGTGATGTACAAAAAGGAAAGGAGTGAATTTATATTTACTAGTTTTGAGATACTTAGATACTCAATTTAGACAGTCAGTCAGTCTCCCTAGTTAGTTAGATGAGAAAGAAATTTCCCCAAGAACAGTAGCTGAAGCTCCTGTCTGAAATAATTGTGTGTAGCAGCCTTTCACTTTCACTGTTGGTAAAGTTCCACTCTCGTGGGGTGATCCCTCCAGAATGTATACAGCAGTGACTACAAACAGCATGGTAGCCCAAAAATAGCAAGAGACTCTCAAGTGACATGCATGGGAAGTAGCTGTACATCAGGAGGTAAAGACATAGCATGGAATAATTATTTTTTAATTCATGAGGTTATTGTGCACATGAGGTTATTCCTAACTCTTGGATGGTAGTTCACACCCAAAAGAACTAAATATGTGCTTTTGAAGATACCACGGTGCTGTAACTTGGACGCTTCTGGTGTCAGAGGTGATTCTGCGCTGTCAGTGCATGCTAGTGGAAGATGCCTGTTCTTTGCGCAGAATAGGACATTGAGCCTTGGAAACAGATCCTGTTAAAGGTGTGATCTTGTTCCTGATGTTTCCCTGTTAGCTAGTTTATCCAAGAGTCTTGTCTAACATCTGATTTACTTATCATTTTTTTCTTCTCACCAGCTTAGCATTAGCAATGAAGTATATAAACAAGCTGGTACAACGGATATAAAAATAAATGGGTCTCAGTCAAATCCAGGAATTAAATTTCTTGAATAACTCATTTTAAATCACCACATGTCTATACTTTTGGGTTTCTCCTATAATTTGTTATTGAGAAACCCTCTCCAGTGCAGATTCCTTTAGTGAATGAAGTCACAGGATTATTGCATTGCTGTCTTTCATATGCTACTCTGTTCATTCAAATTAATTCCAGATACACTTAGAACACCAAATTAAGTAGGAAAATGTGGTCTTAAGATGAACAGTCATCACCAGCTCATTTTAATGATCTGTTTATCCCTTAAAATAATCTTCTTATCTTATTTTTGTCTAGCTATGAAATGGCTGAGTGATGCACTGAGACAAGACTGTCCAGTTATTGCTACATATTGCATCTCAGTCTGATTTGTTGATGGATATGAAAGATGACAGTTTTTAAAGGAAATGTAATATATATATTTAATGGGGTTTATATATTTTAGCTTTAGCACATACTTTGGTTTCATGGCATTTTCTGTATTTATGACGTGATTTTTTGTTTCATCTAAAATACTGATTTTGGCCTGCAGCTCAGCTATGATTCATGAAAAAATATCTATTTTCAGAAGCAAATGTTCTCTAGTACTAGTAGGATAAGCTACAGACTATATAATAACATTATGAGAAAAAATATGAATATGTATTTAATTGTTCAGTTGAGGTTACTCAGCATGAATGCTCTTTTTTTTTTTAAATACTCTGCTATGTTTTTCTTCTACTATCCCCACACTCTTTCCAAGCCAGCCTAGTTTAATGAGTTGAGCCTTAGGATTATTGTACTCTCTTCTCTGGGGAGACAACTTTCTAGTTTGAATACATACAAGATTTACTCAGAAAACTGAGCTAGGTATGGAAACGTCTTTAAGAGATCTCACCAGTTCCATATCTTTCTATACCTTTATCCCTACTAGAAAACAATGCCTTCAATGTTCCTTATAGAATAAATACTATGATAATACTGAAAAATCACAAACAGTATTACAAACAAAGCTAACAAAGGATAGGACATTAACAATAATAAGCCAGTTCACTCCAAATAACTCAGTGTTTGGCTCCTGGATTCAGAAATGGTATGTCAAGGACAAACATTCTCTGATGTAGTTGTCTTTTGCATAGCCAATGTACATGAACTACAGTAATTTCACTTAATCTGAGTAATGAGGGCCAAGTAGGAGGAGCAAGAAATGTTGCTACTACTTCACTTCAGACTGTAATGAAAGGCACTCTAAAACTTGTCCAACACATCCTTACAGCCCATCTTAGAAATACCAGTAGCAGTTGTCCTGAACTGCAACAATTGTTCAGACCTGTCTCAGCAGTTTACTTTGTTATTCACTTTAGCTACCCGGGATTAATTTGTGTGCTGCTTTTACGCATGGTTCAGTTGACAAAATTCAGTTGTGTCAATGCAGGGAGTTTTCCTCCTTTTTTTTCCTTAGTTTTCATATAGACTGAATGAGTAGGTTATGAGATTATGTGTTAATGGAGTATATACATGAATCACTGACTGGGTCTGCATGTCACAGTGGAGAAATTTTCAAGTCCCAATTTTTCTGGAGACACATCAGCAAGATGTCTACATTATCTATGTCACCCTGGTTCCTCAGTACAATCAGTCACAGCTTCAGTCAGTTATTGCAGTTAACAGTAAGGAGAAATCCTACAAAATTGATAAAACACATTAACAATTTCATGAACAGAGAAGAACTTTAGAATTTAGGTATTTTAACTCTACTATGCATTTGGGCAGAGCTGGGGGTGTGGGGTGGAATGAGAAAAAAATCTCAGAATTACCAGATCCTCTAACAGCTGTTGTTCCTTCACTTTGCCAAAACATAGATGTCTTGTGAATCTTCCTATGGGAATATGTTACTCCATATTACTGGAGGTATTTCAAAGTCCCAATTAAACAGGAAACAATAATGTTGAGGTCTTTCCAGACATCACCATCCTTTTCCTCATGCTGCCACAACCTTGCACCTTTTTCAAGAGTAGTCAGAGCTACAGCAGCCACTGATAGCCTGAAGCTATTTGTCCCTGTATGATGCCCATCTTGTTCTGGACTTGACTCAAATCCAAAGAAGCACCTACTTTTATTTCCTCCCTTACTTTAACCTCAGATTCAGTTAAGGTGGCTGCAAGTTCAGCATTAGTTCTTCCATCACTTCTTTGATCAGCTAAAAGACCCAGGTTTGTCATTTCTGTGAGGTGGGATCACAGTTCAGAGGCTCATTGTCTCTCTGCCCCTCAGTGCCCAACTAATGAGCTGTGCACCTTTATGTTTGCATATCATTTTGCAGGGGTTGATTGTCTATGTGCACTTAGCCTGGCAAGCAGCTTCCATTCTAACAGAGTATTTTACATCTACCTTTAGCTTTGTCTCGGAAAATTAGACAGTGAAAGCACTGAAGCACAAGCTTAAATCTGTCTCTATGGAGGAAGGCACTCAGACATGTACTTAAATGTAAATATGTGCTTAGATCCTATCATTAAGTCAAAGAGACTCAAGTGCATGCTTCAAGTTAAGCATATGCTTACATCCTTTTTGAATAGTGATGCTTCCCTGAATTAGCACCTTAACTTGGCCAGGAAATTGCCACAATTCTGGTGGAAGAAAGGAAATATTTCTGCAAAGTCCAAAGGCACACTGTCAGAGGTTTCTGAATTATAGGTCATTTAAAAATATGCTGATTTGAAATTTGAATTTCTGTCTTAGCTTTTCTTTTCATCTGTCTAGCATAAAAGTGATTTGTTAGCACTCAAGATTTCAAGACTGGTCATTTACAAGGCTGCAGTTAATACCTTGAAATGTTATAATGAAGGATAAGTAAGTTTCTGGAAAAGCTCTAAAATGGGAATTTCATGTTTGATACCAATTACTGACTCTTAAAGATCATGTATGAACTCGATGTAGAGGCACAGTTTATCTGACATATGGTTGTCAGGAATTGCTCACATATTTAACTGGTACTGCTCGTTGATAGAGGCATATGACTGGACTAGACAAAGCTCTTAGCAGATCAGATATATCATACTCTCAGTTCCCAGTCGCTTATAGCTCCTTCAAAATAAATTAATTATCTGTATTTGGAGGAAATAGATGGTGATGAGCTTACAATCATATTAGTACAGATATCTGGGAACAGATCCAATTCATATGGCTCTATGCTGTTCATATTCATGTTGTTTAATCACTCCTACTAACTTGTAACTACATCAAAAGAGTGTTTTTTCTTTGGCACCGAGTTTGATGAAGATTGAAATCATGTGCTGTAGGTGTGAATGTGTTGGCTTCTGCTAATGGTTGGTATCAGAAGTATTAGAAGGATACTTTTATAGTTAAAAGCAAAGAAAGCTTACATTGAATTGAGCAGACTAGAGTAAGGTCAGCACGACACATGTTTTGGTTTTGAGGCATCTCTGCAAGAATTCAGTGACATATGTAGCCTTCATTGCTATGTCTTCCATAGTGAATTTAATGATTCTGGGAAGTTCTGGACTAGTCAGCCCAACTGTAACAGAAAGCTTTGGTTCCACATAAAGAAACTCTCCTTGGGATCAGGCAGCTACATGTAAACTACATCTTACAAAATTTCCTTGCCTGCATTTGACTCATAAACTGCAACTGGGCATTGTTTAGGAAAGTATTAGTAAACATAGGTCAGAGGTGTTCCAGGCACTGCTCTGGCAGTGTTACAGCACAGAGAGCTGTGCCTCAGTGACTGGGAGTACTGCCTAGCAGGGTTCTGCTTACTAGCATGTTTGTAGCCAATAGGGCCAATTTTGTAGTCACAGCAGTGCAAGAGATAGTCCTTGCATTTTCCCGGATTAACTTGAGTGGATGTTAGACCCTTGGAATGAAAACATGAAGACAAAATTTGTTTAAACTCCTATAGACTCCATAATGCTCAGGGCTTTTCCTTTGTGGAGTAAGGGAAGTCATGGCAGCTGGTAAAATGTTCCTGTTCAAAAGTAACATTTTCTGCCTTTGGCAAAGAGAAATGATGAAAAAGTTTTGAATGTTCAAGAGTGGGATCTTCTGTAGCTTGTTCAGGCATGGCAGATTTTCTGCAATCTACCTCTTGGTCTGACAGCTGAAAAACAAGGACAAGAGAAAATGATTTACATAGTCAGTGGGCCTTTTTTTTTTTTTTAAGATTGCCTTGTATGTTGCCTGGCTCTCTGTGCAACCCTCTAGGCTCAGACTGCCATGACTGGCTTTCAGTCCTCTCAACCCTAAATGACCGGGCTTCAAAGAACTTCTCTCATTTTCCCTTGATTCTCTTTCGTCTGCATACACAGCTTTTTTTTTGTGACTGTATCGCCAAGAGGGAAGCAGAGCAAAGAAACTTCTCATTCCACTGAAGGTATTCAGCCCTCAGGAGTGTATTCCTGACGCTGGAGGAACCAGTGTTTTGGAGGAATGGAGGTTTGGAGGAACCAGTGTTTTGGAGGAACGGAGGTTTGGATCACAGGTGGTGGAATAATATGGTAATACAATTGCATAGTTGAGCATTAGAATTTGCTCCTGCACTCTCAGAGGAAATCAAGAATACTGCTGCTTTGCTATTTCAGAGATTTTATATGAGATCAAGTTGATTAATGCACGAGAGGTGTTTAGACAAAACTGGTGAGTAGCAATGTGAAGTCAATGCCTCCATCAGTAGTAACTTGTGAACTGTTTTACAGTCTCTCCTATAGTGTTTTCTCTGTCTCGAATTATGTTGGTTTTTTTTTTTGTTGTTTTGGAGAGATACCATCAGCAGGAGGCTCAGAAATGTCAACTGTAATTAAAAATGTAATTTTCAAAGGCATTTTGCAGTTTATTCACATGGTAAATGGTTTCCTACCCTCTGAACTTTCAGCCTGCTGAGCTGAGCTGAAGAGTTAGACATTTTCTTAAAATCCTTACATTCTCTCACAAGTGTTACAAGGCACTTGTCAGCTGGACAAGCTGGCAATGAAGAGTTCATCTAGTGGTGTAGAGCTTGAAAACATAAGAAAGGAGTTTGTTGTTTTCACCCCTGCCAAATTACTTACTGAAAATTCCATTCTGCTCTATTTTAATATTTTGGTCCTTTGTTTCTTCTCTCACTGCTTTTTTTACTTAAGGGATGACTTTCTTGTTTCATTATCCAAATGAATATACAATCCTATTAACCTCTACTACCATCTAAAGCTGTCTTTTTTTTTCCCCTGGTCTTTGATACTCTAGATTTGTTGGATAGTTGATTATACTTTAGATGGTTTCCTTTGTCTGGTATCTGAGCACCTATCAAGCTAAAATAAATTTTCCTTATGACATGTCTGTGTGGAAAGGAAGTGTTATTATTAAATATTCATTAAACAAGAGAAAGGTTGATTCCAGAGCCCAGTGATTAGGACAGGCACCAGGTTCATGATATCCCCAAGTCACTCTTCTGTCATTACTCATGCAAAATAATTGAGCAGTTAGGGGAACTCAAAGAGAATAGCTTGTGTTGAGCTCTTCTGTGGGTTGTGGACCATCTCAGGTCCAGCTTCTACCCCTCTCTACACTGGGATTTGAATCCTTATTTAAGACCTCCCTTTAAGGGCTAAATCCCTACCTATTTCCCTGGACTCCCAGACACCGCACTTGTGGGTTCAGTAAAGCTCTGTTTCATGTTGCTGGCCTATCCTAGCTCTGTTGCCCAGACTAACAGATGAAAAGTTTTAGAATATTCTTCTGACCATTGTGAGAATCCCTTTGTGAAGCTGAGCCAAAACCCTGAGCAGCTTATGAGTTTGTTGGGTGGTATCAGTGGTTAGGTGTATTTGACAATTCAGTGGCAGCAATGCAGAGGTTTATGAGATTAGGTGGGAGCTAAGCAAAGGTTTTGAAACCTGCCAGGAATTTACATGATAGATGGAAGTGCCTGCTACCTTGGAAGGGTAAGGTAGTTCTCTCAGGCTAAATTTCTTACCCATCCCAGAGATTTATGTCATGGATGAATTGTACAGAGACAGGGAGGTGAATGTTGGGAGAAGAAAGACATAAATACAGTGCATTGTAATTTGCAGTAGCTGTTAAAGACAGTGAGTGTCATGTATTAACCACATTAACAAATAAAAAAGAGGAAGGTGAGGGGAAAGAGCCTGTAATTAACAAGAGCTACTGGCGATTGCCATTAAGATTATTTGTTTATTGTTTCTCTTTTCTGTGACTGTTATTTATCTTTGTCTTTTTAGACTTTACGCTCTAGAGCAAAGATTGTCTTCCTGTGCTCAGAAAATATGCCACTGTAACATAAATGAATTTTTGTAAAACACAGACCATACAACTCTCCCCTGTCCTTAATTTTTAATGTGAAAGGTTAACTAATATTCAAACCTTAGACATATATTTGAGCATTCCCTTCTTTATAGAACTGTTACCAAATATGTATCAGGTTATTTTCACATCTAGTGGAAAGCTTGGTGCTTCTTATGTGTGAAGTTCAGACTTTATGTAGGAAGACAACCCTAAGACTGATCCCGCAGTGTGCTGCAGGTGTATAGAGTTTTGTACCTGAAGTCATTGGCACTGCCCACATACTGGAGTGTCCACTGAAAGACTTACAGCATCCCTGGAGCCTAAAAGACAATTTCCTTCAGAAATTTAGTATCCTGAGTTTTTCATATATGTGTGCTTGATTATCCTTTGAAAGGCTGCAGAGCATGAGGTTCACATCAATCACAGATTTTACAAAGTGATTCATATGTGTTCTGTAGCTGTCAATCACTGTGGAGGTATTGCTGGGTGGGAGTGGTGCAACCCATCAGTCAGTGAGCAGCCTAAGTTAATTAATGTACTATGTTAGTCCACTAATAATAAATACCAGCTACCATATTGTCTACTACCTCTACAGGTTTGGAATGTAGCAAGTCAAACAATTTAACTTGCTCTTCTTTTTTTTTAATTTTTTTTTATAGACTCCCTTCTATTCTCCAGAGCAGTTTTGTGTGAGAATGTGTGCTTGAGTATTGCACTTAGGAGCAAACAATGTATCACCCCTTTTTCATGCCAGTGGGTATTCTAGGTATTCCACTTTCACTCACAGTAGCAATAAACTATCTTAAAGAAAACATTGACAGACCATTTTGTCTTGGAAAATAGCTTTCTTTCAAGTTAATGTATCTTATTATGTTTATTTCCCCAAAGATTACAAAGAAAAATAATCGGGGGGAGGGGGAAAGGGAAGAGGGGAGAGTGAATATTTTCTTAATACTGCAGTGTTTTCTTTTAGCTACAACATTCTAACTTTTCTTTTTGAGATTGTTTCTGAGTTTAAATTAGAATGTAGAATGTGGAAGAACCAAATTCCTGTCAGAATTTTCTTTGGGATAGAAATCTGCAATGTTTGGAGCTTTTTTTCTTGTCTAGATGAATCCAGCTTCTAAAATCTTGAAATCCTGTCCAAATTGAATTTGAATTCTCTGCTAATGCTTCCCATTAGCAATAGACAATTGTCTAAACCCACAAAAGGCACGAAAGGAATTATAGTGTTTACCAATTGCATCTCAAACCCTTCTGACCCCCCAGCTGGCAGTGGCAGAGCTCTGCTTTGCCTTCATCTGTAATTTTTCTGCCTCATCTGTCCAACTCCTCTACCTGCTGCCTATATTTGTGCTTTAAAAACTCTTCTTGTAAATTGCTGAGATACGGCAACAAAGCTGAAAAAAATGATGCAGTAAATGTAAGAGCTGGCTAAGAAAAGGGATCATAAAGGAAAATGTTGCTATATATTCAACAATTGTCAATGCAGTTTTAAAGATCACTTAGACTGATTTAGATTTTGCATTGTTTTTGCACTTTAGTGTTTCATTCTTTATTTATATCAATGTGCCAGGGAAAGGAATCCATTCCAGTCTTTCTCCTAATCTATCTCCTGATAAAGGCTAGCTAAGAGGACCTTTGAGGGCTTATCTTTCTTCCTGCAATACCTTATATTTGATGCTTCAGAGATCATAAAATTATTAAAAATTCAGCCCAGCCTGTTGATTCAATGGCACCCTCTGGCAAACTGATTGAAGTGGTAGGGAAATATTTTATCAATTTTAAGTGAACAAGCAATTAATTTAATGTGTAGAAACCTTTTAGTGTGACTCCAGAGGCTGGTCCAGATAGTTTGCCCATAGACCCTCCTAATTTGAGATATTTTAGTTGAATCCTTGTAACACCTCTTTCCAGGAGAAACTGCTCTGTCTCTCAGTAACCTTGACTCTGGGTATCCATCACTGCCCTCCTTTGGACACACTAACAAAGAGTTTGGAGGTTTCCCATCAAGCAAAGGAATCCTTTATGATGACTAAGCTCAATGGCTGGGTTGAACTCCTTGATCTTCTTGATGATATTCAGTCTCAATGCATTTATTGCTCAGCAGGAGTCCTCTAATTCCAGTTTAGATAGACTGCAATAAACTTCCAGAGGAGAAAGTAATATACTGACTTTTAAAAACTGTATTGATGTTTAAAATCTCATAACTGCAAGGCATTTAGCAGTGTTTGAACAATGAGATTGCCTAATCGACTGATTGTACTGAAACGTGTATTTCTATAGATCTCTCATTCACATTTCAGCTTTAGCAACAGTAAAGCCAGTTGACTTTCACTCATGCAAAACTCATTTAAGACTCTAATCTAATGACCATTGCATTCCACTAGAAAGTGTTTGGTTTTTTTTTTCCTAGATCTTCTTGGGTTTTTTCACTGAATAACAAAACAAACGAAGAAACAAACAAAAAAATCTGTGCTAAAGGATGAAAGTCTGATTGGATTTATGAAGTATGCACACTTAATTCAACAAATCCTGTGTACAGAGGCATTTCCTCTGTAGATTTGAAGTCTGTCCCAACCCATAGCATATAAGGGCTTGAATGTGTTATGTATTGCTTCCCATCAGTGAGGTCTCTGAATGGATCAAAATTCTTCTGAGTTGGCAAGAAAATCAAAACAAAACTAAATATAATCTCAAAATTTCAGTTGGTTTGTCAACTCTGCAGCTGGAAACACATTTATACCATGGTCCAAGGAAACTTTGTTTTGCAATGGCCATCTTTCTTCATACTATATGCTGGAGGGTTTTTTTAATTTTTTTTAATCTGATCCTCTTGCCCAAACAGCTCGACTCCCTCTTTAATTACAAGAAAACACCCTTAAGACACTATACAAATTTGTCAGCAATGTATTGTCACTAAAATGCTTCAGTGTTAATCATGCAGTTGTCATCTTGGGTTGGTTTGAATCTAAGAATAATGTGAAGAAAGGTGAGAGTTGTGGTTTTAGTGGCCTTTTAGTGTTGCAGCAAATTGCAATCTGGCATGCTTCCCTTCATAGGTCACATCCCTCCTTTAAAAATGTCCTCATCACTGCCATTTGGGGAAATCTTTGAACATCTCTGCACAGCATGCCTGTCACTGCAGTGCTTTGCTAGAAGCATTAATTCCCTGAAGAACAGTCAATGATAAATTTGTGCATTTGATGTGGGAAAGGATGATCATGAGGGAAGAAGCTGAGGAAAGGGGGAGAGGCTGTTTGACTCTCAGAAAACAGAAATTATGCCTGGGTGTTGGTTCACATCCTTTACATCTCGAGGACATCATCCTACATCAACATGAAGGTTTGTTTTACAGCAATTTTCAGTGAAGCATGGCTGTCTTTAAACAGATTGCTGAGGCAGAGAAATAGTTTCAAAACTGAACCAGTGCAAGCAAAGGATAGGTTAGGTGTACTGATACGGGTTCTTGCCTCATAGATGTGACAAAATAGCCTCATGTTGGTGTCCCACAGTGGAGTTCACTTACCTCAGCTTGGCAGTTTACTGGAGAAGCTGAATATAGTCCTTGACACAAGACTGAGTGGCTGTCACTGGCACAACAGCTTCTCCTCCTCAAGACCTGGATGGACTAATGTACCAAACTCCTGAGGCTCAGCCTGTCCCAGGAAGAAAAGAACAGCTGCTCCAGCACGGTTAGACTTTTACAGCTGGTAAAGAGGTAACAACCTATACCTTGCACAGAAATGGATGAGTGAGAGGCAGGGTCTAGGGGCACTGTATGTGTGTGTACCTGTGAATGCTCTAGCTCATTAGTCTGTCTCTACAAAAACAATTAGCAATGTCTTTGGAGCTGAGCCTCCCTTGAAAAAAATGGTAACCTTGCATGCCTTTCCAAGCTCATCAGCAGCTGAAAACTGCTTCTGCCGTGCCTTCCCTTTAGCCTTTGCCTCGCCAGGCTCTCTTTTGATATTTCACCATTTCAGTCTGCAGCATTCCAAGCCCTTAGCACATGGTGCAGAGAGCCATGAGCTGCCTGGGCACCGAGGAAGCCCAGGGACAGAAGAGCTGATCCATGTAAGTTGTGTGTGGTCATTTGATCCCCCATGCAGGACTCGCTTCTCTTCCACAAGTGACTATTTGATATATTTGCTTTCATATCTAATTTTGTACGTATCACTTCTGTTTATCTGTCACAATGATCTCTATTTCTGTCCAGGTGTCCTTGTAAAGCTGAAAGTGGGAATTAACTGCTGTAGCTTCTCATGGTATACTTTTCCCAGAATGGTTCTTTCATGAAAAGGTGCTTCTCCTTCTTTTGCTGCAGAAATGCTGTGAACTGTGGGTTCTTGAACCTCTGTTGATTGTAAGTATAGAGAGTTGGTTGAGTATGAGGTACTGTGTCTTCTAAACCATAACTAAAAATATGCTTTCCCATGAGAGGAATATCTGGAGGGTAACTGTCATTATCTGACTGGGAGCTGAAGGGCTAGTGATCCTTGGGGAGAACAGGGAAGAATAAGGGAAATTTTTCTGAGATGGACAGCCTGACTAGATATGTTTCACACTAAGAAAAGAAAAACCTTATGCCCAGTTTTATATGGATATATGACATATTTTCTTTGATACCCCACCTACCCAGACTGCATACTTTCTTGGCTGCATGTCTTTTTCTGCATTGTTTTTGCATAAGAAATATTCTTGTAGTTGAGACTTGAAACTCAGACTTGAATAAACCAAAGCCACTAAGTAATGTTGCTTTCACTTTAAAATATTGCTTAAAAAAATAAGAGCCACTTCTCTTTACAGCTTGCTATTGTAATCTGGACATCAAAACCTGTCTGAAATTGTTTTCTAAGATCTGCTAGAAAACTGCAATTCTAAAAGAGCTTAGGATTTCTGTCACTCAGCTGCAGAGAAAGCCTGGTCCCAGATGCAGTGCATATCCATCTCACTATGTATAACAAAGTGATGTTTCTTTATGCTCGACAGAGAAAGACAAAGAGAGTGCAAGGGAATTGTAGATCTTCAGTTATAAAAGTTTTAAAACATATCCATATTTTCCACATATCATATTTACTAAAACTGCTCCACTCCTCATCAGCAGTAAGTTTTATACCTGAATTTCAAATATGGCCAGTCATGTAGTTTTTGATTTCAAAGGAACTATGCTGACAGATACAGAGGGTTGCCTGCATAGTATAATATAAAGCCCCTTGTCTTAGTATAATTTAAAGTCCTTTGTCTTGATTCCTGTGTGAAAAATAAAATGCAATGTGTATCACTTTACTCAGGAAGTGTGCTGAACCATTAGGAGAAGCAGAGTCAGGGATGCTGAACAGCTTATGCAAAACTAAAGTGTGAAATGCAATTCTGAAATACCCTGGCAGGAATGTGGGAAAGGAAACCTGTGTGGGTGCCTTTCTGCACTCTCAGCTCATCTTCTTTTAAACAAAAATGTCACAGGAGGATCTTTTATGCAGTGCTGGAGCACTCAGAACCTCATACAGCCCTGGTGAGGGACAGGGAAAACTCTCAGTCAGTGTCCATATGTGTGTGGGTCATGTCTTTGCCTTGTGCTACTGACATTGACATAGTTATTCTGTCCCTGCCTAGACATTGAAATGATGGTCATTGAAAACGGCATTCTTCTCATAGTAGTGCTGTCTGCTTGTCCAAGCAGACAGATAAAATAAAATAAAATAAAATAAAATAAAATAAAATAAATAAAATAAAATCCCCTTTTAGGCAGGATTTTGATGTTAACCAGTAGAAACTGGGGGTAAGTGAGGGAGTGAGGAGAGCTGTGGAGTACTCAAGCAATTATCCTCTGTCTGTGTAAGTGTGTGTGTATACAGGTATAGGCATGAAGGCATTCATTCTGTAATTCTCTTTTTTTTTTCCTATAAGGGGGAATGCACCTTCCAATGTATCTCCCTTGTTAGGAAGAGCTACTTCTGCCATGTCAGTGCAAGAGCTGGGCATCTGTGCAAATACAGGGGACTGAGAGAAAACTACTTTACATTTAAGGGATGAGAAACAGTAAGTACTGTCTTGTAACTTCCCCTGCTAGAGGGACTGAGCTCCTTATGTAGTCCAGTGAATCACACAGGCTTTTAGGGTCCTGGTTCTTTAAAAAGCTGGTTCTCTGTGAACAAGCATGGCTTTTGCTGTGTTTTCTGGATCAGTTTTAGGTGTTGTACCATTGGGGCTTTCTCAGGAGTTGTCCCATAAAATCCAGGATATTACACGGCCCCTGGGCCAGCCCTTCTGAACCTCATATTAATTAATACAATGGAGGAAGGTAGGAGAAATAATAGGGTAGAAAAGAGTGATGTGGGCACTGCCTTTGGCAAAAATATATCCAGTAGTTTTGATGTACATTTTCTTCTGATTTTTTCTCTTCCTGAATTTATTCTATTGTTGTAGCTCTTTCGAATTAAAGGAGAAAAAAAAAGAGAAGTGTTTGATTAATATCTGATTTGATTTGAGCTTTGTCAGTGATGAATGCATTTAAATATTCCTGTCAGAGTGAGCGAGAGTGAGGTATTTCTATTTGAAGCATGGCATGCAGCTGTCTAAAGAAAAACAAACCTTGCATCTTGAGTTTCTGAGCTGATAGACCAACAGTAAGACTAGACATGAAATTTTCCATCAGCTGGGAACTGTAAAATGAAGTAAAAAGCAGAAAGAAAATGTTCAGCCTCTGACAAACCAAGATCGTATACACTGGGGATATTACAATAACCTTCCCCTACTTAATGTTGCTACATCTTTTTTCTCTTCTGATAGAAAAAAAAAGATCAAACTTAGAATATTTCAGAGGTAGATTCTTGTATTTGGCTCCTTATAACTTATGTTCTGTGAACAGGACTCCAGATCTACAGGTAGGTAAAATTGAAACAATTACTCTGAAGGAAAAATCCCTGATAAAAACTGAAGTTAACAGAGTTACACCAGTGGACTCAATCTGAAGACCTGGCCTCAGGCTTCATCAGACATTTAAAAATCTATCTTTCTTACTAAAGCAGACTTTTCTTTTCTTTTTGTTTGGTGTTTGTTTTTTGGTTGTTGCTGGTTTTGTAGGTTTTTTAATTTGTTTTTGGTTTTGTGGTTGGTTTTTTTGGTTGTTGTTAGGTTGGGGTTGTTTTATTGTTTCTTTTTCCTACTCATAATACTTTTTTCAGGCTTCAGAGTAGTTTCTCCCCATAAATACAAATCAACTGTATGTCCATGCCCGATTTACTTATCCACACACCAGGACAGCAAGTTAATTGCAAGGGTTCCCTGTGGGGAAGAGTGGACTTAAATATGCCTGGTGTATATTGTTTAGGTAGCAGATTGAAGAAAGGCACAAGTCCTGAAGAAAGACACAAGAGTGGAGCTGGGAATGGAAAAGAATATAAAAAACAATTCTGCCTGTCATGGGCCAATTGACTTTGTAAATAATTGCCTTGCCCCTCTGGGAGGTTCAGGAGTAGGAAGGAGTTTAAAGACTGTTCATTTCTCTAGGGCAGGATCCACACGGGGATTCTGGAGTTTTAGTGCTTTTTAGTGGAAACCACAGTCACTTAGGCATAGCCCATAAATGGTCTTTATCTCCTAAAATGCCATGCAAGGGTCCCAGATCCAAAATCTTTATTCTCATAGATGCTTGCAGCTGGTCCAGCCTTGGAAGTATCTAAAGAACACAGAAGCCAAAATTCCTGCCAGTAAAATTTGCATTTGATCTGCAGCCTGTGCAAAAGTGTTTTGGTCTTGACATCACTGAGCAGCCTGGCACTTTACTCAGGCCTCTTTACCTGGTTAATGTCTTGTCATCCCCAAAGCACAGGGCTTTGATTTCACAGATGCTCTCAAAACCGGACATAAAACATAGCTAACAGAGCAAGAGCATCATGTCCTTTTTAGACAATGGCATGCCAAGTAGCATAATGTGTTTTAAGTGCCAAAGACCGTCCTTTGTCTTCTCCCAGCACCTGTGGGGATTTGAACCCAGCAGAATAATCCTGCTGGTAGCAGCATGATGCTATAGAAGCAAAACTCTCCATCTGTCCCCCCAGTATCCTTCAGTGTGGTATGGAGAAATAGCTGTTGAACTTCAGACAGTATCAGCCCTAGTGACAGGGATGCTGGGCACAACAGAGGAGCTCTTTTCCAGTGTCTGTGCTGGGGACTTTTCCATTAAGCAGTCAGTGCAGCAAGGCCTGGTGAGTCATGGGATGTCTTGCTTTCCCCCTTCCTTTTTGTTAAATACCTACTGATCCTATGCAAGGATTGAGACTCTCATGCTCTTGTACACGTTGAGTGGTCTGTGTTCTAGCAGCTAGGGCTCTGTGGAGAAGATGGGTAGTCCAATATCTTCAGCCAGAAGGTGAATGTTAGCTCTGTCCTTCATCTTCTGGACACCAGCTGTGGAGAGGTCAGGATGCAGTAATTATATTCAGATCTTCAGTTAAGCTCAGCATGTGAGACAGGTGAATCTTACTGTAGATGTGAGTAGCACAGTCTGAGTGTTGGGATGTTCTTGATATATTCGATGTGTGTCTTGCTGCAGGTACCTGTCAGTCTGTATCAATAATAAATTAGATAGTTTTGAACTGTAGCTAGATTTGGGGATATGTGGAAAATAAATAGGTATTTTCAAGATTTCTGTTCTAACTTTGAAAGCGTAAAGTGATGCTTGGCAGCAGATGTCATTTCATTAATCTCTCCTTTCCTGTATCTCAACTCTTGAGCTGTACCCAAATTGTTGTCTTGAACAGGATATATATATTGCTTTTATAATGCTGAGTTAGGAAGTAATGATCATTTACTGTCTTATTGGTATCAAAGCAACGGGAGGTGACACCCCATTTTTCTAGACAACAGTCAGTAAGGGAATGTCCACCTTTTCTGATGGTAGAGGAGAGTTTGTTAGTTGTTATCAAAGCCCTGGTGGCACAGCCTGTCAATAGAGAGGATACGAGGAAGCAGCAATGAGAGTTACTAGTCAGTCTCTAAACAAATCAAGGGTTTGCTTTAGCAGACAGTAGGAAGGCCTGTACCTTTTTTAAAAAACCTTTGGGACCTGTGTTTGCGTGATTACCTCTGCAGTCACAGGGGTGTAACATCCAAGATGTTGAGTAAGAAATCTTCATCATTACCCAGCAGTCTGTAACATCAAATATCAAGAGGCTTTCAATAAAACTGCTGAAGTTGATAACACGCAAGGCCCAAGCTCTTCTCCTTCTATGCACTTAGTGGTTTCCTATCTGCTGCCGTTTGCATTGCATCAGAATCAGGACATCACAGCATTAACTTACTCCCTGCCTCAGGCTGCTGAGATCCTGACTTATAGAGCCAACAGGGAATCATTCTACCTCCTCTGTGCAGGGCAACCTGCAATGAAGGAATGTTCCACTGCTATTGGCCCTATGCCACAGCTGAGCTGCTCTGGGGGGGCACCTCTCAAACTGTCTGTGATGACAGTAGACACCCTGCTTGCCCATGTGCCTATTCCAGGAATGGGAATAACAATGGCATGAGAATTTGTTTGATAAGGTGGAATTCGAGTGGGCACTGTAGCGTGGTAGAGAGATTTAGCTGCTGAAATTATTAAAGGATCTCATCCTGTGTATCTTTGTTTCTTGTCTGTAATCAATGGAAAGTGGCATTTCTGTGGCTCATAGCACTCTGTGAAGACATGCAGCCTTGATGGCAGTCCTCAGTGAGACTGGTAACAAGACAGAAGTACCTAAGATATATAGAGCATTGCATCACTGAGTACATTTGGCCTCTTCTATTGATCATGATATAATCCAGCATTTTTAACTTGTCTTTACAAATTATGCAAGGAGCACTTTTTAAAAAAGAAGATTGTATTGGTCAGTTACAGATTTTCTTAGTGTTTTCCTTTGTTCAAGATTTGAACAGATTCTGAAATTATCAAGGAGAATCAGTGCTGCTCTGGAATAGCTATGACTGCCCATACACAGTACCCTTTTGTTTTCTCCCCACACTTTTATTCCATGTCTGAATATGAATTTACATGACCAATTGTAATGGTGCATTGCAAGCTGTTATAGCCTGTTGGGTAAATGATTAACATTTCAGATACATTTATAATTTAATTTCTAAATACTAACTCAAAGGACTATAATGGCTCTATTCTAATTTATCTTATATTCAATCCAATTTTTGTAACATTTATTAATTCCTTTTATTCCTGATTCAGAAGTATAACATGCCAATTAGAAACAGATTAAAAAGCCTATTTACTCCAAACCATTTCATGCCATCAAGTAAATAAAACATTGTAATAAAAAATATCCCTGATTATGCATAGTGCAGTAAGCATGCTTACAGTTACATATTTCTGTAGTAGACCATAATATTTAGTACATTGTCAGCTGGATTCATCTCTCATGTGCTTCAACTGTGCATTTACATTCATTTATGAAACTTAAAACCTTTCTCAGGTGTTTATCCCTTAGCTTCCCACAGGCTTTCTAGCAACATAGAGCATCTATAACTTGTGCTACCAGACTCCTGGTTAGGAAGTGTGGTGAACAGCAACTTCCGTCTATTCTGGCGACAGACTTGCTCACTGCAGCTTGCATGGACTTTTTCACACCCTCCATTCAGATAAAGAGCTCCCAGCATATTGAAAAGTGTAGATTTCTTGGTTTTAGTAACGTCCATAAGACCCTACCACCAGTCAGATTTCCATACCTTGTTTTTCTCCCTCTGGCCCCTCTTATAATCTGAGAGAGTGATAAATGGTTCTTTGCTTTCACCGGAGAACAATATGAAAAGATAGAGACCTTTAAATCACCTTTGTGTTCTGCTAAGCCAACAGTTGGGGAACTGGAAAACGCTTGTTCTCTTGGTTAATTTACAGCAGCCCTATGGATGATCCAGTGAACTTATGCATGGCTGGGAACAGTTCTGTTACAACTTTCCGCAATCCAACTCCAACAGTAAGTTCCAGACATCTCTATTGCCACACCCAGGGATGCATGTTTTGCTAAGATCTAGGGAGCTTGGGGTAGTTCTGTTTATCATGACTCCAGGATTAGGACTCCATTTTTACTAAAATCATGAGAAGAAATTGTTGCAGCCTTTCCTTTCCCCCATAGCACAGTGATTCTTGTTAAATGCTACCTTTTCAGTGTGAGCTGAGGCGTGGAAAGTAAGGCCTATGTACTCTGTCATAGGATTCTATTGCATATCAAGGCTTACATTGAGAAAGTAAGAATATGCACACTTGTACAACAGTCATGATCCTCTCCAGAGAAAGGAAGGAGCATGTTTAGATAAATGATTTTCACTGCTAGCTGCTTTCTGCAAAAAGAAGCCTCTGTGGTTTTGACCAGCTGTATCAGAGGCTTCTCTCATGACTCCACACAATCATCTAACCAGCCCATATCTTCTGCTATTACATGTTGTAGGATAGCAACCAAGTGGAAAAGTGCACAGTTGTGGCAGTAGAGGAATATGGAATAATGCAGAAGCATTGGGGAACCCTGTGACCCAAATCAACTTAACCAGAACCCATTAAATGATTTAATTTTTGTCCATCCATCTATTGATTGTACTGCTTGTGTAAGAACAGCAGTGACAGCAGCAGCGCTGAGAGTCTGAACAGAATTATTAAAAGACACTGCTTGGCAAAGTGAATGGATGTGTGATAGGAAGGACTTAAAACAATAAATCTTTGACAGCGCTGATTCAGTCTTAGTGAAACGACTAACTGATTGCCAGAGACTTTTAATGTCAAAACATCAGATTGTGCAGGTGCCTGAGAATAAGCATTCATTGTAATACTGGTGTCTTTTATTTTTTCCTGGCAGTAAAGAAATGCTTTCAGGTGTTACAAAAGAGGACGTGTGATATGAAAAATGGGGATAACATAGACTACAGCTCAAAGGGGAATGCTAATGTGTTATTACGGGAATGATGATATACTCCCTGTGCATTTGTGGTGCAGTGGTTTTCTATACCCGGGTATAGATGGATAATTTATCTCTCTAACACATGACCTATATCAATGGCACGGCAGCCTACAAGCCACTGAGGTTGCTTCATAAAAGGACACAAATCACATTTCAGGAGTTTGAGGCCTGGAAGTTTCTTAGCTGTGCATGCCTCCACTTTTGTCTTGCAGACTTTCTGGAGCATGAGGGCATGAGAGAGTGAGTTTGCCCCCTCCTGGTTTGCCAATGGCATCATAGGGTTTGCAGACGTTTCAACTACCTGTAAGTAAAGCTTTGCTCTTAGGCAGAAGCAATGAGGTGAATAAAGTACATTCTTGTGCCTAATTTCAGTCTAGACATGTAAAAAGGTAAGTTCACGTGGCTGCCTTCATGATTCAGAGTGTGGGTGAGGAGCAAAGAGGAATAGACAGAAAATCTGAACTGATCGGAGTCGCTGTGCACTGCTGGGGCAGCCCAGCCTACACAAAGCACAGCTCAAGTCCCTCGGCGACAGAAAGCTTTGTCCTGCAGGCAGGGCGGGGCTGGCAGGACTGCCCACAGGGCTCTTTGTCATTGTCTGAGATCACTGCCACCCTGCCTTTTAGCTCTGGCATGCCTGAGCTGTGCCTCCCCCCAGCTCTGCCCGTGGCCCAGGAGCCGCTGTGCTACCCAGCCTGAGGTCACTCGTCCTGGTCACTATCCCCAGATGCCCAGGCAGTGCGGGAGGGTGCCCTGCCAGGACAGGGAGTGCCTGTTCTGTAGTGTCCCTCAGCTACTCACTTGCACTGCTCCTGCTGCTCCTTGGAGGATCTGTTGGTGCAGTTTCATCCTCAATCAGCAGCAGGACTTGCACATGGGTGATACATCAAACCTGGCTGCTGCAGACTGTGGGTTCGAGAAGCCTGGGGCTATAAACTATGTGCCGACAGATGCTGCAGCACTAAGACTGTCGGACCTCAAGAGCTCAGGTGCCTAAAAGGTGTTCAAGAGTCCTCTAGAAATATAGCAAAGCGGGTTTGCAAAAGGCAAAAGAGAAATGAGCTGAAAGCTAATTTCCAGCTTTTGTTAGGCTATAAACAGGGGAATAAAACCAATCACGTTACTGTACAATGTGCCTTTGTCCTTAATGCTCTGTACCAATGCATAAGAAACGTGTACTGCGGTGTCTTTGAGATGGATTCCTTGTAGTACACATTGATGAATTTCAGTGCAGGCTTAGTGCTAGAGGCAGCCCGAGAATTAGAAATGGTAGAGGGGAAGTCCAAGAAGACATGGGGCAAGAGAGGGAAGTAATTTGGAAAAGGGTGAGGTGGTAGCTAGTTTTCCAAAACAGCTCTTCATCAATCTGAGAAAGACAGAACAGTAAGGGTGAAGTATAGCAAATACCAGTAGTAAAAGTAAAGGATACTTTATGCGCATACTTGGACTTTTCCTTGTGCCAGCTTTCACTGCTCCTTAGTAGACAGACTGAAGAACACAAGCCTGTCTGTTCCTGTGGGACCACGGAGGGTCTGCTTACATCCTGATTTACTACCAGCATTTTGAGGAAAACTGCCAGCTGCATTCCTCAGAGGCAGAGAAGACGAGCGGAGCAAAGAGACAAAGGCAAGTTCACAGCTGACAGAGCGTCTCTCTGAACATCAGTTAGTAGAAATGCCAGTGCAGTCTTGATTGGGCTTTAATTGTCAGTCCTTAAAGGACTCTTTTGTGGCAGTGGGAAATCCACAAGACAGACTTCTCTTCCCTTAGATACTGCAGTAGCTGAGGTGAAGGAAGGACTGTTCTTCCCTTTTTTGGATGCCTTTTACCGCATTCCAGAAAAGATTGACAAAAGAGACATAGACCCTTCCCTTCTCAGTACCATCCCTGTTGCATCAGATCCTGCTGCAGTAAGGATCATCTCTCTTGACCCTTCCTAGGTTCAAAGACTGTAAACAAAGGCTGATATTTCATTTCGACCAAAAGGAAATCCCTTGTCGTTACAGTACATTTTACTGTGCAAACCATAGCTACAGCACTAACGACTGATTGCAGCAATGTTGCTTTTGCAAGAGGCTTGAAAGGTTTTGCACTGTATTTAGCATGCACAGTTGCCATGTAAAACGTTGCTAGTGCTATTTTTATTCTTCTCCTTTGGAAGTGTGGCTTTACAAATTTCAAGGCAGAAAGAAAATAAGTGTTTCACCACAAGTTTTGCTTCACCTTTTCCTTAATATTCTCTTTAAAACAAGTATTTGTGTAAAAAAGAAAGAAAATCAAATGTTGTGCTCACTCCCAGAAAATGCATAGTACTTATACATTACCTTAATAATTTATTTAAGGAAATATACAGGAAGAAAATTTGTCACTTGGCATAAGCTCCTTGCTCAGATGTTTTATTATCCACTCCCTCCACTGTCCATAAATAAGCCTTGCTGGTTAGCAACAGCTGGCTCTTCTTACATTTACACAGTTACAGCAGTGTGTAAGGCTGGACCCAGACATTACAGATTCTGCTGAAAGCCAGGTAGTTAGGCTAAGGGTAAAAAATTTCTTTTTTTTCCATGTCACAATACATAAGAGAAAAACCTTTGTTAATGCAGAAAACAAATATGAAATGAGAATTAAGACTGTTTAAAATGCAGGATTTAATGTGTCTAAGAGTTATTACTGAAACTCCTGCTGAAATCAATAGCAAGATTTAGCCCTAACTATCTGCAGCATTCATGTTTGTTCAGATGCTGAAGTGGAGCTGTGCCTATTGCAAATTGTTCCTTTTATGCTCTGAAATCCAAGAAGATAAACTCTCTGACACAGAATAATATATGAATGTATCTTTTCTTCAGTTGTTGGGGGGCTTCAAAGCAGCAAAATACTGTGCTGTCTAATCTTGAAATTCTTGTTTTAATGAAAGCTCTTTTGCCCTTTCAAAGATGTGCTCTTTTTAAAAGCACAGAAGAGAATCACAGTCATGATCTTATGCATATACACACACACACATATATGTTTATATGTATACGAGAAGCATTGCATATGATCACAAACAGACAATTTTAATACTTTTTAATTTAGTTTTCATTGTATAAAAAATCCAATATCATGATAATGAGTGTCATCTCTGTTCTTTGTAAGATAAAATTCACCATTTTACAGTGCTGAGTTCCTTTCTGGCAATTGTCTGTCATTTTGAGGAGAAGAGAGTTTCTACCAAACTTAGTTTTTAAAGTGTGGTAACTAGTGCAAAATCTCTGTCTCAGATGTAACGAGCCTGACAATTAGGCTATGATACATTATGTACAAAGGTTGATGGAGAAAAGGTGAATTTGTCTTGGTCTGTATCTGCAAAAGCTGAACCCTTACATCTTGACAGAGTGATCTTACAGGTACACTGCCAACCTGCAGGGAAAAGTATGCCGTGCTTTTGCAGCACACTCATGCTTAGCCCTTAGGAGGACCTTAGAGCCCAACACGTAATAAATGGAATTATTTAACAGAGAACATATAACATGTTCGTCTGTCAAATGTCACTTTAGAATTTAGAAACACAGGGATGGCAGTCCCAGGGCAGATGGATGGTCTGTCTTGTCTGGTTATGCAGACAGCTCAAAAGTGAAGCAAAACCACCTTTTTCTGGAGAAGTCCCTCCCTGATTCCTTTTGACCTTTTGCACTTACGTGTATTTGCCCCTATTCCTTCCAATATGCTATGTGCCTTCTGGCTCCAGCTGTTTCCTGACGGCAGACCCGAGTACACCCTGTGGATGGGACGGACAGGTGACAGCCTGAGCTGGCAGGTGTCCTGGAGTCGAGAGTGCCGGGGGTCTCCTTCAGTGTGGGAGGAGAGCCAGGTGTGTTCTAGGAGCCCAGGTGTGACCAGCAGATTTGATGCAAATGGGCGTTTTCAAACAGGCTGTGGAGAGGCGATGCAGTCACCAGCAAAGCAGTCCTGTGCTTGGGCCGGGGCTGGAGCAAAGAATGTGCTGGGCTCACAGGTGCTCCAGGCTCTGCTGTTTCACCTTATTGGAACTGCAAGCATTGTCATTGTCTTCGGGAAGATAATCCCTCCCTGCATCTCAATGTGTTCTTGGTCTCCCTTGGCAATGAGTTCCACGGGCTACTCATGGCCTTTGATATCTGTGATATATTTATGGTATATTCCTGAACCTGTCCTTGAATATCACTTGGTTCCTCTTTTAAGGTGGATGAATAAGAAACCTTCATTGTCTGCTCTGACATTTCTTTTTGTTTTTTTTTTAATCCACTTATCTAGTCCTTTCTGTAAGACTCTTCCAGCCTATTGAATTCAGTGCCAGACTCCCAACAATGCAAATTAAGTGAACTTTAAGGAATGATTGAGTAGGGAATATTGTGAATAAAGGTTGCACATCAACTTAAGACACCCACAGAAGTTTTTGTAAAACTAAACAGGAACATAAAGGATGTGTAATATGTTCCTTCTCCTTTTTTTATTCTCCACCTCCACTAAGAACTTTGGGGGAAATGAGAATCATTGAACAGCCAAAACCACTAAACACTGTTGCAGCTCAGAATATCACCTGCTGCCTGTGAAATTCTTTCTCAAAGAAGCATCATTTCTGAATCACCAGCTGGGAAGAAGCCAAAGTGATAGAATTTAGCACTGATGTTTAACTAAAATATCTCTCTATGTTCAAATAGTGAGAAACAGCAATATTTATGTCCTTAATATAGCAGAAGGTAACACATATACTAAATGAAAAATGACATTTTGTTAAAAAAAAAAAAGTTTGTTCTTAGGATAGATTTTGGTTTCAGGATCAGAATTGAGCTTTCTGCCTCCCTCTGCCCCTGATCTGGCTAGCTTCTTAGGCTCTGTCATTTCACATCTCTGTGTGTCAGTTCCTCAGCCTACCCTTCTCAGGCTGGCAGTGTGTGCTGTGGCAAAGTGTGGTAGCTTTCACATGTGTGTGTGTATATAAGGTCAGACTTTGATATCGAGCTACCATAAAACTGTGTACATGTTGTCTGAATGGCCTGAACAATTTCAAATCTTCAGGTGTTGAGTTTGATGCAAGCAAACCACGAGGTTTTTTGTGAACTTCTTAATTATTTTGAGGTCCTTCTTTCTTCTGAGTTCCAAGACTTTAAGGTGTGTTTTCTTCTTTTTTTAGTCCTCTACTTCTGAATGATGAAGATTGGAAAAATACTTAAGACATTCTGGGTTACCCCCAGATTTAGTTAAGGATAAATTCTGTATATCATAATAAAATTGTGAGAGTTTTGCAAACTGCATGCAATTAAAATCACTCTGAACAGTAGGAATTAAAAGAGTCGTGGCATTAAGACAACAAGTATGAACAAACACACACGTGCTTTGCAGAGGGTTTACTAACACTTAAAACTTATCATGAGGAAGGGGATGAGGATTACCTAGTTGAAGTTTTCACAGTGATTTTAAGAAAAGTGTTATTTAAGTTTTGTCTTTATTATTGCATTATGAAGCCTTCCAGATCTCATCTAGTTTGAGACTTCATTACAAACTCGAAATTCGGTCCACCTTTGGTGAAAGATTTATGTACCTTTCAAGTATTATTAGGCAATTTGCATTTAGGAAAAATTAAACACTTTTTAAAGAATATGCTGTAAATCCAATTAAGACTAAATCACAGGAATTGTGATTTGCAAGATATTTGGGTTGTTCTTTTTCACATGTGTCTTTTGATTGCACTCAACTAAACTAAATCTTTCCTTCATATTGCTCATTAGATGGAAATTTCAGCAAATATGTTTTGAAAACAGAAAAAAAAAGAATTAAAGTAAGATATTCTCTCCGGGATCTTAAAGTTGCCAAGTAAAACGGGCCAGTTCTGCCTCTGGTGGCAGGTTCTTCCAGCAGCTGGTGGGATCTTTGGATATGGGACAGGCCAGCCTTGCTGACGGCACTGTCCCAAGCCAGGGAATCACATTCTTCACAGTGCCCTTGACTCACTGAGTCCTTGTCAGAACTAATGCTCTTATTTTTAGGGTTTTTTTTAAAGAACTCAGTGTTGTCTCTTCCCTCATGCCATCACAAATAAATGAAAAAAGAAAAATTAGAAGAGAGGAAAAGCCTCTGTCAGCTAAAATATCTGAGTTTTGTAGACTGAGGCTAGAATAGACTACATGGAGGAGCTAGTCTGATCTCTTGCAGAACACAAGGCAAAAAACCTCTACAAGTAATTTCTGCATTAGGCCTATTATTTTTGCTTGAACTGCACCATACTCTCCACTCTCATTAGTGGTGTGTCTTCCTAATCTTTATAAGAAATGCTTTTATACTAATAATGTTATTTATATAGGTTGTAAATCATCAGTATTTAGAGGGATATAAAATATGCTGCCAGTTTTGAACAATTTATAGTCTAGCCTCTCTTCGCCGTGATGTCTGACATGCTCTGGACTCTTTTCTGCAGTGTAATACTTTCTACTTAATGAATAACATTTGGCAACAGACTGTCTCTCTTTTTCCTCATTTTTCTTGCTTTTTTTCCTCTTTTTCCAAACTGCCTAGACTCATTGAGTCGGTCTTTTTTTGGGGAGGGAAGAATGGTTTTTGTTCTTTTTCACAGCTTTTTTTTTTTTTAGTGTTAATATATCTGTATATATTTGTATTATTTATAAGCTGTTTATCTCTTCCTTAACTTTTCAAATTATCCTTTGCCTTTTAATAAGATTCACCTGGGACAGTGAGCCAAACAGCGCTGAGCTCCTTCACTGAAAAAGAGAAGAAAAGCTCAGCATTAACTCTCCAGGCAGATTTCCTGGAGCTTGTCCAGTTCTAGCCTAAATTATCTTCATGAGACTATTGTTAGCAGTTGCACCGTTGCATTATGTATGATTCCTGACTGCTTCTAGTATGAACAAACCACACAGTGTTTGGTTAGCGGTTTTCAATTTTATGCTAAGCTGTACAATTTGTTGGTATTATGTAGGTTAATATGCTATTATTTTGCATATTTATAGCTCTCCCATTACATTTTTATTAATAATGATGTCATGTCTGATAGCAAGGATCAATAAGGCTTCTATTGTGTAATGTTTACATATTTATATTATTACAGTATAATAAGTCTCTTAGGCAGCTCCCTGCCTTGGAATCACTTTGTAAGATGAGTCTTTCAGGTAATTGTGTGCCTACAGTGGCTGCTTGAAAGCGGCTGCTTGAGAGCACAGTGATACACTGTGCTGAGATGAGATCTAGCCAGCCACTATTGTATAGGTATCAGAACAGGCAATCTCTCTTCAATGTCTGCATCAGAAAATAAATGGTGATATATTACATCCATTTCCACTTCTCTTTTACCTATTGTGTTGCTTTTGCCCTTCCACAAGTGGTATTTTCCTTAGCATAATTCTTAAGATCATTTCTGTACTCTCTCAGTCATCCCTTCTAGAGAAATATATTGAGCTTGCAGATGTGTACAGCACTTCTTGGAGGAAAAACTCCAGGCTCTTCCGTATAAAATTTCCCTTTCTACTCCCCAGATGCTTTATTTACTTCCCTTTGCACTGGCAGAAGGTTGATTTAGTTGGTGCTATACTCTGCAAAGCAGCAGAAATACCAAGAAGAAAATAAATGTTGTCCCTGCTTGTGCGTAAACAACTTCCCTGCTCCTTTTGCACTCCAAAAGGCTCATCGGTGACCCTGGCCCAGCACTTGGAGCAAGGGGGGGCACTCCAGCAGCTCGCTGCTATGGCTGAGACCCTTTGGGCAAAAAGGTTTGCTTTCCAGTCTCCCCCTATGCTGCTGCTTCTCGCTAATAATAGTGTTCACTGTAGTGTGAATGCGTTTCACTGACTAATTATATGGAGCTAGATTGCATCCTGCTAATTCCTTAATGAGCACAAGGAGCACTCTGTCTCGCCTGTTCATCTGCCTGTGTGTCTGTGCAGGAGCATGTGAATGTGCAGTGGTGCGTCCAGGTGTGCAGAGACTTTTCCTGCAGTGCTGGCTAGCTGAAAGTGGCTGGGAAAAGTTGGAGTCACCTCTTCTTCAATGGTTCTCTACCCTGCCCTTTCCCCACAGGCACATCCTGACCCTCCTGACCCAAACTACAGCTTCCCGAATGAGAGTCCAGCAGGAATGCTCTTTCAAGTTGTGGAGAGGATACACACTGGTACCCTGTGAAGTCTGGACAGTGTCAAAAGTTCACACAATGTAGGTGACTGGCATTGCCAAATCGGGTATCAGAAAGTGGGGGAATATCACAGGAAGTGGATCGAGGTTGTAAAAAAGCCCAAACAAAGCATTCAAATGTGACTGAAAAAAAGGAAAATGGAAGTAAGTTTTTTATTTAATATTGCAGAATAAGAAACAAGTCAATAGCATTTCAGAAAGTAGGATAACATTTCACAAAATTTCACTCTTGTTTTCCTTCCAAAGGCATCTTGGTGCCTCACAACAGGCTCATATTCCTCTGTGAAAGGGCTCCAGTTTCATTGTGTTTTACCTCAAGGAAAGAAATGTTATACAGGATGTTCTTACTCAGACTGCAGAGTAGGGGTGAAAAGCTGGAGCCTGGACAATATATCTAAGCAGACAAATTCTCCTCTTTTCACTCATCATTCTTTAACTGCTTCCCTTTATTGCATTTAAATTTAATATCTCACAGCTTGAAAATTATGAGAATAAAAAATAATTTTTCCCCTTTACAATTTTAAACATTTAGTGCTAGTGGTTTCTGGACTTTCCCCTGTTGCCAGAAATCACTTTTTCCTTTCTTTAACAAAGGTAGAAACTAATTTTTCTTCAAGAAAGACAAGTCATAGCACAGCAAAGGCTGAACTAGCTTTGGTGATCTGGCCCATGGCAAACAGTGACTGACACAAATGCAGATCAAAAAACCTCCACCACCAGCAAAACTCTACCAAGAATTGTTCCTACAGATACATCAATGCCTCCTGGAGCAATAACCTAAGTATACACGTGCATCTGGTCTCTCTCCCCTCTAGCCTTCTTCCTCCTAAAAGTCATCCTTGAATCAGAGCTGTGCCTTCTTGCAGACTCACAGGAAGCCAGTGGTACAGAAAATCTCCAAAAGGCTTGGGTGTACATCCTCATGTAATGAATGCCACTTCAGTGTCTGAAGTTGTTTTTCAATTTTGATTTAAACAAAAATCGAATTTACACAATGATTTAAACACTTGTATCTCTAGAGGGAAAAGCAGAGTACAAGTAAACTATTGCTACAGGCTTTTTTTTATGATGCGTTGGTAATGAGTCAAACACTAGTGACTAATTCCCTCAAAGATGTAAAAAGCTCTGGAATGTGCACTTGCATAGAGCTGTATATTCACAAACTTTGAGTTTGGGTCTAAATTTCATTTTTCCCTTTCATTCCTGAAAAAGACAATGCAGATTGTAGTCATCTGGTTTGCTTCTTTCAAACTGTGTTGACATCTACTGATCTCCAGGCTTTAGGCTAGGCCTTTGACTTTTCCCCGTGATACTTCAAAATGACACAGTTCCTTTGGTTTGGTGTGGACACTCACGTTTCCATTATTTATTATTACAAAATGAGGTTTGTGTTTATGGCATTAGGCTATGGTTTAGCTGCCATTCCCCACCAATGTAATTTCAGGCTGTTGTGCACATATTGCTTATGGAACACTGTGGTTTACTTCAGGCTACAAATACATAAAAACAGGCTATAGATTTTTATCTCCATTTGGTGCTGCTGAGGAGCAAAGCAGTTTATAATTTTTCTGTGCAACTTTCTGCTTTCGAGTACTGTCCTGTTGGTTTATTTTTCTGTGTTAGTGTGATTCAGGTAGCACAGCACCTAGTATTCACACAAGTGTCCCAAATACAAGGATCTTTGCAGAGCAGCAGGTCACATTTGATTCTTTGTCCGTGAATCTGGTCTTGAGTTTTAGCTTCATTAGAACTGACAAAGCTGCAGCTGTTTGCACTTTTGCTGAAGTTACCAATTCCTTAAAATATATGAACCCTAAAGTCATATCAAGAACTTGAATAAAGAGTACTCTTCCAATAGCTAATCATGTGTATTATTGAAGTCTCTGTTTAGGCATTTTCAGTCCATATTCCTATTGTGGCTAGTATGCTTCACTCACAGAAAACCTACATGTAAGCAGCCAAGACATATCTAGGTGGATAAAAATAATACAAATTGTTTTGCATTCAAATGGTCAAAGAGAAAGCAAAAAGCCTTAGATTTGGCATAGAAATGAAAACCCCTGTTCTCTGCATTCTCTGCAGTTCAGAAGTATGCTGCAATGCTCAGGAGACATGTACAAGTGAGCACAGGCATCAGACACACATACAGACCCAGTTTCTTATTCTGATGAGGCCAAATGTCATTCTTTTGTATTGAGACTCTGAGACTGGAGATAAAAACAGCAGACATTGATTCTGTTCTTATTTTGTTTATGGACCATAAAAGAAGTTTATGAAAATGTCAAGTTCAGATCACTGAAAAATGAAATGCTCTCTTTATTCTAATTTTGGCCTCCTCCATGCACTTTTACTGTGCCTATATCTCCATTTATATGGAAATTTTTCTCCTCATATTGCCATAGAGTGAAATTCGAAATAAAAAAGATGTCTAGAACACTGTTTAAAAGCTCATACACAGAAACATACATACACACACAAATCCCTACCTTTTTTAACATCTGTATTAAACCTCAGAGGTAGTAAGCTGAGTACCTTATTTTCAAAAATTCAGTTCACGTCTGATTCTCCTATCTTTCGCACCGGATCTATTTTGCTTTATTTCAGTTGTAGTGGTTCAGATATGACTGATGTAAGAGAAAGTGAAATCCAGTCAGTCAAAGCCCTTGTAGTAGCTGTGTGTTAAAATTAGGAACATAAGTACCATGACATTTTTTGTGTGACCAATTGGAAGTCTGACTTTTTATGAGTGTGAGTCTCAGGTTAGCCCGTCACCTTCATCCTGCTTGTGAGACACAGGTTACTGTTAAAGTATATTTATGAATGTCTTGAAATATTCACTTTTCTCATCCTTCTTGCTGTTGCCAAATCCTGCTGTACTCAGCTGTCCATCACAATCACTGCAGGCTGGTAACTCAGTGCAATTTTGGTATTTATATTCCCAAAGGCTCATCCTCTTGGGCCTCCAAGGCTGTACAGGAAAGGATACACTGCAGTCTGGACCACAGGGTTAAGACAGCTTACTGGTGTCCCATTTATCCTAATTGAGGCTCCCATAGTAATTATTTTCACTCTGGGACATTTGGATGAAATTACAAATTTGTTTTCCAAGACAAGTCCTGTCTTAGTCTACTCCTCTAAGTCTCGCTTTTAAGCTGGTCTTCTTCAAAATTTTACTTTGTAACCCATAAAAATTATACAAATAGTTGATTATTTTTAATACTATAAACACGCAAATACTATATACTACATATATAGGTACATCTATATATTTACTATATCTATTATATGTAGAACATGTGTAGTTGCTGGTTCAAGTGATTGTTTGCTGCATGGTCAAGTATTTGTTTAGCAACACAAAATCTAGAGTGGTATAATTTCATCCTACTGTTCCAGAAACACTTCAAGACTATACTTCCTAATATCCTTTTTTCTCTTTTGGGGGTGGGGTGAGGTAGGCTGTATTATTATACTGTGTGCAATGAAATCCTTCCTGATTTAGCCCTAGTATCATAGGAAGATATTTAACAAAAATAGTATTGAACATAACAGGAGGATAAAATCTCAATAAGCTCATAGAGTTCTGTGGTTTTTGTTGGTTTTGTTTTGGTTTTGGTTTTAGTTTTTGGTTTTCTTTAACAGGACTCAATTGTATTAAACTACCTTTTCGGTTTTTAGAGAAACAGAGGCAATTTCTGATGGATAGCACAGTGGTGTATGACTGAAAAATCCTGCATGCTGAACTCTTCCCTTACCTTTCTCAATCACCAGGAAACAAATTGGAAAAGTGGAAATAGCAAGGTCAGGTCAGGTGAGTGCATACTTAACATTGCATAGGGTGCAGTGTGCAGAGCAGTGATCTGCTCTCATGTTCCATTAATTCAGAGACAGCTGTCATTTATCTTTTGATGGAAGCTAGAGGTTGAAACGCTTGACACAACATATCAAGCCTAATATGGAAAGATCAGAGCAGTGTGGGCCTAGTTCTGTACAAGTGAGTTACTGTGCAAAGAGGTTTCATAACTCCCCTACTGATGTTTAACAGAGAACTTTGGCCACATTTCTGCAAATACAAATTGCCCAGCTATTGTAAAACAAGAAAAGTCTAAGGATTGCATGGGGAATTAACCACATAATTTCTATTAGAGACTATATGAATTGCATGGCTAAATCCTTGTGAAGCTTCTTAAATGCTTTAGACCTATATGTCCACAAAAGAGTTTTAAAGAAAGCTTTTCAAATGCAGGTGGGTAGGCAAAAAGTTAAATAACTGGGGAAGCACTGCTTTTTGCCTTTGGAAAAACTGACTGCAAGGTGACAACTCAGACATACCTGCTTCTTTAGCTGTCAAAGTATTAGCATCTGCAAGTCGATTTGGTGGGAAATACCATTAAAAAGATAAAAGAGAGCAAAATCAAAAGCAATTTCAGTAAATACTCACTCAATAGTGCTGTAGATCTGAGAAATAAAAGTGCTTTCTACAAAAACCAAGTGTATGTGTGGGGGGGTTGACAGCAAAATGCAAAAGCAAACCTCTAAAAGTCACATTTAATACAGGAAACTACACCATATGCAATAGAAATAGCAGAGGAAATCAGCACAGTATGCTGCTGACTCAAGAAAGATCTTACATGTGGCAAGGAGTTTGGTAGCAAATCAACTAGTGCTTATACAAATGTGCCTCTTACTCCTCTCTTGTTTAGGAATAAGAAAGGACTTTCCACCATCTCTCACAGTTTGGATGGGACTATTGAGGGTACTGGGTCTAGGCAGGTTCTTCTTGCTTCTGGATACTCAAATTTCACGGGTCACAGCTCTGTGAAGACATTAATGCACTGACACCTCTGCCCTTTTAGTCACAGTTGTTTACCTCTTACTTTTCCTCACATGTACGAACAGATGATATTAATAACTTTGAAAAGAGGTGCTGGGAAGATATGTATGTGCCCTTGCACAATTCATGCATAATAGCACACAGGCCAAAACACCACCCTGGGTTTCATGGAGGAAAGCTCCAGAGAGCATCTGATCTGATATGATTTTGGGAAAAACAGCTCTAAATTTAGAGGGTGCTCTCAGTAATCTGTAGTGATAGAGAGAATAGGCAAGTCCAGACTTTCAGTGGTCAGATATAGGCTATGAATCTTTGGTCCTAACTCCTCCTGCTCATGACTCACAGTTTGTCCAGCCTGATGTGGGACGTCTCTTCTAGTCATGTCATCTTGGCGAATGTGTGATTTTGAATTCACAATTTCTGCCTATTGAACTGAAAAGCTCTCAAGGTCTAGATATTTTCATTCAGTCCTGTCTCTGGCAGGAGGGCAGGAGCAGCAGAAATTGTTGACATACTCTCAGTTCAGCTTCTCATGGCTTCTAGAAACTTTCACTGTTGTAGCAGAAAAAGTTCTGTGCTTGTCATTGCCTGAATGTTGTTGTGCGATTTTTTTTTAACTTTGCTTGAGTGTAATCATCTTTGAGTCTGAAGAAAATAGAGGCAAAACATTTTTCCCTTGATAAAGCAAAAAATCATTTAAAATATTTTCCTACCAAAGCAAGAAAGAAATGAGAGTTGAAAACAAAAGAAAAGCTCTGTATCAAGAATTGGCTTTGACTGCAATAGAGAAAAGTGGTTTTAATTGGTTCAAGATGCCTATCTCTTTTTTTTTTCCCTCTCCCCAATCTCATACTAAGGATTAATAGTTTGTTGGCTTTCTGAGAAATTCTTCCCTTTCAGATTTTGTTGAGTGGTTTTTTTAAGCATTTTGAAATATATTGTTTCAAAATACTAGGGACATCCAGTGCTGTGGGAAAATCTCCTGTGACTCTTGTAAGATGTCAAAGAGGTCTAAGAGAGCTTCATTATACTCCTAGGAAAAAAACCTCACCTGTATGATTCAATATCACATGCTTTGAGGAATGTGTCTTACTGGGCTATTTTGATGTTGCACGATGAAATACATTGTTACTTGGAGTAAGCAAGATTAGTGGGCCTGCCCATAACAGCTATTTTCCTTCAGCTACAAAACCTCCTTTGTCTTGGTTTTATGAATCGTTTTCAGGTAGGAAAATGATGGAAGATGCTGAGAGGGAGGAGAAGGGCGAGGAGCCTCCTTCTCCCTGGGCTCTGCACCTTGGGTGTAAACACTATTATTTTACTCACACAAAAGAAACAGGTAGTGTTGTGCATTTCAGACACAGGCAGCACCCTAGAGCAATTAAAGGAGGAGCAAAAGAGGTTCTTTGTGTTCATTTCCACAACTCAGCCATGTGGGGCTGCAGTGCAAGATCCTGGTGAGTTTGAGGGTTTGAGGGAGGCCACAGCAGGCACAGTGTCTGGAATGGGCTGTGGCTGTCTGAGTGCACTTCCAAGATGTCTGTTCCTCTACACGGCAGGAACGCCTCGGTGGCATCACTGAATCTGTCTCTCAGAGGGTTGATGCTCTCCAAGCAGCTGCCATCAGAGGTGTGTGGCATTTTTTGGCATGGTCTGCTCAGCGATTCTAAGTTCACTTGTATCATGCCTCTGCAAAACAAACTTGGCTCTGCTTTAGACATCGCTCCAGTTACGGAGTCAGTGTTGCAGTTTGAAGTGCTGAGCCAACCTGGTGTTTTAATTCAAATTTCATCTGAGCTTTCTTTGATCCTTCTCTTCTTAAGAAAAATAATCACCATCTTTAGGGTTTCTCCAGCCTTCTTGGGAATTTAGATCAAGGCTAGGGAGACAACAGTTTTCTTGAATAAAAGCAAAAGCAAAAAGGTGAAAAATGTAGATTTTCTTGGAACAATCTTAAACCCTTTATGTAGGTTAAGGTCATGATATCTAAATTAATGCTATACAGAGTTCCCCATGCTATTGTATGCACTTAGATCTTTCTTGGGCTCACTGCGGAGAAGAAAGCAGGCGCTTCCCACCTCCCCTGTGAGCGGGAAGGGACTGCAGTGAGTAGGAAGTTACCAAGCGTTAACAGCCAAGCTGATGCAGAGGAGGTGGCATGCATCCCACGTTGTAAGGATGGAGGATATTGCGGCCTTCCTGTTCTAAGGGAGAAGTAATTCCTTCACAACTATATTTTTCAGATAGTAGCAAGACCTTTACCTAGAGGCATAATCTGTTCCTTAGAGCTTCTACTGAATTCAATTAGAGATGGGCTGTTGCCTTTTTTCTCACTGTTGTTCTATCATAAGCACAAAATAATGATCAAAGATTTACCTCTAGACTGGAGGTTTGACAAGATTCTCATACTCACCTTTGGTAAATAGGGCTGGCACTTAGCACAGGATATATTTGTTAGCTTTGAAATATTTGTAATCGTATTAGATTGGGTAGAGGGATATGACCTTGCCCTCCCGTTCCCCATGCTTCTCTATTTTTCTTGCTACAAGAACAGCTATTCTTGTTTCAGACTTTTGAAGTTTAAGGAAACCACTAATTTATATATGGCATGCTCAGAGGCTTAGCGTAATCATTCCCAGAGTAACATGATTGTCTCTATTAGCATAATTTTGCCCTTACTCATTACATGATTCATATTCTTACAATTTTTTTAGGAGTCACAGTTCCCTACATTATTAGATTTGTCTTTACTGAAGAATTGTTCTAATTTTTTTAATCATTCCTTATTTTTCAATTTAACTTTCAGATGTGACATAGGAAATTTGCTTTCTTTCTGAGTAACTTCCCCTAGCTGAGACTGTGACCTGAGTCACAATAAGTTATGTGAGGAGAAACTAGAACTGAAGCCTGTGGTTCTCAGAAGTTGTACCCACACTTACCTTTCTTTTTTTGGTTCCTAAGGGATAGAGTTGCATTCTGATCTTTAATCTCTGCGCTTTCACTGTTTCCTTCTAGTTGTTAAAGAATTGTATCACCCCCACACCTTCCTAACTGAATCAAGAAATACATATTGTTCCAGTTTCAAATTCTGCAATGTGCGTGAGGGCATACAGACCTAAGCAGAAGCTGAATGGACCATTTAGCAGACAGCAGTTTCCTGTATCCAACTGCCTACACAGAGAAACCCAACAGGGCTTAGCTGACACAAACTATGATGGGTTTCTTCAGGCTTGAAGAGTTTGCCATATCCTATTTTAGAACAGCTGCTACATAACTCTTGGTCATACGGCAGCCTTTAGGAAACTTCCTGTAAGGAGAAAAAAACCCCTGTAACTTAGAAGTTTTATATGTATAAACATATTAAAAATATATATACAATATATTTAAAAATTATTTGAGGATGATTTCTTCAAAGAAAGCATCTTGATTTGGATGCCATTGGAAATCCTGTGTCCCAAGAAACCAAGTTAAACAATATGATTTGTTTCCTACACACAGGACTGGTTAATTAAGCAAGGAGGAAGGAGGTGGAGGTGGAAATGCAGTTTCTTTCACTACTTTTTGCTTAGTGAACTGATCCCAGGAAAATAATGCCCCATCTTCTGTATTCCATATGCAAAATATTATTACATTTGCAGCTTTGTGTCAGTCAAATACGACTGAACCCCTTTTCCCCAGTGCTAGCACATTTTTGTGTGTTGTTCTAGTTTTTACGTGTGCAGAGATGTGACAGAGTTTTCATCGTTCTAGTCAGAACACTGTATGTTTTCTGGCAGTTCCCTCTTTGGGAGAAGGGGCTGGGAGCTGTATTCCTTTGCTCAGTGGTACTCTCCAACTGTATTTTTTTTGTCAGAATCACCAGCTGATTTGAACATGGTCTGCACTGGCCTCTGCTTGGCCTCAGGAAGTCCTTGTTAATATTCTCTGCTGCTGAATGACTGCCAACACTAAATTACAAGGAGAGAATGAAGATTCATGGTGTCTAACTTCAGATATCTAGATTAGGTTTGAAATATGTTCTCCACAGAAATGGATTTCTTCATCTGGAACTCTGAAACAACTAACTAAAGGGAGTAGACTTAGGTGGAGTGACTACTCTTGATTGCCAAAGCAATTGATACCTCTGCTTCACTTGTTGAAAGTCCAAATAGTTCCACTGAAGCTGATGAATCCTCACTCCATTTTCACCATTGCACAACTCCTTGTGTCCCTTTGTCCAACATGTTCAAAAAAGCAAAAATACACCGAAAGGGGCAAGCAGTGGCTTTTATCAGAAAGGTTGATGTTTATTGAGCTCAGCATGGAAAATTGCTGTGCAGATGTCTTTGAAGAGCTGGACTTGAAGCTTGAAGCTGTTTCATCATCCAGCCATTTACTTATTTTTTTCTCAGAAGTTTTTGAAGTCTGTGAATGTATACTTTATGATGCTTCCCTCTGTCTTGTGACAATGAATGCCAATGGGCTTCTTGAAGCAGAAGCTTATCCTTTGAGAAGCACCTAACTCGAGAGCTCACTTAAACTGTAGTAATTCTCCATTCTACTTTAAGGATCCACAAACCTAAGGACTTACAGCACTTGCAAAAATTTTCCTCATAGTGACACCTTCATGAAACACAATCCTAGCGAATCTCCTGATCTCTTTTTGAGTCCTTAAACCTTCTTATTATATGACCTACTTCTTCCTTTGCTGACACTGTCTACTAGTCTTACCCATCAGAGCTAAACAGGTTCATATACTGTAGCTGGGGTAATAATGCCTGGTTTTGTTTCATTTCTTTCTGCCACCAGCACAGGTATCGTTCTGTAGAATTTTTCCAGTGTTATCAGAAGGTCCTTCCCATGTGAAAAACATGGGTGAGAATGTCATTATACTGAGACGTGGTTTTGAGCGACCTGATCTAGTGAAAGATGTTCCTGCCCATGGCAGGGGGTGGTTGGACTAGATGATTTTTAAAGGTCCTTTCCAACACATCCCATATCATTCTATGATCCTTCTTCTGTGCACCTCTGAGAAGAGCCTGGCTCAGTCTTCTGTACCCCAACATGCGACATTATCGTACACAGCAATTAAGGCATCTCCATAGCCTTCCCTTCTTCAAGCTGGACAAATCCAGCTCTCCTAGACACTTTTTATTTTCCTACTATTTTATGCAAAAGTTTTTTCATGAAATAAAAATCAGCATATGTAATATTCTTCTTTTGGATTATAAGTATCTTTGATGCAAAGGGTCCGTATAAATATAGATATGGAGTAACATTTCATGGAAGTACAGAAGGGGAATTGGATAAGGTTGAAAACTACATGGGCTAAAGCTTATTTTAGTTTATAGGCTTTTGTGCTTTTGAGGTTTTTTTCACACTTCTGTTGTAATAACATTGCCATCTCCAGGGTGAAACGTATTCAAGATGATTGGATGAAAAGGACTCAGTAGCAGCAATGACCTCTTGCCAGTATGACGAAGAAAATGTTAGTTTTTTCCTATATTATTCTAATATTTCTTTTACAGAGAGAGAGAAAACGAAAACAACAACTGGGCTCCTGAAAGGTTGCCTCTACTCTCATAAACTGAAAATCTCTTATTTATTTTCTGTGACAAGTGCACTTTAGAGAAACAAGAGACCATGAGCTACTTTCCCATCCATTTAGCTGTGAACAAGTCCCGTGACAAATGAGTACCCTAGGGAGACTCTGGAGTTAGTCACCAGAGCCCCCTGATGACTTCACTTTTATTATTGCATATCAGGACTATAATGCCAGAGTGGCTGAGTAAAGCACAAAACAACAACAAATCCTTTACTCCCCTTGCATACTGAGACAAGATGTGCTATAACTCTGTTATGTATGAGATATGATTTCCTTTTGGCAATGCCGAGCTGCTTCCTAGGACTCGAGGCCTCTTATCTTCACAGTGGAAGTAACCTCTTTTTGGTCAGTGAAACAAATGGATATAATTCAGCCTACATATAAGTGAGTTCTTGCAGCACAGGGGCCTGACTTTGTGGTATTTGCAAGGAAGCACTTCTTGACAAATGTACAGTTCATCTGATACCTCACTAGGTCAAGGCTAAGAATCGCTGTTAGTTGGGTACATTTTGATCACTGCCATGTGCACAGGAAAATATGTGTTGTTATTGTTGTATGTATGTTGATCGTAAGGTAACAAACACAGACTCACACATTAATCAGCAAAATAGAGATTGCCAAACTGAAACAAGTCAGATGTCCTTGTTCCATGTCCATCTCTTGTGTACATTAATACCAATTGCTTTGGAGGAAAGCAAAATTAAGCTTGCAGAATTATGCCATACATTTTTCCAGAAAACGTTCCCCTTGGTGACCACTATATAGCTGGATTATGTCCTGAAACATGGGGAATTAAATCCTAGAAAGCTGAATTTAGTATTAAAAATGTGGATATAAGTACTGCGCATCTTTGCTGAATTTGTGTAGCTTTTCCTGGGTCCTGTAATCTGCCTCGATGTGGCATAACACTGCCAATAAAAAATGTGGAGGGAGAAGAAGGAGGAGAGAGTGTATATTCAGATCACTTACTTTCTAACTAGGTAATGGAGCTGTAACTGAAAAGGTTTGCTTCCCTGGGCTCCCTGGATTGCCAATGGAGACAAATGGATTCTTCCAGAAGGGGACTTGAGGTGGAAGCACTACTTTGCTGCTCTGACTCTTTCCAGGGTGGAGTTGTCCTTTCTCTCTCTGCTGGTTTCACAGCCAAAACAGAAGCATTAACCTGCAGCCTGAAGCTGTCACTCCCACAGGTGACAGTGGCTTCCACAATGCAATATCCTTTTCCAGTTTTTTATGTGTGTATGTAAGAAACAGGGCTATGGTCTGAATTTTTTCAGTATCCACAAAGGGCCTTTGGAGCATGAGGAGCAAGGGTAGCAAGGTGAAGGGTAAATGCTAAGAAACAACACCTGGAAGGGAAGATGTTGTATTTATTTGACTTGACGGCTTACATTGCAACTCTGTTTTCCAGGTTTCAATAACAATCCCATATGGCTGTGGCTGAACCATCTTGTGCTACTTTTACTGACTTTTTAATATCTAACAAAATGCTTTGAATCAATATAGCCAATAAGGTGTCTTGGTGATGTTGTATAAAGTAATGAATGATTAAATAAACCTAGAGCTAAAAATGGATTTTTTAAAGATTTTTAATCTTATCCCCTTTCTGTTGCTAGATTTGTGTTGTTAGACTTAGCTCAGCCGGTGGCTGTTTAAAAATATGGTGTAAGTCCATGTTACAGTGATAGCTGGACCCACATATGCTTGGCTTTGTGTATTGGATCCCTGTGATTAATTGCAACACAAAGCCAAGAAAACCCTACATTTCTTTGAATGTCTGCTCTTACATCATGTGATGGCCTCTACTCCCTTTTTTCTGAGTTTCAGAACCCTCTGCTTTTATCGTCTTTCCCACTTCTGCTGCCTTTTTGGAGTCACTTGCCTAAGCAGCCGGCTTCCTCACCCTTTCTATAGCACCAGAATCCCCAGGGTTATCTGTGTCATTCATAAAGGTGTGCCAAAGAAGGCACTCTCCACTTTTTTTCAGCATAAAAGGGGAACCTCCCCATTGCCAAGCTTAGGCTACACTCCAAAGCCACCTCACAGAAGCAGAGTCATAGATAGGTTTAATTGCTATGGTGCCTTATCTCTGCAGCCATCGAATTCCAACCATTTCATTTCACCCTGTTTTTCTGTCCTCTCAAATCCCTCCATAGTAGTTTGGATGGCATTGTCTGTGAATATGATGGTAGCATTTATGTATTCCTGGTTGAGCTGTATGTACATTAGACTGAATCAGAAACATCCTGAGAAACATGGAGAAATATTAATTTTCAAGGATACATGTGAGAAGTTCTGCTTTGTAGAGCATTTTATGACTCATTCAAAAATATTTTCTTTTCCCCCACACAACACTTCATCCTCTAACTTCTCAAGTTGTTTGTCATCTTGTTTTTCATGAGATTTTCCTTTCTGGATTGCCATCGAGTTCCTCACCAGAAGCAGCTCAAGAATCCAGTAATGCTGGTGGAATTTTGCACAGCGATTTCTGTCTGAACCATCACATTGTCTATGTTGAGTCCAATGTTTTTGAATGAAGTAAGTGCAAAGAAACAGTAAAAAAGGATTTTCTTAAAAGTTGCTCTGCTTTATAATTTGGAACCTTATCACCATTACTTTGTTGCCTGTTTTACAAGAAAGAGTAGTCTTGGGCAAAGAACTGTAAAGAATGTTGCTCCAGTAACTGAGGATTTCTTCTCTTCAATAGTCTTGCACTGTATTATGGTGTTTGCTCCTACAAATATAAAGTCAAAGCTGTAGGACCTACTTTCAAATATAATACTCCAGCATAGTAAATGTCTCCTAGAAACTTTCTACTGGTGAAATGAGGTGAAGAATGAATACCATTTGTTGAAAGTCAGTAGAGGGATTCGGTGATGGAGCAAAGTTCAGAAATTTGCAACTTCTAACTTGAATAAATGTGCTCACAGAACACCTTTGTCATTAAGTTATGATAATAGTAATGCCTTTTTTTCCCCCCCATTTTTCCTTTGAGTAACTGCCAAGAATCTTACTTTGCAGTCTGGGGACAGCAGAGACTGTGTTCTGCAATTAAAAGTTGGGGAGTTTTTAATGAGAGCACCAAGGCTGATTCATAGTTCAAAGTTAGGCAGAAGGTTTCTTTTTCTTTCTTTCTTTTATGATTTTTTTTAATCAAAAGCAGATCATTCATTTTTATCTCAGACAAAAATATGATAAAGGCTAATTCACTGGGCCGGGAGAAGGAATGTAGGGAGTTACTGATGGAACTAAAAAAATTTAGAGGTCTAATATTTTATTTCATTTCAGAAATATAATAAATCTTATAAAAGGCCTCTCTCCTTGAAGATATTGCAATGTGATAATGATGCTGTGCCCTTGCCAGGCAATTTCTTGATTTGTTCAGGTTATTCCAATAATATCTACATTTCACGGGAGAGTATTTACATTCAAATCTTCCCTGAGATTTGTCATGCCCTGTTGTCATCATGTTTTCTCCTGTGTCACCTTCAAGGACTGATAGGGCATGAAAATCTGTAGGAATAAACAGGACTTGAAATCCCCAGTGAAAGAAGGTCTGCCTCAGCCCTGTGGGGAACTGCTCTCCTTCACTCCCACCGATGTCATTAGCACTCCAGGACACTCAGCATTTTGGGGAGGATGCTCAGTGTCTAGCAGAATTAGGATGTAATTGCCAATTTCAAGCCTGTGTGCAGAACTGTGTCTCAGACCAGGACATGGGAAGGAAGTAACAAGCTGGCTACAGAAAATCATACACAAACATCACCAGTTGCTTTTGTAGGAGTAGATGTCCCTTTGGAGATGAGCGTTTTCATTTCTAAAGACCCCTGCCCCATAATAATGTACTGGAAAAGAAGCACAGTTGTTCTCCCAGAAACTCATAATCTCTCTCGCTAGTGTGTTTGATTCCTAGAAATGGAAAGGCATACAGAGAATAAAAATGGCTGTGTTTAATCAGATTAAATGGATATCTCATTAGTTATTCTACATAATTGGAATCTTTCACGAACCGAAAGAATGGACCTCTAGTATAGCTTAGGAAAAACTGGGAGTTTATTGCTGAGATTGGGGCTAATAGGGGAACGTTAGGGGATAAAGACACATTTGGGACAGACCTGAGATATTAAGAAGATAATGATTAAAAATTATAGTGTAATGGATCCCCTCACAAGACATAAATAATATAGGGTCTGTCTTTACAGTCAAGGACAGAATAGGTTTTTTTGCTAAGTAACCAGACAGATCAGACCATAGACTGGCAAGATGCTTGAAATATCCTTTAAAGAGACCTTAAATTTACAGAAACATATTTTGAAACCAGACTACTCAGTTTGTGGGGGTTTGGGGAATAGGTGTGTAGCTATGATAGGCTATGAAACTGGACAAACTGTTCCCTGAAGGATTGTTTTTTTCTGAATGTTTTTTGATTGTTTGCTTGGGTGGTTGTTTTTTTTTTTTGTTTCAGAGTCTTTAAAAATATTTTACAGTTGAAAGCAAAACCATTTCTGGGCATGTAGGATTTCCTTATTTCCCCAAATAATCTTATAAACTTACCATGCTTTCAAGATAGCAATAGAATACAGAAGGATGGAGTATGTGGGTAATTTGCATCTTCCATTTGTAATAGTGTAATGAATGTGCTAACTTTGTTTATATCTAGTGGATGAAAAATCACCCCCCCATCTATCACTGAATGAGGATCTTCAACATCAGTTTGAGCTATTCTGTGGCCCACATGTAGCACTGGCCTCAGCCACAGCCGCAGCTCTCACTGGCATCACTCCACATATCACTGCATATTTGAGCATAACCTTACCCCATGTGTGCATGGCGAATGCAAGTGTATTTTTATGGTGCATGCCAGAGTCCAACAGGAAGTAATTTCATGGTCTAACATGAAAATGTGACAAGAGTAACTATAGACAAGGACAGATCTTGAGTGGAACCTTGTAATTTTTCCATCCTTATCTTGGGGGCCAATTTCCCTTCTGCTCCTCACAAACTGTGGTTCGTGCAAAGTTGCCACTATAAGAAAGGAGGGACTCAATACCCTACAGACAACACCCCTCCCTATCACAAAAGAAAAAAGAATTGCTGTAGTGATGTCATACCAGTATCAAATGTTGTGAGCACATAAATGTACATGGGATGCTCAAATTGCCCACTGCTGTCTGGGGATGCATCTGGCCACAATGGCTGGTCTGTACTGCTCAGCGATGTGAGTCCTGGAGCAGGACCTATGAATCTTAAGCCCCTTGATGTGCTCATTTCCCTTCTTTCTAGACAGCTGGAAGCAGTGTGGCTTGATCCAGAAGCATGCCAGAGGTCCCTGCAAAGTAAGCTCCAGCAACTTCAGCTGTCTACTGAAGTGCTGAAGGACAGATCCCACTCCAGCCCATGGGAACCAACACTGAGGGTGGGTGGGAGGCCGACCCACTGCACATAGTTGTACTATGCTCACTTCTTGATGCAGGTACCGTACAAGATGGTATTTGATAGTAACCTATGGTCAAAATTGGCAAATGCAGTTTGCACAGCCCTGGCACTTGACTGCTTGTCAAAAAATTCCCTCCGGTGGGCATTTGTTCAGAGACAGAGACAGTCTTTGCCAACTAGGCCATGTTACACATCCCAACATTAGCATATTTCTATTAAAACATATGTTATTTTGTTCAATTACGACATTTTTCTTCAATCTTAGCCTGAAGCAATATTTAAGATATCACCCCGATATTCCATAATTATAAAGATACACCCTATATATTGCACTGAAAAATTGTAAAAGCATACAGACTGCTCAGGCATTCTATTCTTTGAGTACAGCATAGAGAATAATTATGGTTTCTCATATTCTCTGAGTAATTAATTTGAAGAATTTAATTATATTTTTCATATTAATTATTAATGTATTATTCACCCAACATAGTCAGTTCATAATTCATAGATGTATTATTCAAGTAATTTAGTTGATGAATTTCACAGTTTTGAATAAGTTATTCAATTTTTTTTAATTATTCACTCAGCTCTAGGAATGTCTGTTGACTCTTGAATATCAGCCATATTATGGCAACTTCTTTTTTTGCAGAGTCTTGTGAACACCTGATATTAAATCCAAAAGCTAGTAAAATGCTGTTCAGCCCTTAAATGTCCTTCTGTATAAGGTTACTTGACAAATAAATGGCAGTTTAATTTGATTAACAAGTTCAAATTTGGGATATTTTTGCCTCTTTGCATTTAAACTTCAGTTTTCTCATGGAATGTTCTCATAAACTACAGGGCTTATTTGCTACATTTCCCCCTCATTTAAACTTAAATGGAATCCAGTCCTTACATTTAACATTTCACTGATGCTTGAATTACACCGATGATGACATATCCATTCATTACTCTTGGAGTTTTGTCATTAGTTTTATGCTCAGATAATTCTGTTTATATCAGAAAACTTCCAACCACGATAGAAGAGAATAAGACGTAAGGTTTCTACAGTGTGCTGCCAGTTCATCAGGACAATTTAGCTTAGCCTAAACAACAAGCATACAAGTGGCCTAGAAAATTTCTGGGGAAAATAATGTGTTTGCACTGGGAGCAACACCTCTGGATGTGTATCAGGTAAAAATTTTGTTCTGGTGGAGGCATAACACAAAGGATCATTTATCAAATCATTCCATATCTAGATTTAGTGATTGTATCACATAACTGGGGTCCTTAATTCTGCTGGAAAACCAGAAAGTGTTGCATCTCTCTCTCTCTCTCTCTCCTCCTCTCTCTATATATGCATATGTATTTTTATGTGGGTTTTTTTTAGACAGAGTGCCTTGTATGTGAGTATATAAAATAATAGTTCTGGGAAATACAAGAGCAAGTGAAAAGTCCTGAGTGAAATATACATTATTCATTATGTTTTCAGGTCCCTTATTCAGGCAAATAAAGTTATTTCTCTCAATTATTTTTACTTATGATTTATTTTCTCCTAAGAAAACTCGGTCCTGTATTCTAAAAATGTTGCAACAACTTTAATTACTCTCAAATGATTCTTGGAAAGGTTTTAATGGTAAATATGGCACTGTAGAACTGATCTTTGGAATGCAATGCATAGTCTGAAGTTTTTTTCCCTGTACAAACCTCAGAGAGGTTTCTTTTTATCAGCTCTATAGACAATATTGCCATTTTTTCAAAAGAACCCTGTATTTAGACTACATTGGTTCCAAGTTCTCTGTATATTAATGTTATCAGATTTACCATTTGTGTATTGCTGTTTCACACAACCTCAATGTCCATGCTAAACCCAAAACACAGAGGTATAAGCCAAACCTTTCACCATTTCCAAATCCATTATTACAATACAATATTCTAAAAAAGAAGTCTCCAGCTACAGTTTGCTTATTTCACTGAGGAAAGTGTTTGTGTTTTGGGTTGTTACCTCGCTAGCAGGCACTCCATATGGTGCTAAATCCTGTAAACTAACTATAACCAGGTATAAAATTCATAGGGAAAAATGTAATTTATCAAAAGTGCACAGTTGGGGTCTGCTTCTAAGTGGTTGTTTCCTAATCTGATACCAACCTGTTCACAGCCCTGGTATGTTATTGAGCTATAAAATCAATAACAAATACCATGCATGATTCCCTGAGAGATTAACCATTTATTCCAGCTGTGAAGAACAAATGAAGGTTAAAGCAAAGTAGCTGTTTTAAGAAAGGTGTATGCGTGCGCATGAAACGAAACAAAGCCTCTTATAGATTAATTAACTGCAATAACGACATAGAGTGGCTTGTTTGTTTTAATTATGTTTGTTTTTTAAAGCACCGATTTTCAAGCTCAGATTTACATGCAGTTTGCTTTCTGCGTGCTCCCAAAAGTGCTTGATATGTGATTTACATTTTTTTCTTTCCCCCGAATGTTTCACAGTTTCTTTGCTCTTTTCTTTAATTGCAACTAATATCTCAGGGAGAATTGCCTGGGGCAGATTGAGCATAAACACCGAAAGCTGCAACGGAAAAAATATACAGTGAGCGAAATTGTCGTGCCCTTTCTTCCTGGCTCACAGCTGTAAAAGCTGTGGATGTTTTAATGTGTGCCTGTGCAACGGGAAGGAAGTGAGAGATCAGAGTCGTGGTGAGCAGCAGCAAGGGTGAGAAATGAGTGGGAAGGAGAGAAAGGGGGGAGCGAACTGGCTCCGGGTGGGCAGAGGGGCACGGGGCGGGCGAGTCCCAGGGACCTGGCAGGCACCGGGGGAGAGATGCAAGCTGTGTGTCTTGCGTGCCGGCCTGTGAAAAGGGGATCGGGGATAAGTGGAAATGCGAGATTTTGCAGTATTCCTAGGGACTGACTGTGCTGGCAGCATCTAAAAGACTAAATTTTTAAGCAAAATACAAAACAAAAACTCAGCCTTAGATATGGTAGAACCGTAAAGAAAGTAGTGATTCCAAAAGGGGAGGAACTCCTTCTGAGTCAAATTCTTTGCTGTTTCATGTGTAAAGGCATCTGATATAATCTTAACACCAAGAACAGCACAGCAGTGAAAAAAAGATGCTGTTATAATTCTAATAAACTTAAGCATTTCTCCTGTGATGCTTGGATTTTTCGAACGGCTCTGTATGACAGTGCTTAGCCCCTTGTACCCGTGTGCCTACCTCCTTTATCTCTGAGTTGGTTGCAGTTCATCGTTTTGCATTGTATGTAGTTTGTAAAGGACTTTACAATGAAAGACACTTGTGGTGAGTTTACTTTAGCCTAATTCCATCAACTGCTGCTCCTAGTTTTGCTGAAACAAGATCAAAATTTGACCTCAAAACACCCCAGTGAGAACAGTATTATTTATACTTATTTTGTGAAAGGATAAATTGAAACACTGGGTTTAAGTGACTTGCCTGAAGGCATGAAGCTCCTCAGTGCCATAGCAGAGACTTGAATGCATGAATCCAGATGCCAATGTCCTTGCCTTAAATGACAGATGAACTCTGCAATCAGGAGTGTGCTCAGAAAAAATCTACTAACATCCATGGACTTATAAAACCAATTTAAGCCAGGGAAAAGTCAGGCCTCTGCCTACTTTCCAGGAGCAGAAAAGCAGTGCTGAACTGCTTCTTTTCCTGCAGATGTGACATCTGCTTACGGGATAGGGAAAATCCTATTTGGAAATGTAAGTTCTGCAGGTTTGGAGACTGTCCTGTGACAGAAAGCCAATTTTTTCCCTCTCACTTCTGTGAAGAGTACAGTTAAAAAAAAAAGTAAAAGAGAATTCCCAAAGAAAAATATATGCCAAGTTTAATTTCATAGTTTTCTTGTTTTACTCTATTTGTAATTTAATACTTTAATTATAAAGGTTTATTATAACATTATAATTGTTTATTCATCGATCTGAGACACTCAATGGAATTCCTTCACTGGGAGTATTGCAGTAAAATTACAACACACAGGAGACAGATCAAGCTTGTAACATTGGCAGTCTCGTGGGTGCTAAAATATCTTCAAAGTCAACACATTTGCTGATGGGCAATAAGAGAGAAGACAAAAAGTAACTTCTCCTCCAGTCCTCTGCTATTTTTAGTGCCTCTGTGGTTGTCTATACACTTTTTTCTTGTAGTCTGCTTTATCAGTCATGAAGATAACTGAGCTCAGCTCCAGCCTTGGTGGCATTATCTCTGGCTGTCATACACTGTACTCAGAAATGCTGCATACCCGTTGTGAATGATGGTCAGCAGAAACAGCACAGTGGGGGTAATGCCACGTCTTTTATACTGCTTAGTCCCTTTTCAGATGTAATGTCAGAAGTCTGATGCACTTTAAAGATTATGCTGAATTTTTTTAACTGTTTTGCAGTAAGAAATTTGATGCAGGGGATACTGAGAAGAGCTGACAAAGAAATTATTTGATGTTCCTTTTAAGCCTGTGGAAAGTCTGCTCTCAGACAGTAATTTCCTGGAATTTATTATTCACAATTATTCACTGTATTTTGTTTTGGCAAATCTTTTTAACTCTGTTTTGATCATGCACAGTCTTCCATGAATAATCATCATTTCAGACTGGAGCTGTTGTGATAGGTCAAAAGAGAAATATGGCACTGTCATGTTTGTGACTGCAAATGGAAGAAACCAATTCTAGTGCAGCATTTGCAAATGTGTATATAAAATTTGGCACCTGTAAATATTCATGTACATACACTTGCAACTATGCTCTGGGCTTGATCCAAAGCCACTAGAGGTAACAGAAGGAATGAATATTCATGTTGGTAAAACTTAATTCCTAGATGGTTCACTGAAAGCAAATGTAAAGAGAAAGCAATATAGATATATGTTCACAGGAAAAAAGGTCTTACTTATTACAGTCAAATACTCGTGGGGTGTTTTTGCTTATATGTCAGTGAAATAGCACACATGGACACAAATATGATTGCAGTCTTACATTTAGGACATTCTTTCCAAAACACAGAAGCTCTGCTCGTTAACAGAGAAGTTAGGAAAAAGCTAGAATTCCAAAATACATGAATCAGGTCCAACAGAAAGGAAGCATAATTTTTTTTTTTTCTGTGTATAACATGAAACTGAAAATGTTGGAAAGTGTTATTTGATGTAGTACACTTACCCACAAATCACAATGTATAGTACAAGCAGGAGTTAGCAGCTTCACTATGGGTAGTGATGCTTTCATTTTCTCAGGATATGCACCTTATCTCCCACATATGTGGAATTATGTACATTTCAGTCCTCCAAACAGCAACCGAGCAGAGTAACACAACCAAAGAAGAGTGCATCTGATAGGCTTGAGTCAGCTGTCACTATATTGTTAATTTTTCAATTATTTTTTTTCTCTAACAGAAAGGTAGAAAAATAATTTTAAGAGTTAAATTATCTCAGCTGAGTCTGAATGGGCAAACGCACACCTAGAATGCTGAAATTTCTATGTAAGGCAGAGGCTGAATTTGGGAGATGCAGTCATTTTACTCTGGCATTCGTTTTGCTTGACTTGTGTTCATCCGATGGCAAGTAGCCAACTTCATGGAACACTGCTATGGCACAGCCTTCAGGTGCCAGCATCCCAACTACCAAGTTCAGTTCTCACATGAGAAAATGAGGCATCAGGATAGAATATGACTCTTGCTAGACTACAGAGCCGTGTACAATACAGGAATCTATCACTCCTGTGATTAGATAATTAACAGATTTGGTGCTTATAGTACTATGCATCCTTGTAATTTCCACAATATCAAGCTGAATGGAGGGCTTGATGCCTAGCAAAACATGACCAGATACAGTCAGGAGAACCTGGTATTCTGTAGTCCAAATACGTGGGCTCTATTGTCAGCTGGCATAATTTTCACACCGCCACTTACAAAGAGTTGTGTTGTCTTGGACTGAGCTCTTGTTTCTTTATAGGCTGCTTAGAGCAAGAGAAAAAGTAACAGGGCACCATTTCATGTCCTTTGCTTTCACCAAAAGTTCCAGAACTTCTTAATGGTATGCTTTTATGTGCAAGGGAGGGTTTGCCTGATGTGAAAGAAGAGGCTGAACACCAAATACATCAACAAATTCTATTGCAAAAGTGAATAAAAACCTCCTGCTGTAGGAAAGGAAGCACCTATGAATGAGGAAAAAGAGATAGATATATACATATATAAAAAAACCTAATTCTTTTGCCCATGGGCTAGTTTGTACCCAACAGAGAGTATTCATAGTTTGTAAATCAGATTCGACAACCCTGAGCTTTGCACATGATCTTCCCAGCTTCAGCTTTCAGACATGACTAATAATGTCCAAATGTTCCCACAGAATTAGATGGTTGCGATTAGACAGTGACAGTAGCTCTGCAAGTTTGGAGGAACAGTCTCCTCATTTGCATTCCAAATGCAGGGCTCTGGAAGTGCTTAGAGAAGAAAGCAGATTTTTTCTTTCCTTGTCACTGCCTCCACCACTAGCTTTATAAACTGTGTGGCAGCATTTTTTTTAGTATATTTTGGTAGCTTTCCTCCCAAAAGGTGTTGTTTTGCCTTGACAAATCTGAAGGTTAGCACTGGGCAGGTGTGAAGCTGCAAGGGAAATAATTGGTGCAACTGACAGCAAGGAAAGCAGCTCTTCAGTATTTGATTAGTATATGATTAGAAAGAAGCATCTTGTATGAACCATGGACAATTGCATTGAACTCTAAATAATGTGAAATGAATTTTTGATTCTCCTAAAGTTCTTGAAGTTCGAGGTGAGAGGAAGAGTTACCTGGTATTCTTAGTCTTCATTCGAGTTCAGAAACGCCTTTCATCTCAAATTGGGACAAAAAGTTGCAAATTCTTTCAAGATGCCATTTCCAAAGCATTTACTTTTGAAATACCCAAGTAGTTCCATGACTTGCTTAATTTTGTTAAGAGTAGAGAATTTCTTTTTGACTTGTTCTGACTTTTATATAACCAGCTATGGATAAGGAAGTTTTTGTTGGGTGTGATAAATGTTCATAAAATCACTAACCAAACCAGTTGTTTAGAAAATGTTCTTTGACCTTTTCAAAATAAAATACTACAAAAATCTTGTGTAAAAAAAAAATCTGTATATTCCAGAAAATGTTTGATGCAGTTGAATCAGCATTCTCCAGTGGAAAACTCTTCTATTTGTAAAAATAGTAGATCAGTTTTAAAAAATGTGAACAAGAGTTGCTGTGAAATATTTTCAGAAGACCTGAGAGATACAGTAGGTGAAACTGTAATATCACTGAAGCTGGTGGAAATTTTGTCAATTACTATAACATAACTCATGTTCTACCGTGTACTTATGGTAATTCAACATTATCTACTTGATGGCCCAGAAAACAGCATATATATGTACATATCAGCTGAGGATGCTGTACACCAAAGTGCAACAGCTGAGATTGTGGATATTGCAGTCCAAAGGCATAAATAAAGCTTCATTATATGTATTTTTATTCCATCATGATAAACTACAAACTAAGTCTGATGAGCAATGCCCCTTTATGGCTACCCTGGATGCACAGTGAGTGGATCAGAATGAGATGCTGATTTTATTTGGATTTCTGCCCTTTTGTCCACAGGACTTCAGTTTTGGCATTGTTTGCCTTTGCTGCAAAGTTAATTTCTGTTTCAGCATCTGTTCATGGAGAGAAGTCTGCTTCTGCTTCTTTAATGGTACATCTATATTGTTGTTTCACCACTATACATGTTTGTTTGCTGCTCCTGCTTGCTTTCTGCAACGGCTATGCTCTTTCTTCGCATGTCTGCTGTGCCAGACATATCTACATGTAGCCAGGCCTCTGCCTCAAGCATTTAATTTGTTCTAGCAAGGAATGGTCTTCATTCTCATTCTAAATTAATCTCCTTTTTACACAGATCTGTTGTGATAATCCTACTTTTTTTACTGTAGTGTATTTAAATTACAAATGCAGAAACAAGACAATAAGGAAAGAAGAAAGGTCAAAAACAATAAAACAAATTTATTTCCTAGCATTTTAAGATTTCTTTTTTTAATCTATGTCTGGTGAGAGGTAGGTGTGTGGGAAGTTTCTTGTTTCCTATTTAATGTTTAGTCATTTGGCATTTGTAAGTATTTGTAAAGCTTTTCACAAGGATTCAGCTGCATATCACAAATCCTACTCATATTAATAGGAAATATATAATCAAATCTTTGCACAAATATTTGAAAAGAAGAAGAAAATATCTATTCTTCAGTGCAGTTTTTCCCCTTTTTAGTCTTTTTTTTCTTTTTCATTTGTTCACTTCCTCATTAGAAATTATGTCCTACAACTTCCAGATCAATATCACAGAATTAAAAGTCTTTCTGTAACAAGCTTTCTGTAAACTGCTCAAAGGCAAATTTTACGTCTTTCCGGAATACTTTCTCCAGGTTTTTTTGGTTTTTGTTTTGCTAGAGAAGGTGCACATTTGCTACTGCAAGGTGCTCTGGTGTCAAACAGGTACGGTTTCATGCAGCGCCAGATGCTTCAAGTGCACATGTGGCTTCAAGTGCACCAAAGGTTAGCTCCAAGAGATGATAGAAGTGCACCAACCATTATCTTCCCCTTAAATAGCCCCTGCTCACCAAGAAAACTACCTGAGATAACAAAGCAGTGTCAGAGGTCACACTGTAAACCAAAGAAATAGCCTCCTGGGCTGAAAGCTACTGAGTCATGCAAAGGATGATGTTCGAATAAATAACTGTTGTCTGCTGATGCTATTTGCACTAAAATGCTGGAATGTTGTGGCTACATCTATGATAGTAAACTGGACAGTGCTAAGGCTTGTTTTTTGTCCCCAGGTTAGCTGGCAGAGTCTGGACCCCTTCCCATTGCTAAGTTCTCTTTATCTGCAAGGCAGCCTGTTAATAACGAAGCTACCAGCTGGGGACAAGTGGAGAACAAGTCCTTGCTCTTGTGTCGATGTTATGGGTTTGACAAACGAAATGTTTTTTTCTCCCCCCATGTAGCAGGGAGGCTGTGTAGGTGGGGAGGGGCTGGGCGGGAACACATGAGCGATACTTAAGAACAAAGAAAGTTGCCTATCCACCCACATTCCACACTGATCACCCAGAATGGGCGATACTTAAGGACAAAAGGGATCGTTTGCCCAACTCAGATGCCAGGACAATCTCCCCAGGTAAAGAAACAAGAGCTGGAAATGTTGGCCAGAGAATCGTTCCCCAGAGGCTGCAGCTTATCATCGCGAGAGGTGAGGGAACTTTTTTGAGACTTTGGCGAGAGGGGGGCGGAGACCGGGTTCACTGCTCTCTTCTGGGCTCGGCGTTCAGAGAGAACAGTGTCTGCAGCGAGTGCCGGTTTTGCTTTGGGAATAGTGCTTCACTGCGATGTCTCTGCCCGCTCGCTCCAGAGCACGGATACACTGTGACGTCTCCGCGAGGGTCCCGCTGTGGCACAGGGTACAGAGTTACGCTCTGGCTGTCGCTGCCCGGAGCCGCTTGCCTCTGCCGTCTCTGCCACCAGCCTGGGTTTCTGCTCCACGTGGGTTAGCGCTGGGGTCTACTCGTCTCTGCTGTTCCCGCCTTCTGCTGGTCTGTCAGTGGGTGATACCGAGGACCATCGCTCCCCAGTCAACCCTGCCCCCCTGCGCTACTTGCTGCCTGCTGCCGAGATTGGTGCTGAGCCGGGCTGCTGCCCCATGGGTTTGCACCGGGAGCGATCTCCCCTCTCCCTCTCCCGCTCGCCGGAGCTGCCATTGCCACGTGGCGAGGTAGCCGCGTTCGCGCCACAGCGCCCCCTGCAGCCGTGGGGGAGTCACCGCAGCCTCTCTGCCCCAATGGAGAATCGCCCAATGACAGAGAAAGGACTGTGACTGGGTTTGTCTGTTCTCCTATTGTTGCCGTTTATCTCTTTTGTTATAGATATAAAAATATATAACCCTAGTAAAGAACTGTTATTCTTTTTACCACATCTTTGCCTGAGAGCCCCGCAATTTCAAGGGTATAGTAATTCGGAGGAGGGAGGGTGGGGTCATCCTCTATCCCAGGAAGGTTTCCCGCCTTCCTTGACAGACACCTGTCTTTCAAACCAGGACAGTCAGCTCCCAAATTTTGCCCAAGAAATTTTTGGGAAAAGCTTCATTTGCTGGGCCAAATCTATGCTAATGGCTGTTCAGTTATGAAAAGAATATGAGCAATAAAATTCCCAAGAGAACCACTTAATTTATTAGAATATATGTTCCTTATAATTATACCCTAAAATAAAAGATCTGTTGTCAGGGAAGAAGTTGTTTTTTAGCATAAGCTCTCCATTCCAAAAGTCGCCTTTTACAGTCACCTTCCTCTTTATATGTTGTCTGCAGAGAGCAAATAGCCATAACTTCACATGAAGAACACTGTACTTACTATTCCCTATGTTATATGAAATGTGCGACTTTACCTACGCATCTTTAGAGGCTTCTGAAAAAGAAAAGCAGCCTGAAGTCTGCTGGGAATATGCTAATTAAGAGATGTGATTGAAACGTTAATGAAGACATTCTAAGGCTGACAAAGGAAAATGTCTTTGTCACTACCATGAGGTCTTCCATTGCCCAGTCACAGTAGAGAAAAATCACAATAAATTGAAATAGGAGGAGACCCTTCCCATTGTGGGCTAAGAGTCTGCTCTGTCTCTAATATTTGCAGTCAACAACGGCAGAAAAGCTAAAGCAGAGCTCTGATACTTCTCTCCTGAGTATGCCAGATCAGAGGCAGACTTTCGAGGCTAATTAGTAAACCTCAAAAACTTGTAACAATGAATTGTTAGCAGCAGCCTTAGAAATTTATTTTTCTTTTAAGCTGTTTGTATCTTTGTTCTGTTACTGCAGATCTCTGTTTAAGTAAACATGCCATTTAAATCTTGTCTGGTAGTAAAGTGGATGCTGAATAACCTGACAAGACATTGCACTTTTAAAAAAATAGAATCACAGAAACACGTAGTTACAGAATGGGTGAGGCTGGAAGGGACCACAGTGAATCACCTGATCCAACCTCTGTGCTCAAACCAGTGTCATCCTAGAGAACATTGCACAGGATTGCATTGAGATGGTTCTTGAATCTCTCCAATGAGAGTGACTCCACAGCCTCTCTGGGGAATCTGTTCAGTGCTCAGTCACTGCACAGTAAACAAGTTCTTCTCATGTTCGGGTGGAATTTCCTTTGCATCAGTTTCTGCACTGTCTGCAAAGTGTGTCTTGTCCTGTTGCATGGCACCACCAAGAAGAGCCTGGCTCCATCCACTTGACACCTTGATGAGGTCCCCTCTCAATTGTCTCTTCTCAAGAGTGAACAGGCCCAGCTCTTTCAGCCTTCCCTTCTAAGTGAGATGCTTCGGTTCCTTAATTATCTTTTGTCACCTTCTGCTCCAGGAGCTCCATGTCGCTCTTGTCCTGAGGAGCCTGGAACTGGACACAGCAGTCCAGATGTGGCCTCACCAGGGCTGAGCAGAGGGGCAGGATCACCTCCCTCACCTGCTGGCAATGCTGTTCCTAATGCACCCCAGGATCCCATTGGCCTTCTTGGCCACAAGAGCACTGCTGGCTCATGGACAGCTTGCTGTCCACCGGGACCCCCAGGTCCTTCTCTGCAGAGCTGCTTTCTAGCAGTTCAGCCCCCAGCCTGTGCTGGTGAACAGGGTTATTCTTCCCCAGGTGCAGGACCCTGCATTTGCCTTCGCNCAGGGTTATTCTCCCCCAGGTGCAGGACCCTGCATTTGCATTCGCTGAATTTCAGAATGTTCCACTCTTCCCTTCTCTCCAACCTGTCAAGGCCCTTCTGAAGGGCTGCACAGCCCTCTGGGGCATTGGCCACTCCTCCCAGCTTTGTGTCATCAGTGAACTTGCTGAGGAGGCCTCTGCCCCTTCATCGAAGTCATTGATGAATAAGTTAAACAGTGCTGGGCCAGTAGTGAACCCTGGGAAACACCACTAGTGACAGGCCTCCAGCTAGATTTTGTGCCACTGATTACGACCCTCTGGGATCTGCTGTTCAGCCGGTTCTCAATCCACCTCACTGTCCACTCCTCCAGCCCGCACTTCCTGACTTGCCTATGAGGGTGTTGTGAGAGACAAGTGTCATTCTTGACTTTGGAGGAAGTGATCCTTGAATATCAACCACTCTCTTGCACCCCTGTTCCCTGCAAGACCTGTTCTCATGGGATTGTTCCAAGAAGATCCCTAAATAGAGGCTGAAGTTAACTCTTCTGCAGTCCATGGTTACAATCTTACTTGCTGCCTTGATTCCTCCTCAGCCGACACTGAGCTCCACATACTCACTACAGCCAAGGCTGCCCCCGACTTTCACATTGGCAACAGGGCCTTCCCTGTTTGTGAGTATGAGTTTGATCCTTGTGGGATCCTCTGTTACCTGTGGCAGAAAGTTGTCAATGCTTTCCAGGAACTTCCTGGACTGCTTGTGCTTTGCTGTCTTGCTTCTCCAGCGGGTGTCAGGGTAGTTAAAGAAAGTCCCCCACAAGAACCGGTGCCCATGACTTTGCGGCTGCTTCAAGCTGCCTGGATTGGATATCTTTTGTGGTGTCCAATACCTGAATGCATTTATACACAGCACTCAGATGGCAAAAAAGGTTAACCTGCACTGGTAATGCAGTTTCGTAGAAGGAGGATCTTTTTGAAATCAGTGCTAGCCAGGCAAGTTTCTCTGGCAAACGGATCTTAGTGAGAGAGTTTTCAGATAAATTGGTGGCTTTAAAAATGCACTTAAGTTAATTTGTGTAGCTGATGTTCATGCAAGTATTATGTATTGGGTTACTATGTGGCTTTGGGGGAATTTGCCATTTTTTGTCTCTGAAACTGAAGGAAGACAAAATTTTATCTGCTCTCTGAGCCTGTCCTAGCAGTCTTGAACTGCATCAATTCACATCTGTGAATTGCATCTCTAAGGTGACCTGTTAGTGCTGAGAATTCAATGTCCAGGCTACACATGTTTTAAGGAAGGTGTGTTATTTCAGACTACACTGAGTGCAGCCCATGGACTAAAACCCCACTAATATTTGAACCAGGTTAGTTGTGCTTTTGGTGTTCATCTTTCAGTTTAATTTCATCCAAAGGGGATGGATATTTGTTCAGTTTTAGATTGCTACCTGGTGTGAAACAAACGATGTGGTACATGGGAATGATTGAAATATTTTCTTCAAAAGCACACTCCTGATCTGGACTAAAACACCGATATGAACACACTCTGTGTTTGAACTGTTGTGAAAATACAGTTTCAGAATTTATCAGAGGTGTCATGGTGATTTTGATGTCACTATTCATTGAAATGAACGGAAAGGGGGCACATAAATCCTTTAGAAAATAATTCTAAACCATAACGTCCTTTGCAGTTTTAAATCTCTCTTTGGAACACTCCAGATATTAAGTGAAATATGAACATAAAAAAAATCTAATTGTGCAGTACTACAATTATAGAAAAAAATAGTAAAGAAAATACAGTGAAACTAATGTATTTATATCTGTCATTTAAAACTAACTGACACTAGTATTTATTTGTTTGGAGCATTGGGATTTTTGGTTGGTTCATTGAATTGAGTGTAGATCTTTGTTGCTCTTCTTTGCTTTAAATTCTTTATGTAGTTGACCTTTCTGGCCCAGCAGTTTGGGACCACCACTGATGAAATGTTATTAATATCTTAGCATGGCTACATTAATAATCCAGAGGAAACACAGTTAAACATGCTCTTTCCAACTTGCTCAGTGACTTAGCACCAATGGTGTGCACAGCTTGTGTAGGTGACCTGTTTTCAGCGGGAGCCCTGGATACCCTCATTCCCCACAGTGAAGAGAAGGTGATTCTGTTGGCTGCATCATCTTGGACTGACACCATATTCCAGGCAGAAGCTGTTTCTCAGTACAACTTCTGTGAGCTCGGGGTAGCTGACTTTGCTGGAACATCAGTTGCAGTGGATGCTCTGTGCCTCTGAAAACTCAGTGTCAGATTTACACAGGCATCTGAGTGACTGGGCAGTTTAGAAGATGCACTGAAAGAGATCTGAGAGCTGCACACAGATTATTTGGTAAGGCCAGTGAGAGAGCAGGGTGTTCTACCTACCAGTCCTTTTTCCAGATTGCAGGATGGATTACTTCATTTTAATAGCTCGTACGAACTGTTAATATTATTAACATTTATTAACCCCTCTTGCAGACTGTTAATTAAATAATGCAGAGTCAAACCTTAATTCCTTGGGGGCTGACTAAATATCTCTTCCACTTGACACAATTTCATTTATCATTACCGTGTGTCCCTTGTGTTTAATTTTCAGATGAACTAAAAGACTGCATTTGGTATTAAAGATACCACATTAAAAATGGCTGTGAACATAACAAACATAAGAAGCCTTACCAAAAGTCGTCACGGTGAAGCCAATAAACAAACCTGACTCTAGGAAATTGCATCCTCAGAAGTGTGAGGAAAGAACCTTGAGTAAGTCTGTCTTTTAATTTAAACTTATGAAGAATAGCAGTTAATAAGCCTTTGCTGAAATGTGGCAATGTTCTCCACATGTGACAGGTTTAAGTTTACACATAAATGCTGGAGCGAATGGATGAGCTGATTGCCCAAAATGTGATCCTAAGTTATGGTAACCCTTTAACCCAGCTTGACTTTTTACTATATCATGTGGCTGTGAGCCATACCAGAGCTAAAGGAATGACATGATGAATGTGCTTTAGAAGCAGTTAAGCTAATGCTCCCATAAACCTTGAGGAAGTATGCAAATGAGTTGTTCTTCTGGATGCTGATAAAAGGCACTATTAATAAATAGAAAATAATTGTTTGGCAAGCAAGATAACTTTTTCATGGTTGTTGTTACACAATAAACAACATCAGACATTTTAAAATCCTGGTAACAGGAGCACTGGGAGAGTGGTGCTTCTCCCACTGGAATTGTGCAGTGATTTCCGGTGCTGGCTTTAAAGGTCGGCTGTGGTTAAGAAAGAGAAGATAATTTCAAGGATGAATAAAATCTGCCTCCTAGCTTACCACTCTCACTGCTATCCTTTGGTAGGTCTGTCTTTTCCCTGTCTGTTTTATCCCAGCTGTAATGCTTAGGATCATGATTTTGTGTACCGAGGGTGGAAGGGATGGAGAGGAAACATAAAACAGGTGGTGCTCATCCAACAGAGGAGAAGATTGTCACAAAGCAAACATGTACCAATTTTTTCCTTTCTTTCACTGAGGTTACAGAGAAAGGCTTCCACACACCAAAAGTAAAAATAAATGTGCTGCGGTACTGAGAAAAGTACTGCACAAGAGCAGAGCTTGTTGCGTTGGTGTATCTCACAATTCAAGATGGAAAAGGGCAGAGCAGACTTTCTTCATCTCTATAAATAACATGCTGCTTTTTATCTGTGTTAAAAGATTTACAGAATCCTTTCTTTTGGCACTTGATCACTCTAGCTGGCAGTAGAAACACAGGAACTTCATGAACACAGAAAATCAGGGGAGAAGAAAAATGGCTGTGCAATCCTACTGGGATCTATTACCATGGCAGTTGGGCCTTTCACACATTAAGTAATGTTTCTCGATTTGTTTTTTCCCCTTTACGGCCAGCACCAGCACAATGAACACAGAGTACAGAAAAGGCAGCCAAGTGTTCAGAAATTAAAAGAAAATTAAGTTTTGACCCAAGAGTTATCTAGACCTTGCCTTAGTGTTTCTAGCCAATCCCAAAGTGCTCCAGTTGTCTACACCAAAGCTCTTGCAGTTACGGAAATGGAGGCAAATCAAAACGGATCCTGTGGGCAGAAGAACAAGTCCACTGCTACATGAAATGACTTGCTTACTACCACAGGCACGGATTTGATATTAGAACTGATAGCAACATTTTAAAATAACTTGCCTATAAAATTTCAAGATGGATTTTTAAATTAAAGAATACATTTCAGAAAAATGCAACAGTGATATCCAAAACATTTTTTAATTCTTTTATTTTTTTGAGTTTGACTCTTTCCTTCCCTTTACTGAATCTCACGCCCTTTTCATTAGCAATACTTAATAAGATATGCGATATCTTGGGAAGGGAATGGAAAGGGGAAGGGAAGGGAAATTCAAAGGAAGAGTTTCAGTCATCATAAAGGCGGTAAAATTGCTTTTTATTAGACAAAAATAATTAAAAGAAGTCATGTAAACCTTTCTCAGTTACAGTGCTACTATAATTTGATGATTTTCACTTGGTTATGTCATTGTAAGCTGGCTATCCTGGTCATGTCCAGGCTATATCTTAACTGGACTTGATGCTATCAACAAAAAGATTAAATTTTTTTTATTCCTGTGCTCTCTAGCACAGCTGCTGTCAAATAAATTTTATTGGAATTCATATTAGCAGATTTCTTTTCCACTTTCTTTTTTTTTAAATTTAAATATTTTATGACAATTATTTGGAATGTGCAACTATGTACCCAGGAAAAATATGAAAATGAGTGAGACCATCTCTTTATCAATAACTGAAAAATATTTTTCCCTTTACCCAGAAATGATACATGGTATATATTGGTCTCATATTTTTTATTTCACTCTGTTCAACTGTATGTTTTCTTACCAAAATCCAGTCATTAAGTCTGTCCACAGAGTACAGTGTGACTTGATTAAAAGTGACAGTGAAATAATCGCTCTTTACCTATCGTGAATGTAATTACGAGCTGTTCATCTCAGTTTCTCTTTCTCAGCTTTCTGAACTCCTTTTTTTCTACACATTTTTCCTAATGGTACAATTAATTTTTCAGTCATTGTATCCAAACACCCCACATTAGATACAAAACTAAGAAAATCACATTGTTCTGTCAATGCATTTTGTAGGAATTCAGTGGACACTGGGTGGTCTCTCTGACACTCCACCCAGGCTGCACAGACCTTACCACCCAATGGCAAGTGTGTCCCTGCCAGTAAGTAACAACAGGGGACTTTGGCAGCTGTGGGAAACTAATTCCCATCTTCACTGTGAACATAGTACTGCATCTTTAGCTGTTCCCTTAAACAAAGCTGACCTGGAAGCAGGGAAGATGGGTTCAACAGGGATAACATGGGAAAAAAAGCTAAAACAGAACAGGAGGTATCAGCCATCAAACATGCGTGGGAAGGGAGTGGGGTTGGGAGTGCTGGGAAATGGGACTGCTGCTTGTGACACAGTTTGTGTGTCACCAAAAGAAGTTATTTCACCTCTATTTGGCCTGAAGGACCTGGTCATCTGGAGAAAACATGGTTACCTTTGTGGTTCCACGAAATCTCACTGTTTCCAGCACAGACACTATTACTTCAGATTTACATAGTAATGAATATATGTTTTTGAGAAATCATAGACTTTTGATATGAAGTTATTCTAAGATTGTCTGGTGTAAATATTGGAGCTATGTTGATTTACACCAGAGGACATATTAGTCTTATTATTTTTATTTTTTTGAACTAGCACTACTTTTAATTCAAGTGATCTGACAAGAAAATTGAACTTTTCCCTTACAGTTCTTACTTTTGTAGTCACTGTTATTTCCTGTCTCTCTCTGCATTTGAAGAAACAACAACAAGGTTTACACTACCAGAAATATGATGGTTTTTACGCTTACTTTGCCAAGATTAGATAGTCTTTATTGTAAACTTTTGAAAATTTAATGCTCTGGATTTCATATTTAAAAATGAACATTGTTTAATATAAATAGATTACAAACTTCAAAAGATTATTGCTAACAAAAGGAGTAAATTGATTTTTAAAAATTATTAGAACTATGGCCTTTCAAATGTTCTCTTCAAGTACTGTTAAAATACTAATGTCACTGGATGCATTCCACTGTCTAGAATTAATTCCATCTAAGTAAATTAAATACATACAATTTTTCCTCTATAAAAGTTAAGAAAAACTTCCTTCTTTTTCAGGTGTTTCTGATATGATTACAGACTTTTACTGGATGTCTTATTTAAATACCTGCTGGTTTGAGAACTACCTTATTGCCTGCCTGCTAAAGTGATTTTTAATGTTACTGTCTTGCGGTCTGTAGGATTGAGTCTAATGTTAGATATTAATCTTTCTTTTAAACTATCTCAATGTCCACATTAAAAGTAGAGTATGAAATCTAGCCGTTCCAGCTTGTACAAGTGAAAAAACAGTTAACTGATCATGACAGTCAAAAAAAAGAGTGCAGAAATTTGGCCATAGGTACTGATTCAGAAGGATGAAACTTCCATAGTTCAAAGAACAAACCAGTATGTTGAGAAATTACTGTATAGTGCCTATACAGTAATCGCACAAATACGACAGAATTTTACCATGGAATTAGAATAAGCCTGGAGCTAGCTGTACAGTGATGAGTCAAATCCCACAAAATGCTTATATGGAGCTATCCGTTTGCTTATCAGGATTTTGGCAAAACGCTTTTCCATGATTGCATGCCTACCATAGCTGTTGTGAAAATAATACTTTTTTTGCTACTCCAGCATTTTTGTTCTTATAGCTGCTAATGAAAATTTACAAGAAGTGAAAAAAAAAAAGAGAAAGTATTTATAAACTTCCTCATCTTTCCTCCTTGATTCTGCAAGTTGGAAGAAATTATCAAATATTAAGAGATAGTGTTATTTCTATGTATTTTCTATCAGTCACCAAAATCCTTCTGAAAACATGAGGGAAAAGATTGTAGAAAATGTTAGTTTTGATCTAGCATGTGGTAGTGTTTCTGTGGCATGCTGGTTTAGGGAAGAAAGAGAAGTTAATTCTAAGTATTTTGACTGTATTATTAAAACAGTTTTTTGTGCTTTGGTTTTTGGAGTTTTTTGAGGTAAATAGGTCACAAAACATAGCAGTATGATCAAGACCTCCATTTGGATGCAGTTAGAGTCTAGTGTAAAGTCTTGTAAAGTGCAGAGGATATGCTTTCCAGAACACAAGTTTATGCAAATGGCACTGTACGCAAGCACTTTGTAATAATAAGGCAGAAAGTCTGTAATTTTTGCAGTAGAAGTAAGAACAGTGCATCTAATGCTAAAAACATTGCCTTTCAAAGATGGTTTCCTTTGATCCTGAACTCTGGGACTGAAATTGTACATGATAAGAATTTAATATTTAAGGTTTTAATTATTTAAGTCTTTCTTATTTTTAAATTTTCTGGACAGTGTATCTCAGGAGCACGTAACTTTGAAAAGTTACACCAATTGATTAGCATTAACTCAAGTGAAAATACTGAACCATGACATTTAGAAATATAATCTTGATTTCACTTAGCTGTTTCTGGCTGGTATCTGAAGGATACAATATGCTACAAAATTAAGTCCTGATAACAGCACCAGAAAGAAATCCCTAAAGCAGTTGTTGGGTTTGGGTTTCTTTTTTTGGTCTGGAGCAAAACTAGTTTCAGCAGAAGTGAAACTTTCCATGTTAAAAAGCTGATAACACTTTCTTCCTTAACATTTACAATTTGCCATTGCAGAAGCCAAAATAAAATGTTTTAAGAACTATTTTGTGACCCTGGGCTTTTGCAAAGTCTGCAGGTTTTGTATTTAATGCTCTCATCTCACACTGACTCAGGCTTGTGGGTGAGTCCATTTCCCCTTGTAGAGCTCAACCTCCTCGCAGGACCTTTGCTGGAGCAGCATCTCAGTGGTCGGTGATGGGCTGCACACCATAACATGCTGGCAGCAGGTATCACCTGCACCAAAGCCAGAAAGGCAAAGATGAGCTGCCCTTGGATCCAGAGCCCGTGCAGTCACCCAAATAAATCCCCTAGTCTGGATTTTTTGGTTAAAGAAAACTATCCCTGCAATTTTTAGAAATAAAAGACAGCAAATTTTATGCACTGTGTTTGACTTTTTTTCTTATTTAGCTGCTACATGTGGCTAGCTCCTCATCAAAATGGAAAATGAAAATAAAGGTTGGAATATTTATAATTTCCCATGCAACAGACTTCGGGATTTTTGAAGACAGCTAGAATAGCACATTGGTGCTATCACAGCTTCCAAAGTAGAGATGGGCAGGATAAGCACATGCACTGCCTCACAGCCAGTGTAGGTCCTCCTCTAGGGCTAAAATACAAGTCATAGCGATTTAGGGCAGAGGTTTAAAAATCTGGAATCCTTCTGTTTGTCACGTTTTGAAGAAGATCTAAGTGTTTACGTAAGACATATAAGACCTATTTTTACACAGACTAAGAACATTTTTAGTACTTTCACAAGGAAAAATAAGCATTAAAAGAACTGCAACTATCATTAGTTTTGTCATTAAAAACTTTTAGCTCTGCCACAGTGAGAAAATGGGAGTCTAAACACAAGATTTCCTGAAGACAATGGCTTTGCTTTTTCTTCTGCAAATTTTACCCCAAGTCTTTAATTCCTGACTCTTCAACAACTTTATGAGTGTTTTTAGTTGCTGTGTAACAAAAAAGTATCTTTTGGGCTGAAAATCCTCTGCTCTGGTACCTTGTGCATTTTCTTGTGAACAACATGTATTGAGCAAAAAAGATCTTTAGTAGAGAAAAAACTAGGTTTATTTTTTTAAGATAATTTTGCCTGTATGCAGGGGTTTTTTAAAATGTTTTATTTCCTTGATAGTGCAAAATGGGAAAAAATGAGGAGGAAGAAAAATAATAGGGAGGGGAAAGACTGCAAAAGCAGGATGTTAATTCTTTTTTTTTTTCCGGCAGGAGTTTCAGTGATAGAAGACTCTTGACAATATGCAGATTGAGAATAGCCTTCTACAAAGCATGATCCTTCTCTTTTGTGTGTCTCATTTGCATTTGCGCTCAGCTATGAGCATGTTTCTTCTGTACGTGGCAATACAGAAGATGAGATGGAAGGTGCATGGTTTGTCCCAACGAGGTACCAGGATTTCCTCCCTCTCCTTGCTGAGTGATCTGGTTACTGTGGCTGTAGCTACATTCCTGTTTTGACTTTGTTTTCTCAGAATGACTACTACAGTCTTCCTCCTCTCTCAGTTGGGACTTAATGATTTTCTCAGTTAAAGCAGACAAAAATGAGGATCTGTTCTACTGTGGATGTTTAAGCACAGCAGGTGTGTTTATGTGGATACAGAGTACCGGGGCTTCTTTTCTGAGTTTGCAAGTGATGCCACCTGGAAAGAACTTAGAAAAAGACAACAGTTTAAATTTCACATCAGGTATATTACTCTCCAATGTCTCTTTTCTAATTTTCTGTTATCTCCCATCAGCCTACTTTCTTTTTTCATCTGGCAGCCTCTTTGCATGCATGTGAATCATGATTCAAATATTTCAGAAGCTGCTGTTTTCAACTTTTATTAATGTTTCCCAACTCATTCTCTTGTTTTCCTACTGACAGGCTGCCAAGATCACCCTCTGATGCATTCTAAAAAGGTCTGGGTAGCAGAAATTGGACCCAACATTTGTTGCAGATAATTACTTGATCAGATCTTTGTCACAGAAAATATTTGACAGCCCACACATCTCTATTTCTTAGCAGCCCACAACACAGGACTATCAGAACTTTTCTTTCATTAAGTGAAAGAAGCACATTGCTAGATTAAAGATACTTTGTTTAATTGGGTAACATACTTGATTCTACATAATTTTTTGTTGATTCATGTGGTTCATCTTAGGCTGATATTTAGACCATGTCCAAGAGTGTACACCATTCCCTCCTGCTTCCAGGAATAATACACTGTAGTGGTAATCAAATCTGAGTTGTTTTATCTCCAATGTCATTCAATATAGCGTTACCAGTAATAGCCTGCCAAGGAACATTTCTGCCAAGTTCCAAATCTAGATCTTGAATGAAGTAAAGAAAAAAAAAAATATTCCAAGAAACCAGCTAGAGATGGTGCTCTGATTACAATCTATTTTGGGATAGGATTTCAGGAATTTAATAACTGCCATCTGAATTCTACTAGATAGAGACATGATCAATAAAGTTCATACTTTATGTTTTCCACTTGTGAAGTTTGGTTGAATTTGATTTATGATTTTTTTTTTCCTAGCAACTTGGGACACAATATTACAGATTTACAAGAGACAGTCAATTTATAGTATTTAATTTAAACAGTGCTGGGATATTGTACAAAAGTTGAGGCCAGTGAAACAAATCCTAAGTCAGTGTCAGAAAAAAAAAAAAGTCTTTCTGGAAGAAAACCTGACATAAGAAGAATACAGAGACCAAAAAGAATCGGAGAAAAAAGTATAGTTGATTTTAAAATTGTGGGGAAAATAAAACAATCATTATTGCAAAGCCCACCGTATAGGAACTGGATAAGAAAGGGAACACACCGGTACCTCACAGAGGAGCATGGGGTTAAGGAAAGAAGAGGGAGCACAAATATCTGACTGTAATACCTTTTATAAGCAGCACCGTACCCAGTTCTTCCGACATTTTTAGAATACAGGCATTCCTTCTAGCTGTGGAATTTTAGACATTCTGTTAAAATTGGAAGTAAGGAAAGAAACCAACCAACCAAAAAACAAGGAGAAATGAGAAGAGAAAGAAGGCAAAGAAAGGAAGGTGAGACCCAGGCAGAGTAAGATTCTGCAATGCTTGAGGTAATAGTAACCTTTTTTCTGTTGAGTCTTAAAATTACACCTGTGTGCTGTTCCACCTGTATATTTCTCACCTTGCTCACATTCATTAATTTCTAGTTCTCAGGAAGGCAACTTGAGAGAATTAATCTAATTTGTTTGTATATTTACTAACCACAACTCTTTGCATAAGTGAACTTCAGCTACAGGTTGCAGTAATCTCACTGATATGCAGATTGACATCTATTACATTTTTAACTCATAACGTTTCTTGTAAAAACACCAAATCATTAGATACAAGCCTTTCTGTCCCAATCTAGTACACCCTGAAGTCTTTAGTCGGCACATATGAGCACCTACTGGGGTGTTCTTTTAAACCTTGTTTGCATACGATGACATTTGAACCAGTTGAGGCTCAGTGCTGGATTACAGGTTAAAGCGTGTGCTGCGTGATTATTTTCAGCAGCAAAACTAGAGCTCTTGCTGTGAAGGTTGAAGAAATTGTAGGTCATTAAATAGCACCACGTACTCCAGAGGGCATGCATTTCCGGACAAACATCTTGCGTGCGATATCCCTTCATCCGTTAATTATTCCGTTGATAGGAGATGCAGCAGTGGAAGCTGAACTCCAGCATCACACGTTCTTATAGGCTGATGCTAAATCATCAGCAGGATGGTGTTCAAACCTTAACTGATGCATCCTCACAGCAGCCCTGCTTGTGAAGTACTTATTATCTTTGTGTTATAGTCTGGGCAAACAGGAAGGCTTAAACCAGCCATTTAGGGCTCAGACGCTGTTCGTCTCCCCAGACAGAAGGATTTCTGACCAAACACCAAACCAATAGGTTAATCTTAAAATAAGACTCTATAGATGGAAAAATAGTACTCGGTGGTAGGGTAAACACAGTCAAAATGAATAAATAATCACTTAACTGGCAGGCAGTAAAAGAATTATCTTTAAAAGATTTAACAAAATAAACTATTTTTTTTTTTTATTATGAAGCAAACAAAGCCTTATATGTACATAAAATTACTGTAACCCTGAGTTTAGAAATTAATCCCTGTATAAGTTTAGAAACTGTGTGGTTCTTTGAAAAGAAGGAAGTCAAAGGATTTGCAGGCCTCTTTGTCTTCTAATACGTGATTGTGTTTGAAAGAGAATTTTGTCCTAAACTTTAATATAGCCTTTTAGGTAAAATTGTCTTCAATTATACTGAAAACTAGTATTATTTGATAAAATCTTTTTCTATACTGAATTCAGTGGGGAATTTATTGTTCATAAGACTTCAGAACAGAAAAAAAGAATACAAAATTATTAAACAAATCTGCCTACAAATTACAGAAAATAAGGCAGATAAATCAGGTAGAAAATAACAAGAACACTCACAAGATGACACTCACACTATCCCAGTCTTGCATCTTGCAGCAACGCTGTCAATACAAGAGGATGTTTGATTTTTCCAGGCTCTTGAAGTGTCTTATGGCTGTGTATACTGGCAGGAATGTTCAGTCTATAAACAATTGACACTTGCACCTTTTGCATATCAGGAAGGCTGAGGCCTTCATCTTGTTATCTTGTTATTGAGAGGCTCTACTACTAAAAAAAAAAAAAAAGGGCCAAAAGGGCCATATACCATACTGTGTGTGCACAGTAAGACTCTGATTATCTTTTAGAAAACTCTTTGCCAGGCCTTCAACAACAGCTTGGTTTTAATCTTTGTCATTTTCAGCCCTTTATTTTTTGTAAAAGGCGCAGTGAAAATTGGCTACATTTGGGCTCAAGTTTGCCAAAACATGTCACATACAAATTATAGTAATTAAAAACAAAAACAAAAACAAAAACAAACTGCCTCAAAATGTGCAGCCTTCATTTCTGACATTTAGGATGAGTCAAAATTATTTAGAAATTTATGTGTGAAATGTGGAAAGAGAGGAAAAAAAAAATCACTGTCCTCCAACACCATGTTTCAATCAGACCAATTCCTGGTTTTGTATTAGGCCAAAATGATACAACTGGGGAGCAGTGCAAGATGGAAGGATGCATCCAAATACATTTCTCTTCATGATCTTTGTGTTATCCCAGATTGTAAAAGGTTCTTAATTTTTAGGACCTTAGTTTACAGCCTTTCCAAATAACTTTTCTATATATCTTTAACTTAAAAGAAGGCCTGAGCATTAATAGCGTAATTCCAGCTGGGCAATAAAACAGGAAACAGAATGTAAACCAAAATAATAATTGGTAATATTTTTCAACTAAGAAAAGTGGTGAATTCTTTAGTAAAATTCTTGTTGCTACTTTTGCTTCTCACTTCTTGTTAGCTCTATCTTTAAATATGGTCAAAAGGCTAAGGCTTGACTTTACATGAGAGCTTTTTAGACTGTTAAAACAGTGGTTTCATCACCAATTAGAATATCCACAAACACCTCAAATATTAATGGTGGTAGTAAACGAAAAGTTGATGCAATGGCTATCTTAAGATAGGCCAAAAAAAGTGTGAGGGAAGCTGGCGAGTGAGCAAGGATTGTCAAAGGCTGTGAATGGGAAGAACACTATATTATGACAGAATTATAATTGCAGTGATTTTTCAAATATGAATAGCAAAACAACCACCTGTTAAGTCATATTGATTTAAATCACAACAGCTATTGAATTTTCCATAAGCAGCTGGATGTTCTGCTGTCATGTGTTTTCTAAAAGAGAAAGTAAAATGAAACTGTAAGAGACAGAAACTGTGAGAGAAACAGTGGAGAAAGAAAGGTATGGAGCTCCGATTATCTCCTTGGAAGATATACCTTTGCAGGATAATTGCACTTTGGATTGGCTTGCTGCCTCTGGCACTTTGTTTGGAATATGATTTTATTTGTCCTTTCTCCCCGAACTTTTCCACCCCATTATTTAAAACCTAACTATCTTATGAAATACTAATTGCCAAATTGGGCAACTTAGTTCTCCAATCTGCAGTCTCCATTACTGTCAGTTTCCATTTTTGATGCAGTAATACTTGCAGGGAACAGTTTGCTTTTATGAGTAGTTCTCCAGCCCACCAAAGTCTGGAGCTCAGACATGTCATGAGATCCCACGTTTTTGCCTGAAGAGCATTTTACATACCTTTTCTTCTTCTTCCAGGCTTTGGCAGAACAAGAAACCTGATATCAGATGATGGTAGAGACTGGGAAAATGAGACAGATCTAAAATAGTGTGTGAAGACCTTGCTTGAAGACAGCAGATGCCTGCCCTGATGGTAAATAGCAACTGCCTGGAACCAAGCAAGTACAACAGATCCTGCATTTCTCTGATTTCCAAGATTTGTGGAACTACACAGTGCACAGCCCATGAAACATGAAGTGAAACTGTGAGATTTTAATATCCTTGAGTAGTCAAAGATAGTTTCTTGCAGATTGTTTTCCCCCTAAATATTATCTCCTCTCTTTTTCTATTCTTCACTTCTCCTTCAGTGGAGCAAACTGCAACCTTCTGAAGGCAGATGGCCCCTGTATCCTTTTTGCCTTTTAAATAGAAATTACATAGCCTACGTCCTGCACACTTCCAAGATAAGGTGAGCAAGGTAAGACTTAAAAGCACTGATATATTTTTAGCTTATATCTACCTTCATGTTTGTATTTTGGTGCTGTTATGGAGTGAGAAAAAGAAACCACAATAAAATCCCAGTGTGCTGTGTAGTTCTCAAGGCTATTTATATTATGAGTGGACCTAGAAACCAAGATCAGACCAACACATATTTGTCTATCTATGCGTAAATGTGGGTAGCTAAAGATTATGAAGATGGATTCATATTGAATTTCCAGGCACCATTCTAGATGCAGTGTAGATGAATTTTTTGTGTGTCTCTGCCAATATGTTATGCTTGTTTGTTTTTAAAAAGCTTCACAGTAAATCCCTTTCTAGTTCAGAGAAAATAACTTGTATCCAAGAAAAAAAGAGCCAGCCTACCTAGGATTACTGAAATCCTAACACTGAGAAATCAAGAGCCAACAGCTTGGTAGGAACTGTGTTCTGGTGCCACATTCCTGTGCTTACGGGTCAAGGGTGAAATAGCATCTCTTTTGAGAGCCTTATCCAGCACCAGTTATTCACATTTGTCTTTGCAGAGTGTATTCTCAAACAGAAAATATAAGGACTGAAAGGCAGAATGAAGGATGAATAATTCAAAGAGGAGACCATGCCCTCATTGAGGTAAACTAATTTTAAGGAGAGTTTTACCAGATGACACATGCTTAAGTTTTCATCTGGAATATTATGTTAAATTTTGTTATATAATATTGTATTATCTTGGACAGGATTTTCAGTCTACAGAGTTCTTATTTACCTTTGGTTTAAACCTGTGTAGCTCTGTAGATTTCATTGGTAACATTTTACACCGTTTAAATTAAGTTAGCATCCAGCATTTGCTTTCTCTGACCTGCTCAGTTATCACATTTCCTCCTTTATGAATCTCTGACTGATGTATTTACAGTAACAGTACTCCCAGCACCACATGTGTATTGTTATTGGGTTAATCTGGGGGAGAGGGGGAGTTGGCAGCATTGCAAAGTGCAGCAGCAAAAGAGGCTTATTAAAAAAAAGCGCTAATAACTTTTTGGGGGATACTTCAGGATAATGGAGCAAAAGCTTTCACATTCAAAATGCAATTTTAGGGACAGAAACTGAAAAACAGACAACCCATGGTTCCTTGTGTATCTGCTGTGCCTGACTCTAAACCAGATCTGCCTAATGCAAGATGATTTTCCTAACAGACCTGCTTATAAGCTCAGCTGGAAATATGAAATCCAAACTGCTCTAATGAGAATCAGTGAGAAATTCTGCAGCTGAAACTTTCCTTTTCCAGTAGAATGTGGCAGTTTGTCACAACTAAAATGTTTCTCAGGAACAGCACAGTTTTAAACAATTTTTCAAGCAGATATAATATTATCTTGCAAATAATTTCCATTGATCAGAAAATCAGGCTCAAGGCAGATGCTGTGAGGCTCCCCAGTTTCCCAAGGGATCCCCATAGCTGTCTTGGAGAGAACAGGTGGGTTAGTCTGTGTGTGTATCCAAGTTCTTTCCTTATTTATAGCCATCCGGGTGAGCAGGCAGGTTTTGGTGCTGGGTGGGGACCCATGTTAGACTGCTTAGAGAAAACTTACATGTAATGTCAGTGTTTGGGCTTCCCTCTTAACTCTAGAGAAATGTAAATAAGAAAAAAAGAGAAATATTTTAAAAAATTATATTAAATAAATATTTTAATTTTCTAGCAAAGTTTTTGGTTTGTGTTTCATTTACTCTAGGACTTAGTTAGCAATGACTAATAGACAACAAGAACATTACTAGCAAGGTGGCAGTTCACATGAAAGTCCATAATTTCTTCATTTCCTTCCTTCCTCCCAGTGTTTTATAATTGTGCTTGATGCTTCAGTATTTTCCAGTTAGGCCTGGTGTGACATGAAACAGCAGTGGATGTGGTCTGCTGTTTGGATGTCTGTTGTGTTACGAGTGTTTCTAGTAATTTGGTGGTGAATTTTTTTAACAATTAGTTCTTTTTTCAAGATACCACAGTCTATCTTTGAGTTACTTAATCCTCAGCTAAATCCTGGTGACCCACCACCTATTTTGCAAACAATTGTGGTACATTTTACTGCTTCCCTGTTTTTTGTCACTCAAAAATGCTGTCACTGTCTTAAACAGATAACTTGAACTTTCAGTAGGATGCCGGGTGCCATACTCTGAAGTGAAAGAAATTTCTGATGCAATTTTGACTATGGGAGGCTTCTTTGGACACTTGCACAGTTTTGTGAGCTTTGTTACAGGAAGGTTTTAACTTGAAAATAACCTGTGAGCTTTGTTATATGAAGGTTTTAGCTAGAAAATACCCTAGAGACGATATTTCTCTGTGTTGGTAAAAGTCCTCAAACTCACAGAGGTAATTCTATTATGTTGTGCCTTTTTGGTGAAAAAAGCTGGATTCTTCACAGGTCTGATCTTGGTGATTTTCTTCTGACATCCTATCTGCCTGAGCACAGTGATTTTATTCCTGGACTCTGCTTCCCACAGTCTCCAGCACTTGTGCACATCAGCACTTCTTCCGTGTTACACTTGACGAGATAAAGGACAAATTCTTCCAAACAAGAAAACTCCATATTTTTCTCATTTAATTTTTGCTAAGTAAAAGTTTGCTGAAATTGATTTTATTCAAATGAAGACACAATAAAAAAATAATAAAAAGAGCACAATACATTGAAGCTTCACATTATTGCATCATATTTTTCAATGTCACAGGCAAGCCTTCAGTTTGGGATCAATGTATTGATTTATATCTACTGGATATCTGGCCTGAATAAAATTAACATGTATATATGCCTGTCAAGAAGCAGTGATCCTGTAAGAAAATATTCTCTGCTCGTTATCAAGGCTGTAACGGTAGCAGATTCTTAATGTTGCACTTAGAAACCTTGTATTTAAAATGTACTTTAGTACTTAGGTGCCTTATGTGCAATAAACCAACTAGTCAGGGGGAAAAAATCTGTTTAACATATTGGTGATATAATCCTTGTAAAGCTAACTTCTGTTAGGCAGAGGCTGCTAAGCACACAACAGGCAAGAGAGAAGGCAAAGAGAAAAGTTGGAAAATGTTGCCAAAATGACAGTAAATGTTAATGATCCGATCACAAAAATTGTCCTTCAAACTGGAGTGTGTAGTAAATAGCAATGAATAAATGTACTTGTCAGGAAGATTTGATTTGTCTAGCAAATCCTTACTGACATATACACTCATTTACTACTATATAGCCTTTTGAAAATGCCATTCCAGCAGAGCATAAAAAAGGTTATTTAGATTAAGTATAGCAACAAGATGAGCAGCATACTGAGTTCATTGGACTACAGGCACACTCATTTAATACCCAGTGCTCCATTACTCTGAATGAAGCTGTCCCCGAAAAAAACAATAGGAAAGAAACAGCAAATAAAAACAAGCATAATGATTTAAAAAGAAAAATATGAGCTTCAGCATAATGTTGTGCACCACCAGTATCTACATTCAGTCCCTGAATAATAGTGCTGGAAAAGGCATAATCATATTAGATGGTGCAAAAACCATCACCACCCTGTCCCTCCCCTGCTTCCCGACAGCAAAATTGTGACAACTAAAAATTCAACTTCATGAGTACTATTTGAAAATACCCCACAGCGAAAGGAAAAGAATGAGTCAAATCCAACTTTACATGGCACTCTTAGGCCTACCTTCCTCATTCAAGGGAATTACATGAGATGGTCACATTTTGCACTCAGCAGCACTTTGGCTTTATTTAGAGGATCCCTAGATGGCAAAAAAAGTAGTCTCACTTTTGGATTCATTAAAGCAATACTAACATCTCATGATGTACCATTGGCTTCAGGTTTAGTGCCTTCCCACCAGCTTGTGTTTTTTCCATTCCTCTTAACTTTATTGCCATCTCAAGTCATCTTAGGTCTTTCTATATACAGTTTCTACTGTAATAGATTAACAGCTTCACATTCTCTTCCTTCAACCCAGGCTTTTGTCAGGAGCAGTTCAAGCATGACTGTCAGGTCAATCAGTATTATGATTGCTTCCTTGCACACAGACAGTGAAGATCTGACACAGAAAATACAAGGAATATCAAACTAAATCCAAATCCAGAGTTAAAGGAATGCATGTGTATGCGTGTGTGCACACACACACATACAACTATAATATAAAGTACCAGGCCTTTCACATTTGTGAACAGTACAATTGTACATTATGATAAAAAATATGTGCAGAATTACCAGACAGCAGCATATAGAATAACATAGGACTATGCCAGGGGTTTTTGCTATTATGCTTTATACCAAGTAGTATTTAGTGTAAAGATGCTTTATTGCGTTCCTTTCCTTGAAGTCTGATTACAGTCTTTGTTTCTTCAACATATGTAGAACAGAGAGAAAGCAAAAAGAGTATTGCACTGAACCATATCAGCTGATAAATAATACAAGATCCTGTTACTCAGGCCCCAAAACAAAATCTCTTCTCCCAACCACAAGACTGGAGGAAGAAAGTTTGAGGTTGCTTAGCGTGTGTTTTCTGTCCTACTCTGCCCAGCAGAATTCAAAGGTGCTTATTAAGGGCCAGACTTTCTGCCGAGGCAAACTAAGCATCAGTTTATGCTCAAAGACTTCCCAGAAGAACACACAAGAAATTGCAATTGCATTATCTGTCTGTCTAGGAGAGAAGTGTAATTGTTTGAGCAGAATGTATTTTTAAGTTGGCTCGTCACTATCTCTTGCCTGAGCAGTGGAAAACAGAGAACAATTTTCTACTTCCACCTTCACAAAAAGCAGTTACTGAAATTATTTCAGGGGGTTAAGAAGGATTCCTTAGAAGTTTGCATGACCTCATTAGCCCCACTCTCCTTTTTCTTCTTTCTCTTTCCCCTGAGGTTTTTCCTTTTTTTAATTCCACACCTGCCTCTTTCTCTTTTTTTTTTTTTCTGCAGAAGAAACAGTGCTGTCATGCTTGTGGCAGAGCAGAATAATCAGATCTGTTGAAAACGCAGGAGATGTAGAGAGGAGAGGCGGAACAGAGGGACATGTTCTTTCTTCCTCCAGCTTCCTTTCTCCAAATCCTGCTCTGCTGTCATTCTGAGAATGAGGACCAAGTATTGGCTTATGCTCCTATGAAGCCTTGAATTGGTACCGTGTTGCGGCAGTAGGACAACACGCACATAATCTCCAACCTATTTTAAAAAGCTTAGTGTGTCTGTAGTTTACCTGATCATGCATTCCCTGTGCAATTTATTGAAAAACAGAGGGATTTTTTTTCTGTAGGACTTCTTATCTTTCTTTTTTTTTTTTTTTAAACTGATTCTGGAATCAGTTATATAAGAAAATGGTGAAACTGAATAAAATTACACAACCCCAAAACCTGTTAATTATTGGGGTTTTGAGTTGGTGGGGTTTTTGAGGGCTTAACAAAACTTTTTCATTGAAACATTATTTAAAAACTCATTTCTATTAAAAAACCTCAAAGTTTCACACAAAAATATTTTGACTCGTCTCCCTCATAAACAAAGATTCATAGAAACCTCTTTTATCTTGTGCATCATTAAGAGCTCACCTAGGTATGCTCAGATGAAGCGTCTCCTGGGTACCTGTGTATGCCTACTGGGGCTGGTACATAGAATCATAGAATCACAGAATATGCTGAGTTGGACGGGACCCATCACGATCATTGAGTCCAACTCCTGGCCTTGCACAGGACATCCCAAGAGTCACACCATGTGCCTGAGAGCATTGTCCAAGTGCGTCTTGAACTTTGTCGAGCTTCTGGCTGTGACCACTTCCCTGGGGAGCCTGTTCCAGTGCCCTGCCACCCTCTGGGTGAAAAATCTTTTACCGATATCCAGCCTAAACCTCCCCTGATTCAGCTCCATGCCATTTCCTTGGGTCCTGTCAGTGGTCATGAAAGTGACGAGATTGGCATCTGCCCCTCTGTTTCCCCTCATGAGGATGTTCAAGACCACAATGAGGTCTCCCCTCAGTCTCCTCCAGGCTGAACAAATCAAGTGACCCCAGCCACTCCTCATAAGGCTTCCCCTCTAGACCTTCCCCTCCTTCACAATCTTCCTGGCCCTCCTTTGGACTCTCTCTAATAGCTTAATGTCTTTTTTATGTTGTGGTGCCCAAAAGTGCACACAATATTCAGGGTGAGGCCACACCAGGGCAGAGCAGAGCAAGAGAATTACCTCTCTTGACCGGCTGGCAATGTCTCTGTGCATATTAAAAAACCTACAGCACTGCCTCTGCCTCTGTGTGTGTCTCTTTTTTCTCTCCCTCTGAGTTCATAGCTGTATGTTTTCTTTGGGTGCTTCACTCTAAAGCTGAATTATGTGCTGATGTGCAGCAAAGCATTCCATGTTCACAGTCTGAGCTTAATTGAAGGAATGGAGTTCGGCTGAGCACTTAGTATGAAACTTCCTGAAGACCCAAATACAATTTATTTTGGATTAACAAGGTTACTCAGGATTCTCCCATTGCAAAGACGAAAATGTCAGGTGACAACTTTATCATAAGTCCACTTCCAGCCTGAGCAAAAGAGGGACAGTTAACAGGCAGATCCAAAGCCTACTGAGAAAAATAAGAGCCTTTGCACTTTTCAGAGCCAGTGCAACTTGGCCAATAACTGAAGGACTGAAATTGGGTTCCCTCCTTATCACCTTTACGCAGCACTGTGAATCACCATTTCAGAGTCTTTTCCAGCCAAAACAGTTGTTATTGGAAAACTACATACAGCAATAAAGAGTCCTGTCCTCATATAACCCACATCAATAAATAACTCACTTCTAATTGAAATTATAGAAAAGGTTTTGCTCTTCTACTGCCCATTGTGAGAATACAAAACACAAAATCTTATTAAATTATTAAGCAGAAACAGATCCTTTTAAATTCCCTGTTTAGTACTCACGGTATGATGCAAAAGTCTTATTTCCCTTTAATTGGCTTATCTATAAAAATGATAATTTTCAGACAGTTGGTAGTAAAATCCCTCAGGACTTCAGGAAGCATAATTCCCTTTTTAAAATTCTCTACATTTATTAATGAACTTGAAAAATAACACTTAAAATTGCTCGGTAGGTTTTCCCTCCTGTGCATTGTACCCTCTACAGAGTTTAGTGGTGAACTTCAGGCATTTCTTCCTAATTTTTACCTTCAAGCTATGTTTCCCAAGTGCTAGCCTGGATAATCACTGTTAAATTCTGCCCATTAAATGTTTTTGAGAAGACAGAAAGTTGCATATCAGATGTATTTCACCAAGGCCAATACATGGGAGAGGAATGGTATAATTTGGGAAAAAAGGCATGTTCACCCTGAGTTTCACCATTGTGCTTTTCAAGTGTGCACTTTCTTATTTTCTTACTGAAAGAGAACAACTGTATTAATTTCAGTCTTGTCAACCCAGTTTACATTAAAGGAAATGGGAAGGTGCAAAAGCAGATTCTCTGTCAACTCTTATCTACCAGGACTGCCTTTTTTTGTTTTGTCATCTCTACAAGATCCAAGGGTCTAGACCTGTCCTTGGATTCTTCAGTATTAGTGCAATGCAAATAAAGATGTTAACAATCACTAGGAAGGCACAAGCTGGTCACCTATTCTACAAATGATGTAATATTTTGAAGACAGCCTGGATGTTTTTCTTTCCAAGCTGAGAGATCATTTAATATTTTTCTAGTACAAAAAAGAAGACAATATTTTTTGCATACATGAAATCACCATCCCCAAGAGAGCAGGGCCCCATCACACATAATGGTGACTTGGGAAGACAAACACCATCACTCCAAATGTCCCCCCCATCCTCCTTCTTCCCCTCACTTTATATGCTGAGCGTGATGTCATAGGGTCTGGAATATCCCTTTGGTCTGTTTGAGTCACCTGTCCTGGCTGTGTCTTCTCCCAGCCTCCCAAGAACCCTCAACATCCTTGCCAGCATGGCAGTATGCAAAGCAGAAAAGGCCTTGGCTCTGTGCAAGCCTTGCTCAGCAATAGCAAAAACATCTCTGTATTATAAACCCCGTGTTCAGCACAAATCTGAAATGTAGGCCCATAGCAACCACTGTGAACAAAATTAACCCAACTCCAGCGAAAAACCAGCACCAGCCCAGCTGACTGATAACACAAACTCCTCACTGTAAATACCTTTTTTTATTCTGTTATCTTATGTGGAATTTCCTCAAATTTGACCACCAAAAGAAGTAATGCTAAAGTTTTAGAATAAATGCCAGTCTACCATGGCTTTCTCATTTAAGACTGTGGCAGGAACATCAGCTCAGCTGAGATGCTTGTCTTTGAAAAGTGATCAAACACTTTGGTTAGGTCCTAAAGCTGAAGTTATAGCCTATTTGTTCTCTACCTACTTCAGCAATTTTTTAATTTGATAACCTTGAAATAAAAGCTGCCATGTGGTTACTAATAGTTCCTTACTAAACCTCAGCAGATAATGAGTTAGGTGACTTGGAGGACCAACATCCTCAGTTTTGAGCAAATGATATCAGAAAATGTTGCCCAAGTGTTATCACAGAAAATCTTATCTTCTCAAACATCCTTTTATCACTTCTCAGGAGAAGACGGCAGAACACTAAATGTGTACATGCTTCATAGGAAATTTTCCATTAGAGTAAGGTGGGATTTTTAATATTGACTGGGATGAATGGCATCCAGTGAGAATTTGACAACTGTCTGGCAGGGAGACTTGGCTCAGTGAAGATTGTGGTGATGATTTGGAAGTCCTGGCAGGTGACAAGGGTAGGCTGGAGCAGGAACACACCAGCATGAAGGTAACAGTAGCTGTGTAAATTTTGCAGTTAGACTGAATATTTTTGGAACCTAGTTTTGCAAAAGTGATTTTAAGGGATAAAGTAGCACTAGCTAGGGATCATTCCGGCACGTGGCAGGGTGGTTGGAACTAGTTAACCTTTAAGGTCCCTTCTAACTTCTGATTCCAATGTCCTATGTCCAGACGAGATTGTGGTTACCATTTTCAGCTTGGATGAGTCCTCTTTCCCTATTGAGTCTTGGGAAAAAGAAACCACTGTCTCAAGATGCAGGCAGTCCAAACAGGTAAAGGGAGGAAAGAAGGAGGAGGAAGAGAAGTGCAAGACTCTCGTGCAGTGAGCAGAATGTGAGCCCTCTATCTCAGCTGGGTAAGGTTCTTAACATTAGTTTTACAGATCTACCCTTGCTTTCCTTAGAAGAATACTCAGTTGCTTTGCCATGTAGCATACAGAGTTTCATTTCTAATTGAATTGGGATCACTTGGTAAAAGAAAAGCCTGCAGTCATATCTGCATTTGAGGGAGACGTGAAATATGACAGGGATGTAAGTTGGCCTAACTGGCTTAATTAGCCAACCGCTTGAAGAAAGGAGGTAAAAGTAAAGGGGAAAAACAAAAAAAAAAGCTTTTTACTTGCAATTAATTCTGTCAAAATAAATAAAGAGCAACATCACTGTGGTAAATGGAATTTTAAACCAGGAGATTCAAAGGAAGAATAATTCTCAAGTTGTGTTAAAAACCTGGATTTATGGTTTGTGGCTGTAAAAATAATGTAAATTTGTGATTTTTCTGCTTTTTCTCTGATAGATCAAAGGAAAGATATTTAGAAATATATTAGGAATATAAAATGCAACAGTATTCTATTTTGTTATTGCAATTAATTTTATTTTCTTCATAAATTAGAATACAAAATACATATATTTTGACAACTTATATTTCCCAGTTGCTTTCATTGCTAAGGTGTTGTATGTTTTTTGTTTGTTTTTGGTGTTTTGGGCTTTTAAAAATAATCTATCATTTATTTTTTATTCATGTGATGTTGTCCTTAGGCCCATTAGGAAAGTCTGGTGTGGATCTGACAAAGCAGGTGGAAGATGCAGAAGACCGAAATCTAGAATTAAAATATTGTCTTCTTTTATAGATAGGCAAATACTCCTAGATCATGAAGAGCTTTATTGAAAAACAGGAAGAATGCTCATTTTTTAAATTGGGAAATTGAAGTGAGATAAAAAGCAGCGATGCTGCCATAATCAAAACATCTGTTAAGTTTGAATACTTTGCCTACTGAATCATACTGATAAATAAATGACAGCTTATTATCATCTTTGTGTTACCACCCTTGCATGGTCATTTGCTCTGTGAATTCCTTTAAGCAACATTTAACACAGAGCAAAACCAAAATCCCTCGGGTCTATCCCTAGCAAGGATCCAGCACAGAGTTTGAGCTATTACCAGCGGCACTGTGAGCAAATCATCTATGCCAACAAATCTAGGTGGTTGGGTGTATCATTTTTCTGCTTCCTCACTGACTGAACAATCATGTTAGTATTGCAAGCATAAATACTATCCTTCACTTTTGCCAATATGCTGCCAAATGCTCATCAAGCTTGAATATAGAATATAGGACAAAGCAGAACTGATTTTATTTAAAATGTGGGCAAATATTTGTAGAAACTATTTTGCATTATTTTTCTCCTCTGTTCAGTGTTCTCAGTTCCCAGTGGTATGATGAGAGTTTGAAATACAGAATGTCTCCCAGAGGTGCTCAGCAATTTGCAAGAACAGCCCCACAGCTAATATCTTTTTTGTTCAACAGCTTCAAAATAAATTAAAATATTTCTGGTTTTTACTGGCACAGATAGAGATTGAATAGATAGGAGCTATTTGGGCAATTTATTAGGAGGGCCTGTCTTGCTGAGTTTTGTTTCTTTCAGGACAAGTTCATCAAGACAGTATTTTAATGTTTTACTTCTTTTCAGGATAAATTCATCAAGGCCAGATTTTAATGGTTGGCATAACTGTACATTAATAGATAGGAAAAAAAAGGAAAAAAGAAAGAAAGGACTCTCAAAATAATCTCCTTGTAGCCTGATTGATTGTGAAAATTTTCTGTAAAAACTGACTCAGCTATGTTTAGTGTACAGGCCATCAACTGTACAGGGAAGAATACTTCTCTTGCAAAAAATGTGGAGTATATTCCAAGGTACTTACAATCATTGGCTGGTGCACTAGATGTTTAATCCAAGATACTACAGGAAATGGGCAAGATTCAACTGTAAAGTAAACTTTATTTTATCATTTTTTTCAGAAAAGTTATAAGGACAAGACTGGATACTTAAATTCAGGCATTTTGGTATGATTTGATACTTAATACGCAAAGGATGACGGACTACGACTATAAGGAATTAGAGGACATTCTCCCAGTAATTACTCTCTAGACTCATGGCTATCAGAATGAAGGCATCAAGATGATGCAAGTGTTACTGCAGTGCTGAGAAAACAAACTCTAGACAATGCTAAGGGAAAAAAAATTCAAGGGTATCATAGCAGTGTGATTACTCTACTATTTTTAGTTTTCCAAAACTTTATGCATCCCCTACAGCTCTTTTTCCCTTTCAGTTAATGTAAAACCTGTATGGATAAGATACCAGATGTCATAGCTTTGAAGTTTTCCTTAGAAAAGAGTTAATTTCTGCATGAAATCAAACCTCAGTGTAATGTCTCTCTAGACACACCCCAAACTTCTTTACTTCTTGAAAGCTGAAGTAAAATGTGCTGTGAATAGAACGGGATAAATGCTTTAGCCAACAAATCTTTCTCCTGTTTTTACTTACTGCCTGCTCATGCCAACTCAAAGTGCCCTTGTGTTTGTTATCAGGATTTGCCCAACATATTTTTTCCTGCTTTTCTTTGTTTGTCTCCATTAGGTTTCTGATTAAAAGATTCATGTTGATATTAAGACTGCAGTATGCAACATTTAGGTGTTGGTTAGTTATGACTGATCAGATAAATTACACATTTTTCACTTTCTCTGGTGCAATGAGTCACTTTTTCTAAACACTTGCAACCAAATTTATTAATATTTATATAAATAACCAATTGATCAATAAATTCTAAATATAAGCATATGAAATTGCTTTCTTTTTAATTACGGATATCTAGCTCTCTAATTTCAGGCCTGCAAGTACTAAAAGTGCAGTTTTCCCACTGAAGAATGGGACTCTGTTTTATTGATGTTTCTTTTTTCTGTGTAAATTCCCAAGTCCAGGTGCAGAGGCCTGAAGTATCACAATAATATTTTTCTTCCCAACCCTTGTAATAATATCCTCAAAATATCTTCTCCAAAGCCTATTAGCAGAAGGCCTAATTTTGACCTACTCAAGAATTAATCCAGCTAGTAAAATTACTAGCATATTTGCCTGCTTAATAAAGCACTCTTGAGATTAATAACCTGCAAATCTGACCTACTCTTCATTACTATCACTTCCATTTTTTACTAAATTTGTAGAGTCTATTTTTTTATTTCCAGAAGTAGAATTTGGTAGCATTTTATTTAGAATACAGGTGCTTAAATGAGCTTCTCTACAGAAACACATCTTGTATCTATTTAAGGATAATGTTCTGAGCATTGTGATACACGTAAACTTTGCTAGAATATAATATAACGTATAAAAACCAGATTATCTGCAGAAAAATGGCTCCCAGAGGGAAGTAGAAATAACACAGCTTGAAATGCCTTGTGCTAATGTCCTTAGCCACCAGCAAGGCAAGTGTCCTGTGGAAAAGACAAATGCCTGACTTCATAGTACATGCAAGGATGTAGCTCAGGAGGGTTTTGTGGATAAATATGAAAACACAAGTGGGAATTGGTTCTTCTCTCACAGCACTCCTAATGGCACAGGACTGCGGGAGAATAATCCTGACTGGGATCTGGATAAATAAAAGCAATGATTTATGTTTTGCTTAAAACCATAACTTGAGGGTAGGAGGACAGAGGGAAAGAGAGACCACACTTTACTCAGAGGAAATCAGTACAAATTTTTCTTACAAAGTTGGGAAAAGAGGATTTTACTCTCAAGTTTCTAGAACCAAGGCCAATAGGGAACTCTGCTAAAGGCATTGTACAGCCTTCCCTGTAATTTTGCTTTTTTTGTCATCCTTTCTCTATCCTCAATTTATTCTGATGGGATCAGGCATAAATAGTAAAACTAGGTACCTGTTCAATTATATTGAAGAACATTAAAGAAAAATATTGAGTTGTTACTGATACTTGTTGAACCAAGTTTAGAAAATGACTTGCCAGCAAAGTTTTAACTTGACCCACTTAGAAGCTACAGAATGCCTACAGGAGCCAAGTTGGATAAGCACTAACTTAACTTTAAATCTTTATTTGATTTTATCAGTGAACAGTAACAACTTCAGAAAAGCAACATGCTTTGCACAGATGTAAATCATGAGGAAAGTTTCAGGACAAAACAGGGTAAGGGCTTTCTCATGTGGTAACATCCTTCTTATCTAAGACAGCCAAAATATGTACTTATTGTAGTGGCATCAGCACAAAAGCTTCATCATAAAATTTTTTCTGCTTGCTTAAAATTCCATTCCAGACAAGTCTGTTTTATATCAATATGACAAATTTCTAAGGTGTAGAGTATCTTGGGAATCCATTAAGGGCAAATACTGGTAGATCAGTTTTTAAGAGGTCTTGCTCTGCATGTACACCTACGTCCACCCAGAGATGCACGACTTGGTTTGTCACCACTTTGTATTTTGCATATTATTTAGTTGTGCCAGGAATAATATATAAAGTCTACCAAATGCTACCAATTCAAAGAAATAGTGTTTTATATACTTCACTGGTATACATGTTCTTATGAGCTCCAGAGCAACTGTGACTCCAGTCTGTTAAAGGCACACCATTAGCTTTGCTGCCATAAACCATGCTGAAGAGCAATGAAGCATTGTGAACGCCTAGGATGAGGGACATAACAAATTCCCACTATTATTACAAAAAAAAAAAAAAACAGGAGAAAAGATATTACTTCTAAAATGCAAACAAAAAACCCCAATCATATATTTTACAGCTGAGGCAAAAATAAATCTTTAGGAACTTCTTCTAGGGAAATTGAAATACATGTGACCCAATATGCTCATACAACAAAGGAAGAATATTCTCTGTAATGACTGCAGCCCAGCCTCCTAAACAGGATCTCCAACTTAATCAGATTCAAGTCAAATGTCTTTACTAATTACACCACATTAGGGCCAATTTAATAATTTTAATATTCAAATGATAGGATGAGCAAGAAAGAACACATCAAGCTGTTTGTTTTCCTTATTTCAGCATTTTATAGAGCAAGTCCAACTGTGTGTATGGAAACATTTCAATATAACAAAGGAAATCACAGCGTATTACATGACTGTTACTAGTTGGATAAAATGAAGAAAACCTAATAGGAGCAAATCCTTACAATGTGGCTAAATAAAGCTGCAAAACTTGAGACATTTAAGATTCTAGAAAGATGGAGGAAATATGGTTTCCTATGAAGCAAGATAGCATTAGTCCTGAAAGGTCCTTTTCACTGCTCCTGCTTGGTTCACTAAAAAGAGGAATGGACTTACAAACTGATGTTTTGAAAGTTTGCCTCTGCCGCTTTTAATTAAAATGTATAAAATTATGTAATTAAGACATTTGGGGGCATAAAGAATACATCTGTGACATGCAGCAATGTAAATTTTTCCATTGCATTATGAGTACATGAGAATGAAGAAAAGTATTTGTAAATCCTGAGTTTCTCTGACATGTCTATGCTCTGTGACTTTCGATATTCTTAGATTTTAGTTTATTCTCCTTTAAAGGCAACATCACCAGTTTAGGTAACGTTCAATGGGTTTGTATAAAGAAAAGTCGGAGATTAAGATGCCTCAAAGTCAAAAGTTTGCAGAGATAAAAGTAGAAAGAAATAAAAAGAAACAATGTATAAACATAGAGTAGACAAAAGCATAAAAAGATGTCAGGTGAGCAGAAGAGAGAAAGCTTACCAAAAAAGCTAATTTTGGAAAGGAAAAGGCTTTGTTTAAACTCAGTGTAAATCTCAGTGTCCAGCTGAATAATACCGCTAATATTAAGCATACAAAGGAACTCTGCTATATGTGAACTTCTTTCACAGTATAAACTTTGAGTAGTGTTTTGCTTTGTTATTGTAAGAAATGAACAGATATCTCCACTTCTACAAGATTTATGCTCCTCCAATTTGTGCAGAACTTCATCTGTACAGGTCTGTCCCATAGTGTGCATCAGGAAGGCTTGCACTCATGGCTTTGGGTTGTGCTAGAACAAAGAAAATTAATAGCTATTTAATTAGTCATATAGTTTATAGGGGTCAGTTTTTGTCTGAAATTTAAATTATATAATTGGGAATTTCAGATCCACTTATTTTCCAACCTATTTAGCCTGTCTCCAAATTGAGAAAATCAGTGCTCCTGTGGAGGGTCAGTTTTCACTGTGCTCAGGGGTGGCAGTTGTCCCTGTTATTATTCTTATCATCAGAATGAATATTTTAAGCTTACCATTTTAGGATTGAATTCTCCAATATGTCAAAATTTAATTATTCACTTAAGTTTTTCATGTTGTTTTTTTAACATATTATTTCTTTAGACTCTCTGGGGAGATTTCGAATTGAACTCAGCAAACTGAAAAACAAGTCCATACTTACACTTGTTGAAAATAAATCTGTATTAAAAATTAAGAGTGAGAATTTTTGGAAGACCTTACAGGCTTTAGTTATCTATTATAAATTTAAAAGGAGATGAATGCCAAAGACTCTCAGACTCCCTTAAGAGCTCACCTTTTAAAATCCTCTTGAAGGCAAGAAAAATGTCAGAGAAAATGTCCAACTCCTTTGCCACAGAGCTAAACAGATCTGATAGTTAACTTCATGCCCATCACAAGCAATACTTTTCACCGCTTTATGAAAGAAACACTGGAGAAAAAGAAAGATGAAATAGGACTTTTTGGAGAAAACTTTGCCAAAACAGCTGTGAATTGGGGACTGTTTATTTATGAATAGGCACAGGATGTTTTAAATATTTTGTAACGTGTGGTAAATTATATAGTGATCACAGTGATTACAATTCCTAACGGCACTTAAGATGAAGAGCAGGAAATGGAGTGAGCAGAGCTATCTGTTTGGTGAGGCAGATAGGGAAACTCTTTCATGAGTTTCCACCTTCCCCCATCTGATGCATATTATTTCTGGAGTTATGTACTTGTCTGGACTGTGTAGCTAAAGAGCATTTGTGATATGAAGACCTGTCAACCACAATGCATTGAGTTACTTATTTTGCAGAAGTGTCTTGCTGTTTTTTGCCAAAACCTGCATAGGCAATTTATTTGAATAGATGTACTCAGTATTTTCAAAGATGAGTGCTTAAGTCTTTAAAGAATGACCCAAATCCTACTGTAATCAATGGAGGCCTCTTTTACTTCAACTGACTTAAGATCAGTTATCTGTGATCATTTTCTGAAGGAAACAAAAAAATTAGAAATCAGAGTTTCTTTCTCTTAAACCCCAAAGATCAGTTGTGCTAAAATTTGGATTAAGTCAGATTTTTTGAGTTTAGAAATGTATTTGTGTGTTTTACTTTCCATCACACACTTCATGGTTATCATGAGACTTCTTAGTGTACACAAGGATACAGAAGGCCTGTTGTGGCAGAAAAAGAAGTAAATTTTTTTTTTTAGCATTGGTTTATGGATACAGGTGAAAACTGGGAACAGATTTACCAACAAATGAGCTACCCAGAAGACACATTAATTGGAACTGAAAATTTAAGTGAGCAGTATAAAATACATACTGTGAGCCAAACTTGAATTCATAATAGGAACTCTTTTCACTGCAGAAACTGGAATCTAAGAGTGAAGCTAATTCTGTTAGAGAACTTAAATTTGTTTTATAGCTCACAGCTATCAAACTCTCAGTTCATGTAAAGCATTGTAATTTCATAGATTTTACTGGAGATATGCAGTTTATACTACCCAAAGATGTCACTTAGGAGTGTATTTGGTAAAAGTAGCACAGATGTAATGTACTGAGCATGCTGATAAATAACTCCAAGAAAGTTATCAGTAATTCATTCAGAATATTGAATGCACCCAAACACCATAACTTCCTAGAAAATCCTAGAAAATTATAAAGTTTTCCTTTTGCTTATTGCCTGTATTTGTAGGGACAGAGGCTTCCTGTGATTCATTTCTGAAGGTGGTTCAACCCATGTCTTAGAGATGTATCTTAGGTGATTTGCTGTCAGGCTTATGCTTGTATCCCTTCAAAGGAGATGATGTTCTGTAAATATTATGTCTTTGGTAGCCATTGTTTTTGTTACTGTTGTCAGGAGAACTAATAAAACTGACAAGTAGAAAGAGCTCATCCTCCTCAAACAATTGACTGTTGGAACCCTCTCAGGGACCTTACTCCTGCCCTTTGTCTTGGGCACAGCCATCCCTTGATTCTCATGATTAGTCTGTTGGCAGGCAAGTAATGAAATATCAGTTCTACTTCTGATAGGAGGAAACGAAAAAAGTGGGGTTTTTAGCACTCAGTAGCATAACATAGAAGACAATGGGATTCCAATCCAGCCTTCAGCACTTGCATCTTGCCAGAAGACGTAGAGAGGCAGCATTAACTAGGCCCTTTTCCAACTAAAATCTATGTAGAATAGGGAAAACCATTCCAAATGGAAGATTAGGAAAGTTGTCTGAATTTTTCCTTGGGGCCCTGATCAGAAAAAAAGCAAGGCATGCTCAGTAAGCCTTATAATGCATTGCTAAATGAGGCCCCATCTGGTAGTTCAAGTGAAGTGTAAGTTTTCATCCCAGACAGATTCCCCAGTGTGGCTGTACCACAAGCCATACTGCTAAGAGAAGCAACAGCAACAGAGTATGTATAATAATAATAATGTGAAGAAAATATAGCTCATGAGATAATTAGCTGAAGGTATAGGTAATGAGGACTCAGCAGATATCCACAGCGTACTGTGGCTTTGCCCTGTGAGGATTTTAGCCACACTTAGAGTCAGGGCTATGCTATTACTGCTATACATCTGGACTTGATAGTTTAAAAACAGTGGTTTGTGCTTTATAATTTTAACTACAGTTTGCTTGGAGCGGGGGGTGGCAAGAAAGGAATAAGTTATTTTGCTGTATTAAGGCTCAATATTTGGATATATGAAATTCCTCTACAAAACCCCTTCGACTGTTTTGTTCATAGGAAAATGATCTGTGTTTGACTCTGTTACCTCACCTTACTCACAATCACCTGGAACAGAGAAGTTAGTGGCTAGGATCTCTTGTTGTTTAGTGTCTTTTTAACAGACAGTGCAATGCTGCACCAGTCAGTTTTGAAAACACCTGTCAGGTTTTTTTTAAATATATTCTTTTTTTCCTTGCACCACATTTGTTTTAAAGCTAAATTATTTGACAACAAGTCTGTACCACTGGGAGCTTTACTACTGACTTCAATGGGAGCACAGCAGAGATCTGTACAGATCTTTTTGTTGGCTTGAATAGATTTTAGATGAGGGCCTCTGGTTTCATGTTATACTCAGCTATCAGTCTTGAGTTAAAATGAAAAAATGTGACTCCCTCAGGTGAAAAAAACAGAATTGTGTTTTTCTTGCATCTTCACTATACTCATGGACAATGCCTAGTTGATACATCTTTGTGTAAGTGTTTCTTATAAATGAAAGCCATAGCATTTCAAAAGCAGCCCTTCCATAACCTTGAACTTTCAGTATATCACTTACCATGTTATCAAAACTGCTGTGTCTTAAATTATGACCAGCTGTAGAACTTCATAGGAGTTGTGCTTTGCATGTCTTAACAAAGCAGAAAGAAAATTCATGTGAGTGGGTTTTTTTTAGAAGGTTCTTTGGTTGCGTATCACTTTCCACTCCGTAATTCTATTTCTCCTCTTCCTTGGAGATGAAGGGCATATTTTGCAATTATGACAAGAGCATCATGAATGGTCTATATCTACTTGGGTATTCCACCTCAGCAATAAACTTGAAAAATAACTCGCATGATATATTTCAGCATTTTATGAGAAAATGTTTAACAGTTCTGGTTGAAAAATAAACCAAAACTTTTTCTTGCATATTCAAGTCTTATTTTTCTGCAGAAATGAGAGAATTTTCCCACATACATACCATACATACATACATATAATAAAAAACCCTCCGAACTTTCTTGGAGAAACACTGTGTACAAATCAAGTTCAGTTAAAAGTAATGAAGGCAACTAAACAGCAAAGAGTTCTGAGATTGATTTTAAAAAGTTCAGCTAGTTTCCTAAGAGTTAGGGGCATTATAGGCACTCAGCTCTTAAGCATTTTCTTTGTTCCTGTCTCAGGATAGAGCATACCTGAGCATAATAAACAGGTACAGTCAATCTAATTTTAACTATCTTAAAAGGCCAAAAGTAGGAGATAGTCATACACAGCTCTCCACTATAGTATTACTTAGACAATTTAAGTCAATCTCTATGGTTATTGAGATATGTACAATATGTTTATTGAGTTTTATATTTTTATCTTACTAAAGAAATTACGACTCCATACATTTGTAATTTACAACATGACAACCCAGGTTCATTTGATTTGTCAGTTGAACTGTGTTTCAGGACTCTTAATATTTCTGGCAAGTTGGAGCTTGATAGCATTAAAAACGAAATAACAAACTTGAAAAATCAGCTCTTGACTGCAAGAATGCAGTTTAATTCGCAGCATCTGGAAAGAAAATCAAAACCTTCCTGGGAAGAATTAGCACAGCAATAATGAGCGTAACAGCAAAGCACAATTCATAATAAGACATGCTTTGGTCGTGTGTCATTGAACATTATCTTCACTTCAAAGGTAATGTGTAAGTAACAGTGTCTTTTTCCACATATCACTAACCCTTAAAAGGTGCACATGCAACTTTAGATTTTCCCTGAGCTTCCAGCTACTGAAATCTCTAGTAATAGAGACAATGAAATCCAAGACATGACACATTTCCATCTGAAATCTGGTGGGACCAAAACTTAAAAGTTGCTTCACAAATGCTGTTCATATCTGTTTCTTTCAGTGACAACACTGCAGGGCTCAACATTAGCCTCTCATTCTTTTTCATTAGCATACATCAGGTAAAGGACGTTCTGATTGGACTGTTGCTGGCGTTTGATGTATGACCAAAATGCCATCTTTCTGGGGAGGGAATACTTGGTTCCGCTTTGAAAACCACAAAGACTTCCATGAAGTGAACTTCACATTCGTGTTCTATTTAGATGATCCCAGGTACTATGAATCACTTTCTATTAGGGATAATTCAAACATCCAAATTCCTATATCATAAAACTTCAAATCCATGCCTTCTACCTCAAGACAACACAGCTGAAAATTAATATCAAGATCTGGCCTAATTGCTTTTATTTAGTTAAATGAAATAGGACAATCTGTTCAATCTCCAGAGGCACGCTACAGGCAAAATGTGCAGATGGATGTCAAATAGTAGACAAAAGTCAGTGACTTAGGAATAGTTTCATTCATTAGTCTACAAGCACCTTAAAAATAAAAAAGACAAACATAACTTTTACAGCTGGAGAAACTGAAGTCTGAAGGTAAATGTGCTAGTCACTGTTTCAGTACAGGAGAGGTGCAGGCCTGGAAACAGAAGCCAGAGCTGGACTTAAGTAACTTCTTGGGTATGATGTAGAAAACATGGCAAGTATTAAATGTAAAAAGTTGTAAGATATTTACTTAGCTTACTGTTTTTTGCTTAAATTGTATGGCAGGAGAGATTATTTCAAATTGTCTTATTTAGTTTACAGATCCTTGTAAAAGAATTTTGAGTTACCATGGTCTTACATCATGGTTTGTCTGTGCATTTTGTAATCTATGCATCTTGTTAGATTTGCTTCTGTTACCTCCACTACAGAGTATCCAGCACAAGACAAATCACAGCCTCACAAGCCACTCCTCAGAAACTCCCCTAGTGCCCTCCCTTACCTTCTGACAGTCAGCACAGTCCATTACTGAGAGGACAGACCTGTTAATCTACTGTGAAGCAAAATAGGAACCTAAATACTAGGTAGCAAGCTAATGAAATAATGAGAAACACAAGAAACTGGGGTGAACTGAAATAAGTTGATTCAGCCAATAACCAGATTTGACCAGCAAAAATGAGCTCTGAGGAAAAGATTCAAGTCTATGCCTTAATTACTGTTTGATTTCATGGTAGATTAGATTAAACATCTATGTGGAATTATATGCTGTATTATCAGATAAAAGATCAACAGCCACCTGTTTCAAATGGTGCTGACTATAAAGAAGTGACCTTGACAGTGGTAACTGACACACAGTTCAAGCCAGACTGCATAAGATACTCTCCTAAGTATCCAAGTCTTCCAGATTGTCTTAAATTTGTTTCAGAAATGACTCAGTCTCAAAGTAATTTAAAAATGGGTTAGTGATTTTGGAATAAATTAGCTTTCTGTAGTTCAGAACGTTGTTTCACAGAAGGCCCTGCACAATTGTTAATCATATAGATATTAAAAAATTAAGTTGTTTACAATAAGTAGAAGGCTGGGAAGAGATTTAGTATGATAGCAGCCCTGAAAAGACTTTCAGAAAGTCTGTATTTGCTTTGATGCAAATCATAGTTATTTGTCCATTGCACTTTTCATGGAAAGTGAACACAGGGAGTAAAAGGAAACACTACAATCCAGTAAAGAAACAATGCCAAATGCTAAATGTCTTATTATGAATTAATTTGAAGTCCCTAATGACAATTGAAATTGTCTCAACAGGAACCTGAGTGAAAGAAACACTTCTAATTGTTCATGCCAACAGCAAAATTAAATAAATGCCTGCACAGAGAATGGTATATCAGCTTTGGAATAATTATATTTATCAGGATTTATTTTTTTTCATGAGAAAGATTGTATTTTATATGTAGGTTCCCATCACCATGACGTAGCTCCACATTCTTGGTCTAGAGAGCATGTTGCAGGATGAAGCTATAAATTTATTAAATAGAATGTGTTTTGTGACAGAGTAGATCATCCAATCATGGAAAAGAAGCAAGGACTTGGCTTTAGGCAACCAAACACCGATACCCAAAGGAATACTTGCAAGCAGTCAGTTTGCAATAACACAGGCTACAAGTTGCTTGTGCAGAATAATCAGCAAGTAGTTGGGAGGAACAAACAAATGGTAGCAATCATTGTCCGCTCATAGGTGATTACCATAAGAAGAAAAAGAGCTAAAGTAATTGAATAAAATGTACATAGATTGTTTACTCAGCTCTATTAGCAGCAAGCAGCACGCTCTCATTAAAACTAAAAGACGAGAAATAAAACATTGCTTAGAGCTTCAGTGAAACAGTGATATTGGTTTCCACAACATTACCTGGCATTTTAAAGAACACTAGCAGAAAACAGGAATTCAAAAAGACCCCATAAATACTTTTGCAAGTTAACTTATTCTATATAGGTTCTGTACTGTGAGTTGAATACAGTTCCCACTGTCAAAGATTTCACTGAAATTCAAGCAACAATTTAGAGTTGGATTTCACCCTTCCTGATGTCTAGAGCAGTGTTGTTTTTTGTTTGATAAACCTTAGCAACTGGTACCAGGAAAAGAGATAAAAATACTAAACTCCAGTCAGAGCAGCAAGAAACTTTCAAAGGTAATTTTTTAAGAGAAAGTCCTTTTACAGTCATATTTATTGTTTGAATGTGTTTCTGCTTCTGCATTATTTTAACATTTTTTTGGTGTCTATATTTTCTTTTTGTGATAGGGGAACTTAATTTTTATCTTTAGAGAAATTTTTCTTGGCCTAGATGGATCTTCCCATTTACCCTTTCGCAATTTGTCAGTTAGTCCAAGAAACGTCTTCTACAAAATAATAAAAGCACAAATGAACAAGTCAACTTCTCTTTACTCATGTAGACAATCTGTAAAGACACTTCCCTCAGGGCTATAGGTAAGCAGGCATTAGAGAAGTGATTGGAGAGCTATAAAACTACTTTCATTTCTGCACCGGTCATTCTACTGGACAGGCTGTCATTAACAGGACTCACACAGGCCACGTTTGCAAATTGTAATTCAGTTTCGCTGATACTACCTATAGTTTACACACACATGTATAAATGTATGTGTGTTCATTTACACAAGTACAGACATACTTCCATGGATATCCACTTTTGTCTACTTATTCTAGTCTGCCCTTTTCTCTTCTCTGATAGAACTCTTCCTTTGTTTGAGCATTTTGGAGATACCTGTTAACTTGAAGACAAAACTAAATTCAGGTTCAAAACAAAAACTTCCAGTATTGGCTAAGATTAAATTTGAACTGCAACTTTGCCTTTCAGGGCAGTCTTTATATATATGTCACACACCTTTCTTCATTTTTAAACAACATACACCACAAAGGCATCCTTAAAACCACTTTCACATTAGTAGATCATACAACTGAGTCCACAGGGAAAGAACCTTATTTATTATTTACATTTTAGTAGCACACCTTGTGTAAGGTTCTGTCCATAGAGACAGACAAACAGGCAGTTCCATTGATTTCTTGCAGCATTCCCAAGTACAGGTTTTCAAAAAGGCCCCAAAGGGCTTTATGCTGATATCCAAAGTGAAGGAGCAAGGGGATGGTATCTGGCTATATATCTTGGTGTTACAAGCAGTACTTAAGATGTGCAAGATGTCATGGGGCAGAATTCTCCAAATTGGCTTGAAAAGTTAGGTCTAGAGCTGGACATAGCTTAAGGACATCAATTTAGTGTCCAAGCTAATTAGCCCAAATGAGAAGGAAGCCTAATTAGCTAGGACAGTACTCCATACTAGCTATGCATACCATTTTTATGGTGATTCCATGTAGATCACTGCTGCTCACAGTTTTCAGATTTAACCAGCTTTTGCTCACAGTGAACACAGTCTTGGGCTTGAATTTAGTGACTGGGGTAATGAAAAAAGCTCTAATATGTCTGGGATTTTTCCTAGTTTTACCATAAATATGTTCTGTGAATTCAGGAATCTTGTCTTACCTTTCTGAGCTTGGTTTTACTGCTCAGAATCAGTGTGAGAGACAGAATTAATTCATAATTCCAAAAGTAATAGGAGGTTAGAAGAAGAAAAGTGATATATTGATGTGAAAGTATGCTTCCCTCAAGAGTCAAGTAGATACAAAATTCTTCATGAATAAAAATAATAAGCAAATTATTTTTTTCCTGACCCACATCTAGGAACAGAAACATGGGAAGTGCCTGAAAAAAAACCACAAACAAGCACTCAAACATCAGGTGCAATAATCAAAATTTATGTTGGTGACTGAAATGTTGCACTAATCATGCTGATTTGACAGGACAATGAAATATAAAGGAAAAAGAAGCATAAGAGGAGAATCTCATGACAGGCATGAGGAAAATGAAGAAAGGACAAGGAAGGGATTTGTCTACTCCAGGGCTCAGGAAAAACTAATCATACTAGTGAAGCAGCACTGTGCTCAACAGAGCTAGACTGATTCTTATTGTTTTAGGACATGTTTTTCCAAGGCTAAGACTGCTATGGTTTTCCTTCAGTAGAATTCACTGAAGTTTTTCTTTTTTTTCTTCAAAGTTAATTTCTTAAAAATCAGGGTTATTTACCAGCAGTTTCACCTCCAATCTTCTCCAACTCCTCTCTGATATCCAATAGCTCTCAAAAGGAGAAAGAGTAAAATGACAGATGAACAGTAAGATTAAAAAGGCTTCCAGGGATCAATTCCATCACTAATAAGGGCTAGAGGACATGGGTTTATGGTATGAAGGTCAGTTCAATGTTTTCTCCAGAGGGGCTGTTTCCTGGAACATAAACATGTAATTTAAAGTATATTGTGTCAGCAGCATTTTTGGGGCCTGATCCAGCAGCAATAATTGCAGGTTTCCAGGCGAAGTGGCCTTTGGGTTCTCATTAGTGCAAGAGGGTTGCAATTCGGTAGTCATTTACACTTCTGCTCTGTGTGATCAACCTTTGGCAGCTCACTTATCCAGCAAGAGGCCAACATGCTGCAAACAGGCACACGTCCCCTCCTTGCCTCCTGCTATCACTGTATTATGCCAAGTTGCTGCCACACTGTTTGAGGAAGCAAATCTTACATGAAAATGGTGTTTCTGCTTTCGGTGTTCTGACATTATCTCTGATGAACTCTATTTATCCTTTGTGATGCTCTTGAAGAAAATTGTGTGGTCAAAGGAGAAAGAATTTGCTTTGGGGTCTTATCCATTGTGTGAGACTAAGGGTGAGATGTGGAAAGAGAAATTGCTAACATGAAGCCCACAAACAGGTAATTGCTAGGTACGATAAAAATGCTGTAGCCCTTCTATGTTACCACTTTCTTGTGTGGGATACACATTGTCTGCCATGTGCCTTGGAGTTATATTCAGCTCACAGTTCCCTTATTTGCAGCATGACTGCATTCATTTAACAGATCCCATTTTTTGCTATTAAAAAGAAATCAAAAATCCCTTCTCCCTCCCCAAGTGAATTTTACATCTACGTTATTTCTGTGCTTAGTTGCATTCTTTCAAAGTTTAAAGTATCTGCTGGACCCAAACACCATGAGCTGTGTATAGAGTGTGCATACACATGCACTTAGACACACACCCACTCATATATGAAAATATATTGCTCATTCAGATATATCTCTGTGCATTAAAACATATTTTTACACATAATTGCCTAAACACAGAATTTATTGTGCATCTACCTTTAGTTCTAATAAATGACATAAACTATTTGAAAAACTTTGGGTCTTTATCAAACTGCAGAGACGCAGACTGAATTCAGCTCCAGCGTACGGGTACACGCGCACAGGCACGTGTGCACGCGCACGGATACAGGAGTGTGTGTGTGCGTGTAGACACACAAGAACAGTCTCCACAGTGTTCTTAATTTGTGAAGCATGCTTTCCTGTTGAGGCGCTATGAACAGCAAATGAAGCAGAAAGCACCCAGTACTCCGCAAGTCAGATGCTATCTTGAGGCTCCAAGGATTTCTTAATTGAGTAGGGTGAGGTCAGGAGCTAAAATGACTGAGCAGCAATGATGTGTGCAAAAACATTTTTGCTGCTTCAATTTCCTTTCCTGACATCCAGGAAACATCTCTTAGAGAAAGAAGAAAACCTTTAGAGCGTCACCAGTGCAAGGGGACAGGATTTTACACTGAACAGTTGAAAGAATAAAGAACTTATCCAATGCAAAGATTTATGCAAGACAGCACAGGCAGCATTAGTTTACAATTGTGAAATCAGGATACTGGGCTTATTTCAGCTCCTGCCCCAAATATACAGTGTGATCACTTTATCTTTCTTTATCCCTTTATCTTCCGATTAAATTGGAAATGCTTTGTTGTAGGCATTGAGATCCATACAGCTCCAAATAAAATCAAGACTCAAGCCAGTAAGAGGGCAACTGAAAATATTTGGGTAAATATCATAGGTATGCAAAACAACAGTCAAATCTATTGATGTTAAGACTGACATGATTATTAACCTGAAATAAGAAGTAATGCTAATTAATTAAGATGGATTTTACATATTAGTGACAGCAATATTCTCCTATGTTCACATCAGAAAACAAGTGCTGTACTTTGTGTATTCATGTTGGTTTCAATTTGGCTGCTAGGGTATAAACTAATATATAACTATGTGCCAGAACAGACACACATCATGAGCCAACAGCATGACCTTACTCCCCGTGCCAGTTTCATACTACCAGTTCTTCAAATGGTCTTCATTTCCTTAGTCTTCAGGACCTTTTGTGCGTGCCCTTTGGACTTGATAGCTCAGAAATAGAATTAGAATTCTGCTTTTAGTTTAAATCTAGAACTGCATACCTTTGAAATGACATTTTTCATGAACTTTACAAATACTACACTTTTGTGACGAATAATGCACTCAATGAATGAAAATACTGGATGACTGCTTAAAACTGTAAATATCTTGAGGTAAAAACAGTATTACCAGATACCTTCTAAGAATTTAATAGTTAATTTTCCTCACGGAATGTGTGCCAGGAGACATGTCTCCATATTTACCAGAATTACTACAGTTTAAATGACTCTGCTGTGTCCTTTTTTCCCAGCTTGTACCAGAACTTTCTCTATTGCTCCCCATATTTTTTTTTTCTCATCAGCTATTATTTTTATATATATATCTTCTATTTCTCACTCCTTCAGGTCTCCCTTTCATTGCATGACTGGTTCTATGCCTTCCTACACCCTTTCCTATTCCACAGTGTCAAAGTCCATATCTACTTCCTCTTTTATCTGCATTTATTCCCCAAGTCCACTCTCCCTATTTCTCCATATCCTTATAGTACTATCAATTCTATCTTGATTTTGCTGATATCACAAAATATCCAGTTCCTGCTTCACAGTTTGGCCACCAATTGAAATTTGATTGACTGGCTGAGGACAGATAGGACTGAATAAGCTGTTATTTAAATTTTCTCATGGCCAGCTTTTTAAAGTGCACTGAAAAAATGGAGACCATCAAACTTCAGCACTTGTCAGCAAATTTCAAACTCACTGTGTTTAATTGGTTTTGGAAAAATAATCTTACAAATCTTGTCTCTTCTACACTGAGACGGTATATCCACAGCCTCACTCCAATCTATTCTGGAGTGCTGAACCCTGGCAGTGAATTTTGACCATACCTCTCTCTCTCTGAAATCTTTCTTGCTGCAGCAAATTTTCAGTATCATTGAAATCTTGGCATGCTAGTCTATTTATAATTAATATAGAGCACTTAAATTTTCATTGAAAAACACCAAAGAACCATGGTTTATATTATTTGGACTCTACCTTGCCAACAAAGATTAGGAGCTGAGATTCTGTCGAGCATTGAACTTTTTTTATGGGACCTGAGTAACCAGATGATGAAAAGCAGGTCTTTCCTCCCAGAGAATAAATCTTTAGTGAATTCTTCAGGTCTTTGAACACAGAAAAAATAAAATAAAATCAAGACATGTACCACACACTATGTTTATCCTAAATTAATACAAAGGAGACAGAAGTTAAATATTTAAGATATGACCCATCCAGTGGGGAAAGCAGTTTTGCATAAACACTGTCAGATTTCAAAGAAGTGTTTTTCAATAAGCCATAAAATTAATATCTGAGAACATTGCTCTGATGAAATTCCCCTCCTAAATGGGACCTCATTCTTCTGAATTTTTGTTTGAAAATTTCATTGTAAATCAGGCTCTACAAGCCTGCTTACTTTTTTTTAAGAAAGAATTAAAGACGTGCTTTACGAGAGGCTTGGGCAAAGAAAGTAGTATGGATAAAAAAAAAAGGGGTGAAATTTTTTCTCTTCTGTCCCCTGACCTAAGCCCATTTTAAGAACTAGACAGAATAAATAATTGGATTAATTTAATGTATCTTTCTGGCAAGATCAGGAAGAAACACAAATAGAAAGGTGAAATTAGTATTACAAAATGGTCTTCAGTAACACTCTGCCTGTTTTCTCTGGCTCTGGGTCCAATGGAGACCAGACAGCAGTTTGAGAAAGAACAAAAAGGTATGGTTAAAAAAGGTGAACTTAATGTTTTGATTGGAAGAAAGGGCATGTTCCCCTCATTCCCACAGAGACTTTGCTGCTTTGTGTCAGCAGGCTTTCCTGGGCTTTGTATCAGCAGAGGTTTGAGTCCATTATTCATCTTGGGAAAGAAGACAACTCTGGTCCTCTAGTCAGATTGACTCCTATGGTCCATCAGGTTCTCAGACACCATTCTTCATTGAGTATGAAAGTTGAGGAAAACACCAGCTGATTACTTTGCATGGTATTCCACTGCAACAGAATGGGGAGCCTTTCAGAGCTTCAGAAAATACAGGTGGCTGCTTATACAAACGTTGAAATGAACACGGTGTTCAAGTATCCCTTTTTAACTTGAATTTTAATTTGGTTCGTTTCCATACTGCAAACTAACTTTTGATGTCACAAGGTGCTTCCTACAGCTAACATTTCATATATTATACAAGCTGTCAAAAGAAAGCTGGGTATATTGTCTGGGGACATTTGGAACATTTTGCAGTCGAGAAGCATAAGAGGCAGCTCAGATTTTTGGTATCAGCTTGTTAAAGTCATATGTCTTAAAAATCAGCACAAAGATTTCTATGCACAATGAGGAAAATGTACATTCCTAGCTGAGATATTTAACACCTCATTCGAAGGAAGAGATTACTTGCTTTTCAGGAGAGTTAACATCATTGAGGGATGAAAGTAAGAATGATGGAAGATCTGAGTTATGAAAGGTTTTGCTTCTAAATTTCACTGGAAAAATATTAACTGTGATCAGATGGCTCACTAGCCTCATTCACAGTGGGATAAGAACTCAGTTCAATATAGAAGAACTGCTTAGAGACTTCTTGTAGAAATTTTGTTGAAACTAAATTGAACAAAAAAAATTTAGTCTAGAACCCCTAAGGAGTTTCTGAAACATGCTCAAACAGTATTGCGCTTATCTATAAGAACGTGTGGAGAACAGGTACATTTTCAGGAGACTCGGAAAAGGCAAAGAGTACTGGTCTGTAAAAGCAGAGGTAGGAGGAAGCACAAACCATGAAATTATAGATCAGACTTTCAGAGTTCCTAGTAACATAAAGGTATAGATAAATATAGATTGGGTATACATATAGCTGGAGATGAAAACAATTATGTTTTAAAAACTACCAACAACAAAACAAACAAAAATCTGTTTTTAAGGCTCAAAAGAATAAGATGAGAAGCAACAGCCAGCACAGATTTGTTAAGAAGAAATTATATCAGACCAATCTGATTAGGTTTTCTGAGAAAAGGTAGGTGATAATGTGGAGAAGAAGCAGAAGGCATTGTAACCAAACAGATTAACAGGTATGGTGTTTATAAATCTGGAGAATATTCAGACAGAATAAAGCTATAATTTTCAGAACACCAAAATTTTTGATTGGAATAAGCTGTTCTATTTATTCCTTGCAGATAGACCAGGAAGCAATGGGCTTAAATGACAGCAAGAAAGATTTGGGTTGGCAATTGGGAGAAATTTTTTCAACTATAGGCATAGCAGAGCACTAATGTACACTGCCAAGGGAGAACGTGCAAACTTCTGCCACTGGAAGTTTTCAAGAACTGGTGAGACAAAAATCTGTCAAGAATAGTTTAGTCATAGCTGATCTTGCCTTTGGGCAACTAGATGGATTAGATGACCCCTTGGGACTTTATTTACTGTGATTCTCTGATTCCCGTGTAAACATAATGCTGTGGACTCAAATTCAATTAATGTCTAGAAACTTATATAAACTATATAGGGGGAAAAAAAGCAAAATAAAACGTACATTTAAGGAAATGTTACATGTGAAGGTTAGACAGTTTTCTTTGTTTTACAAAAATCATATGGATGAGGAATGCCTGAAAGAAGCTACAACTTCATGATGAGCTTCTGCCTCCATGCCGTCTGCTGGCTACTGTTACATTTCAGAGCACATTTAGGTACCGGCCTTTTTCACTACCCACCATTTATATGGGGGAAACACATAGTGTCCCAGTTGTAGCAGAACTTTCAACACAAATGGTTTAGTATCTGGACAATTGCCCAGAAGTAAAGATTAAAGCTAAATAATTTGTGTAATGGCATTTGTGTAATCCCTCCAGGATACATCCCCCCTATCCTCAATGTCCAAAACAACCACAGGTTTGCCCACAGGACACGAGAAGAAGGGTTACCTAGGTCCAACACTCACAAGGACAGCATGACAGAGGTATGGCTTCTCCTACAGGCTTGGTCAAGCTGGTTGCTCTGGCTTGGGAGCTGAATTTGATTTAGGAAGAGCATTGTTAAGAGCATGAGAAGTCTGAAGAAAGCCTGCAAAAGTATTTTATTCTACATGACAGAGGCTGTTAGCTGACACTGAACACTGAACAGTGAGGATCTCTATCACTGCTCTGCTCCAAAGCGTTGATTTTGTCCTCTTTACTTAAAGCACTTACCTGAGGAAAATAAAATAAAATTTAGGTATCTTAACCTCCCTGTTTTCCTACTCAGTAAGACCGAAAGATCCAGGAAACTGGAGTTACACTTCCTTTTGACTATAGAGAGAAACTAGGCAGGCCAAGCCCCTCATTCAGGCACATCAGTCAAGTCTGTCAAGATACAAGTGATGAAGGTAAGGTTCTGGGCCCGGGTTATCTGCCTAAGTCAAGAGAGATGAATTAGGGCTAACTCCTCAACACTTCACTCATCATCCAGCATAACTTTGCAGAGTGTAGATCAATTGGATATTCAACAGAAAAGTACAAAGACATTTATAACAATGTACCCTCAAAACCACTCACTCTCCTGCTTCCCTGATCTTAGAAATGTGTGACAGGAGGTCTCTGCGGCAGGCACATGGCTTTTCAAAAATTTTAAGAGTTCTATATAATCACAATGAGATATGGAAGTGCAGGGAATGGAGAAAATTGAAGGCATTGTCCTGATCTGTACTGTTCCGTTGCATTTTCTGCAGGAGTATCTTTCCATGCAAGACCACTGCATCCCTAAGGCTGATCCTATTTTTTCCTTTTTTTGCGGAAGAAACAATTGTGTACAGAGGCCGAGTTCTTATCCATTTGCAGCTCTTGAGAGGGAATTGGGCCCTATAGCAGGAAGTACTGAACATCTTGAGAAAGCTGCAGCTGCCTTTTGCAGACTCCAGAGGAACATAAAGTTCAGGCTGTGTTTGCGTCTTCAGTAAACTGAACGCTACCTGAGCTGAAGCAAACTTCAGAAACTGTTGGGGATCAGGGATCATTATGGCAGATGTCTGAAAAAGGGAGATTATCATAAACTAACTTGTGTGTGTGCATTTCTGCACATCTTTGTGCAGGTAGACAAACATACAGTTAATCACTAGAGCATGTGGTATTAGCTAACTGTGAAATAGAGCCAGGTGAATTTAATTTTAGTAGGGGACAAAAATGTATTCTCTATTCTACAGCAATTCAATTGCTGATGGTGATGGCTAGAGACCATTTTAGATTAACTGTGCACAGTGGCATTATGGCTGCACTGTGGATATTTTAAAAGACAATCTAACTATGAAAAAACCAGGCAAAATTATTAAAATGCAGCAAAGTGCTTGGGTGGTGGAGCGTCTTAGAGTGAAAAAAACCCAGTGTCTGAAGGAATCTAAGGCATGGAGTTCTGCATCAAGCAAAGTTCTTAATTTCCAATGCATCACCAAAGTTAATATAATTGCAAATAGAACTTCTTGTAAGTCTCTTCTTTTCTTATGGTCTGGTAATTCTCCAATATTGCACTTTTAAAGTACAGAGGTACAATGTGATAATCCCTGCTGGATCCAAAATCTAATTATTACAGTGAAGGAACACAAAATAAAACAAAACCACCAAATTCCTCATCAGAGTGAACAAGAATGGTGCTACTTCAGGTTCACATCAACACAGGGACTCAAAGGACTAGAAATGTGCTTATAATGATGTCTACTACATAAACTAGTTCTACACAGCACTTGTGAGGCTGCACCTGTAATGCTGTGTCCAGTTTTTTTCCCCACAAGTGAGAAAAGATGCAGAGAGACTGGACAGGGTCCAAAGAAGGGCCACAAAGATGATCAAAGGGCTGGAGAATCTGCACTTTGAGGAAAGACTTTGAGGAGCTAAGTCTTTTCTGCCTGAAGAAGAGAGGGCTCAGATCACCACAGTATTCCACTAGTTTAAGGGTGACTGCAAAGATGACAAAGGCTCTCTCTTCACAAGGGACCACATGAAGAAGACAAATAGCAGTGGTACGAGCTGCACTAGGGAGGTTTCATCTGGACATAAGAAAGGAATTTTTTACAGTGAAAACTGTCATTCACTGGAACCACTGGTTGTGGCACTCCCCACCACAGGAAGTTTCCAAGATGCAATTGAACAGGGTGCTAGATAATCTTATCTAGGTTTCCTTTCCCACAAAATGTGTGACTGGGTGATCTACCAAGGTCCTTTCCAACCTATGCTGCTTTTATGATTGATTCTATAAACACAAGAAAAGCACAGATCTGTTTCTTCTCTTTTACTATCTCCATATATTGCTTTTCTTATTAACAGTAAATGATTCACAGCTTTCTGTAAGAAGAAAGTAGTCTGTTCCTTCAAAAGAATATGCATGACAAATCCTTTCTGGCAGGAATGAGGCCCACGTGTGTCATATATTCCAGATTTGACTGCAGGACCTCATGTCTATCTCTTTACTAACTGTTTGTATGACATCATGTTAGTCTAAAGTGATTTCCTGTGTACTGCGGATTATGTATAGATTGGATTATATATCTTAAAATTTAGACTGCTCAGAGCTGCCTGGTCCAAGATTCTCAGCTCTGCTTTGGAGTTGCAGTTGTAGTTGAAGTCTGAGACATGACCTCTGCATTTGAATAAATTGTTCATCTTTCTTTTTTTAAAAGTAGACTAATCCCAGAAATGAGCTGCTAAGCATTCAATTGATAAGAAGGTAAATAAGCAAGCTCCACTTTGAGTATCTTGGCTCACTCCATTTAGTGCGTACTTTGGTGTTCAGATTCAGCCCAAAGAAACATATTTTTCCTGCCCTCCATTTTTGCATAATAGCTCCCAGGTGGCAACAATTGCCAGGGAAGATAGGTTCTCCTCACAAAAAATGGTTTAATGCTTCATAGCCCACTGCTAAGAAAGAGAAACAATTTGAGGTTTTGTTCTCTGTTTCAAAGACTGTGCATTTGTTTGACATTAAATGAGGAAGAGGCTGAAGTCCAGCCTTGGCAGTGTTTTCTTGCTGTTGCTTACTGCTTGCTCATGAGTGCTGATTTTGATAGGGTCGGGCAGTTAGGCTCCCAGGAAATCCATGCCTAAATTCCTTTGAAGTGTGCATGCTAAGTTTTCCTTTTACCTTCAATGCAATGGACATTCATAAAGTGTATCTGACAATTTACAAAAACTATTGAGTAAAGCAAAAAAATCCAAGACATTTCCATGATTTCCCCAGGTAGCTCAAGTTTATGAAGTTGAACATAAAATGCAAGCACAATTTTTATATACGTCCTGCTGGAGAGAGATGCTTTTGACATCTGGAGCCTTTCCTAGACTTATGTAATTTTAATTGTGAGATAAATTTAATAATATGCATTCTTTCTAGATATCAGCCTTACAGTGCATAAATATATAAACTGTGCATCCCAGTTCACCTTTTCCCTTCTAAGCATTTAATGGCAGGTGGTATTTAGAAATTACTCTGATTATTCTAAATAGACTGAAAAGGACTATGAGGAAATTACAAAATATTTTGTATTAATGACATAAACTGAGAGATCCCAGTCAAAGGTAATAACTGAATTTGAAGACTCCAGTTTTGCCTTTAATATATTTTTGGTCAGTGTATGCAACATTATCTTCTAGTTATCCTATGTTATTGAAAAATGACAAAAAAAGTGTTTAAAACATTATAACATATTGATACTAAAATAAGTATAGAGTACATTATGCAAGGGAGAAGAAATATGTGGATATTTACTAGAAAAATTGCCATATAGTCAGTTAGTAGATTATAGGGAAAAGAATGAAAATTATACTTGCTAATTTGTACTGAGCCGTTAGAGAAATAACTTTGGAGGATACTTAAGTGATTTTTTAAATACAAAAAACACTAAGGCAAGCAAATCCATCACTTAATGCTCTTTGCACATTCTAAATGAAAATACGTTCTTTTTCTTCTTTCCCTATACCTGAGCCATTTGCTTTCCATTTTTCCTCCAGTTTTTTTTTATTTGTTTGTTTTGTTGTGAGTGTTTTGGTTTTTTTAAAATTTGCACAGCATGCTCCACAGCACATGGATATTCCCTGAAGGAACTGCAGCACATGAAGAGCCTGTGCTGGCCCATGAAAGACTGCAAGCCGTGGGCAGGTCTCGCAATGGAGTGGGAGAGAAGTGCGTGGAGGAAGGAGTGGCAGAGACAAGCTGTTAGAGGCTGTGTTAGAGGCTGACCTCATTCCTCATTCCTCTGTGCTTCTCGGGAAAGAGGAGGTAGAGCAGTCAGAGATGAGGGAGTGAAACTGAACCACGGAAGGGCGAGGAGTGGGCTTTAGTTCTTGTCCGCTTTTTAGTTTTTGTCTGTTCTTGTCTGTTTCTCAACCTCGAACTCTAAATTAATTGTAAATGAGTTAATTTAATTTTCCCCAGATTGAATCCGTTTTGTCCATGACAGTAACTTGCTAAGTGACTACCCCATCTTTATCTTGACCCACCAGCTTTTCCATCTTATTTTCTCCCCCTGTCCTGTTGAGGAAAGGGAGTGAGAGAGCAGCTGGGTGTGCATCTGGCAGCCAGCCAAGGTCAAGATACCACAGATTCTCTCATTCTCTGGAGCTTGCAGAAAAACTTGAAATTCAACAGACTTTATCTAGCAGTCAAATAATGTTTCGTGTTTGAAATACTTGTTTCAATGTGAAACCCTAATGCATGTTTCTCTCCTTCAGGTTGAAAGAGAGGCTCTGTGGGAAAATACTTAAAAATTAGCCATTTTCTCTAACATCTGTGAAGTCAAGTTATATCCATAATCCACTGTCCCACATGTGCACTTTCTTAAAAATAAATTTGTTAACATATGTGTATACATTTCTAAAAATAATAATTTCTCCTAGTTTTGGTAAGAGAGGGTATTTTACCCCACAGAGCTCAGCCCCTGATGTGTACATGGCACTGAAGCAGAATATTAGGCCAGCTTGAACAACCACCAAAAAAATTTATTAGACTAAGAATGAAAAATACAGATCTGATTAGGGCAACAATGAATAACCGACCTCTTGGTCAAATGACTCATAGGAAAGAAAAGGTACTCCTTTTAATATACAGTGACAAAATAATTGCTTCTGATAGGTTAATATTTTGGTCAAGGCAAAGGTCACACGTGTTCTTCCCTTTGCCAAATAGTGAGACATAAAAGAAGATGAGAAAACTCTCCTTATCCAGACACATCTGTATATGGACATGATTATTCAAAATGTTTAACATGCAAAAATCAGAAATCAGGCTTTCTGATGAGACAAAACTAATCAGTGGGCATCCTGCTGCCAGGATGTCTTGGGCTTTGGACCCATCTCTCTTTAATTTCAGTTTTGAACTCTTCTGTTTGAAAATATTAAATGGTCTGAATTCATTAACCAAAGATTGCAGCTCCATAGTCAGCTAACCAAACCATCCAAAGACTCTTATTTCTTCATTTATTATTTATTTTACTGAGTGCATTGTGTAGCTCAGCTATTGAATGTGCAGGTTTCAACACTGTAAGTTCAAAGTATCTGTTTTTTTCTGTGTGAGTGTCAGAGAGAATTATGCATCTATTTGTTATTCAGAGGCTTCTCTGAGGATTAACAACTCTGTATTGGCTCCAGTTCATGCTCTTCTGCAGCAATATTTCCTGTCCATTTGGCTTCAGAGGAATATTTTCTCTCACTGTTTTGGCCGTCATGTAATAGAGAAATCTGCACAGTTCTGCAGGCCAGATTCAGACACACAAAGCTGTGCCCAGTAGCATCTTTTTCCCCAGTATAATATGACATAGAGGAAAGATGTTTCTAGGTAAATTCATCACCATCTAACACTGACTTGTAAAATTTTAAAAATTATTTGTATTTAGAAAGCAATTTACTGAATTAACAGTATTGAGTATAAACACAATATTGTTTAAATTTTTTTTATGTAAAAGAAGTACCATAAATGAGAAAACTTTAGCTCTGAAGATTTAAATGCCTTTGTGGATAGTAATGCCAGAAACAGACAGGTGCAATGATTATATAATAAAAAAAAATATGGAGACAATTATATCCAACACTTTTTTGTTTGTTTGTGTTCCAGAAGTGATTATTGTAAGGGCCAAGTTCCTAAGGCACCTAAGATAGGTGTTAAACATTCAGGGCCCAGTTATAAACTCAAAGATAGCCAGTGTCTTAAAAGAAGGAAGGAACTATGTTCCCAAAGATGAAGTAGACAGATGGGGTTTGACTATTTACCTGACCTGTGTAAGCAAGTGACCCTTTACATGGAAAGTATAGGTAAAACCAAAAATATTTGTACTTTTTGGTACCCCTGGGGTACCAAGTATGTATTGATATTATCTAGGCCAAATTATAAATTGAAAGGATTTTTTTTAAGCTGGGGAAATTGAAAATATTAAAAGTCATCTTGTTATTCTGAAAAAGCTTATCAACAGCACTGCAAATATTTTTAGGAAAAGGCATTCAGTATAACAAAATGAGTACTTGTGATATTGCGTGGCCAAATGTATGAAATGAGACCCGAGACACTGAATCTCAGATGTAAAGTACATATTCTTATGAATCGTGTGTCTGTCCTTATGAGTTTTTACGTGTATTTATGAGGAATTTTGTTATTTGTACAAATTTACTGTTTAATAATCAAATATTTTCGTTTATTCCCATGTCTGTGAGAGGCGGAGTAAGCTTCTCTTAGATAGATGCCGCAGCTGCTAATCACCTGGGCCATTGGTCTTGTGAAGTCTTGGAATCAATGTTCTTCAAGAAAATTAAAAATCATGGTTTCTTAAAGAGGTAAATGAATGTATCCATTCTATAAGGAGAATCTAGACACAGCGGCTGCACCAAATATTCAATTTCAGGTATTTGAACTTGCCATTCCTTCAGAAAAAGAATTTGGGATTGGTATACTCTGCTGCAAGAATTCCATGCTCACTGGTCTTTTCCACATAAAGAATTCTCAGATAAAGTAAATATTTAGGTTTTATCCTTTACACAATTTTAAATTTACATTTGTTTTCCAATTGTCCTGTTTGATAGATGAAGGTAAGATAACTCGATTTTCTTGCAAAGAAATGAAACAACCTGATAACATTATAAAGACTAAGTACTCCATTTCAGTGCTTTATAGACAAGTAGAGAAACACATTAGATCATTATTATTAGGTATATTAATTATTATGTCACTTTGACACATAACACAGATCACCTTGTACTTACATGTATTGATCAAAGTTTTCAGATCATTGGTTTACAGAAGTAAAGAAATCACTAACTGCAAAGTTCTGTCATCTTTCATTTATTTTGTCTCATATTTCTGTGAATATAAATACCTGAAGATAGTTACCTTAATAAGATATATGCAAGGAATATGATTACACAAACCATTGAGATTCACTTGCCCTCTATAGACCTTTAGATACAACTAAAATAAAAAGCTAAAGTTACCTTTAGATAGACTCGGATACAGGTAAAGACATTTGAAGTAAATACTGTGGCTATTGTGTCTTCAGTGGAAATTCTGCTTTTCCTTAGAGGGATTTGAGAAAGAATGCTTCTAGCTTAGCATTGCTGGAAATGACAACCAAACATTTCTCCATCAGATTGTCTCTCTGCTTGTTAAGATCCCATTATTACGATTATTACAGAGATGCCTCTGCCTGAATTAAGGTGCAAACAAGACCATATGCCAAAGTCAATAGTATGGATTTTATTTAATAGTAAATGTGAGGTAGAGAGAGAAATAGAAAGAAATAGGAAAGGTGGGGGTGGTAGGAAAGAAAGAGAATGAGAGACGGGTTAGGGAGAAGGATATCGCCACCCGTGAATCCAGATGGTTTTTCATTGGTCCTTTTCTTCTGGTCTTCTCAGTGTGGGGATCCCAAGAAACAGAGTTCAATGGGTTAATATATGTTCAGGTGCACTTGGGAATGCCCAAGCACCTCCCCTTGGGGGGGAGTTTTACACTGCCTTTTGCAGCACTGTGGATCCCGTGCAGTCCTCTGGTGCAAGGCCTCAGGAATGAGTCTGTGGGCTGTGGCCTCCCCCGCCAGACCCGGCCAGAGCTGATTTTCAGCACAGCTGCTGAGTTGGCTTTCCTTGTGGGCACGTTCTTCTCCCCCAGCTTTGTTAACCTCTCCTCAGACCTGAGATAACTGGACAAAAGTACCACCTTTATCTTATCTCAAGTTCCTGTCAGGTGGGTTAACTCGCAGTTCAAATTCCAAGAATCCAAGAGGAATATTCTGGGGAGGTGGGCTTTGGTGGTTGCAGACAAGCAGTCGATTCTTTGCACAGTTTGCTACAGAGAGGAAAGTCCTTTGGTGATCTTAACAGTGTTTGAAGCAATTGTGATCTTTAAGTCTGTTATGCTGTTACTAACAGGGAGCAGTGATACAAATGTGATTTCTGAAAAGCAAGGAAGATGCTATAGAAAACTGAACTTGGATTTTGCATTGATTAACTTAACTAAAAAGAAACACACAAAGTAGTAGAAAATTAATCTTTTTATGGAAATTATTGGTATTGACCTTCAAAGGGTTGTTATTTTTACCACAAGTAAGGCAGAAAAGTATTTAGGAAAGAATTCTAGACCTAACTAGACAAATGACTTCTTCAGTACAGGTAGAATAGGTAGTCTATGAGGACTGTAAAAAGAGAGATCATCAAAAGAACCTCCGTCAGGGAAGTGTTAGATGTTGAAAAGGTTGTTTGAACAAGTAAAATCTACTTCAGCTATATAAAGAGGAAAAGAACAAGGAAAACAAAAGTGCACTCAATATACAATGGGGATATGTCGGAGTTTAAAAGTGAACTGGGAACTACCCTCAAATAAATAAGCATTTTTGTCCCAGTTTTCAGTACAATAATGGTGTTTGGTAAAGTATGTCCCATAGAGATCTTCTCCACTGACACAAAAGACTTTCTCTCCTCCGATAAGTAAGAAAAATGAGTGTAGTAATTATAAGACAGTTGCTTATCCAAATTTATAACTATTTATGGCAACACATTAAGCTAATTTAAATTCAAGCAAATTCAGTTTCACCCATTGTTAATAGCCTGTGATTACTGTAGCTGTTGAGAATTCATGTCCCCTGGTTCTTTTTTTGATGGTAAGAATCTCCAAATTCACCCCATTTCTTTTGAGTGGATTATTCCTCACTTCTAAATCAGTGAAAGTATTAATCAGCTTTTCCAACTGAATGAGTCTGAATTCCTTTGTTTCCTGGTCCCTTAAAAGTCAAGTTAAAAAAAGGCCAAGCAGGCTGCTAAAGGAGTGATTTGAAACTTCTCTTTTTGCCTATAGGGAGTGAAAAGGTATATGGGAGGACAGATCCTTCTCTTTGTGCTCTGGATATTCAGCAGTACAGAAACAAAGCCTCCTGAGAGCTGGAGCCTTCTCTCTCAGTCTTACATCTCCTTTTGTGAACTTTGTACTAACAGAGAACATTAGTTATTCTTTCAACTGTTACAGAGTCTTAAAAAAAAAGAAAACAAACCAAAAAAAAAAAAACCACCCCCCAAAAAAACCCCCAAATAAACCTAACACAGAAAAGTGATTATAACACAGCAGATAATATGATAAACAAAGACACAAACTTCTATACAGACAGTGTACATGTGTGCATACTTCTTACATACTCTAAAAGCATCTGGATTTAAAAGATTACAGTAGGTCCTTGATGCATTTTTTCAGGTTTCTTTCAAAAGGTGCAGTTTTGGAAATAAGAATTTGGATATGAAAATTGCCAATCTAATGTTGAAACAGAAGCAAAAAAACATAATGACTTTCTGAGTACTTTTTGAATGTTTAAGAAGGAACTAGTTATCTTGGTTTCTACACTGAAAAAAAAGTTACATATTCAATCACATGTCCAGGAAAAATTGATTCTTTTTCCTTTCTCCATTTATCATTGGGAAAAAATGAACCACAACATTTTTAGCCAACATTCAACAATAAGGAAAACATGAGCATAAACTCTGAATGAAACCATAGTTAAGGAGATGGAAGTAGTGAAAAATGGCATAAAACTAGGGAAAGACTTTTAGTGGTATATTTTACTACAAATTTCACAAAGAAACCTTAATTGATTTTAAGATAGACTTTACTTGGTCTATGAAAGGAAATAAATGAAGGATTTGCCTATGACTGCAGATAATTGCCCTTGATAACCCAAACAACCCTTTCCAGCTCAATTTGCCAAAGACATGACATACTTCATGTGGCGTTATTGAACCAACTACTCACCACAGCTTCCCATGGGGATTATTTCACTTGCTTTACCCCAGCAAATCTTCAGTGATGCCTGCACCACTCAGGAGCTGGTGGAGAGAGGTTCAGCAAGGAAATGAAGAAATAAGATCTGACACCAAGTGAGAACCTTGACTGTGTCAGGTAAACTATTGTCTTTCTGGCTCCACTTTCAGGTTTGTTAAATACCCAGATCCTCATAGAGTTCACTTCTTCTGAACAGCTGAGTTCTTTGATAACAAACTGACTTCAGTGCAAGTTAAAGTCAATATTTTAAGGGCCATACAAGAGCAATCCAAGTCCACAGGGCATCACTTAGAGACATAAATGCATAGGTTTTTTGATATGGTCAGACTTCCTAACAACTCATATCCAAATCCCTGTAAATTCCACCTGGTCTTTACATCTTTCTGAGCTACACTAAATTTCCAGAAAGCTTTTAAGGTAAAACCTTTCTTGTAAGACAGACAAATGTCATGACTCTCTTTGTAGAAACTGCAGTTTATCCCCTTTTTCTTGTACCAAATTTGTTCTTCCTCTACAAGACTCTCTTCTATTTACTGCTGGACTGCTGCTTTTAAGCCCAAAAGTAAACACATTTTTATACAGCTGTCTAGATGCAGTATTGTTTGTGAAAGTTCTTTGAAAACTAAATACTTATTATTGTTGTAGTAGCAGCAGTAGTAGTAATGATAATGATGATGATGATAATAACAATAATGATAATAATAATAATAGAACAGAAAATAAGAAGTTCTGGTAAAATCTACCCACAAGGAAGATGACATTTGCTGGTTGGTTCCCACTTTGCAGAAGGAAGCAGTGCGGCTGGGAAGTGCCTGCACACCAGGGATGAGAAGAGGGTCAGACTTTTTATGTCCCCAGAGCCTTAGATCCCACATAAAGTTTTGACTCCAGTGTAATTCTTGTATTCCCCAGAATGTGAAGTCCTTGAGAAGTTGACTGGGATAAGTGTCTGAGGCCTCATTCACTACCAGTCAGTGGAAAGCACAGCTCACTGCCTACTGAGCAATGGGATGACAACAGAGGGGAGTCCCTTGGCTCCCTCCCTCCATGGACAGGTCTTGCCCTGCTTTCACTTCTCTGCTGAAACAGGGGCAGTGCCCATGGCTCTCTCTAAATAGGAATTCCTGCAGTTAAGTGATCATCTATTTTAAAAATAGAAAATATCACTAAGTTTTCAGAGCTCCTGGTGTGGACAAAAATGGGAAGACATAAACTCTGAGAGTTCAGTAAGCGGTGCAAATTTTAAAAAGAAAAACAGCACTATTTTTAAATTTAATGGGGTTTTTTTGCAGGGGCAGTGACATGAGGGAAGAGTGCAGAACTGAGAACAAGAAAGACTGATTTTGTATTTTTTAAAACGATCTGGGTTTGGCACTCCTCCACTGTGCTCTAGAAAACCAAGATGTATTCATGAAGCTTCCTATTGCATTTTGTAGCTTTGTATGTATAGGATGGAACTACAAATGAAAAATTATTTTTCTCACTTTTAATCTCCTGTGTAATGCAAAATAGAGGAACGGCTTTTTCCTTGTCTTGCTTGCAGAATCAGAGCCAGGTGAGTAGATTTTTACCTTATGTATCTAGAAAAATTTCTCTAAAAGACAAGTCAAACCCATAATTTCCGCTGTTCCCTAATGTTCAATCAACACTTATCTGATAAGTTTGGTTTTTTTCCAGTGCTATTAGTTTGTTTGAACAAAGTATTTTGAGAGCCACAGACATTTTTGTCTTTGTTGACTCATTAGCACTAAAATGCCATTTTTAAAAAGCCTTTTACAAAAGCCTAAGAAACCAGAAGTAGTTATCTGCAGACAGCAAAAGCAGATAACTAAGAGAGAATATGGATATGTCAAAGCACATATTTGGTGGCTATGATAGATCTTAAAAAAACAGTTAGAAATATGGCTAGAGAGGAGAAAATTATTTTGGATAAGAAAGAGCAAAAATAAAACTGGCAATATCAAAAAATGTTAATTTTGCCCTTTTTTTTTTTTAGTATAAGAAAAAAATAGACAGAATTGTCTACTTGTATTTCATATGAAAATTTCCTTAAGGTTTTGTTTAGTCTTTGCATTCCAAGAAACTCTAAAAATAATCTAGAAAGCAATCAGTCTTTAAAAAAACCAAACATGATAGAGAAAAGAATTCAAAACTTTAGAACATCATCTTCTGTAATCCTTGTAGGATTGCCAGTCCCATGGTTTTCTTGATTATATAGGTAGACAGGAGAAAAATAAAGCTTTCTGGTGCATCTGAAGTCCTGTGTTTAGCCTGTTTCCAGCCAGAGGCTGAGTGCTGGACGTATATATGACTGCAATAGAATGACTTTTATTTTGGTTATGGAATATCCTCACTAAAACAATCCTACTTTTGATAGTATTTCACATTTTTATGTGTATTTTTGGAACATTTCCACTAGTCTAACAGACCTGACAATTCCAGTCCTTTTAAGGCCAAGGCTTCTGGGGAAAAAAAAAAAGAAGACAACTTCTAAGAAGATGTCAGAAGCCTTTTCAGACACCTAATAGACTTACTGAGCCAAATGCAAACATTTTAGGAAAACAATGTGCCATTTAGTGTCTTTGATATATCACTATTCACTGCTCTGAAGGTACAGATTAGTATAAAATATGATCAGTTCTTCAGATAAGCTTTATAAAATAAACTGTTATATGGAGAGCAAGTCTCAAATGACATAATGAAATTAATTACTCTGTTTTTCACTTGTCTGTGTTTATACATTTCAGAAGACAAAGTAAAACAGAATATTACAATACATACCATTTCTTAAAACAGAAAGAGTTGACTGTTTCTTTTTCCATTCTTGTGTGGTTATAGATAGTCTGGAAAGAGACTTTAAAAAAAATATGTATTTAATGTGTAATGAATCTTGACAATACAATATATTGAACTTTAAAAATCCCATGCAGTCCTTGGAACTTTGAGAGCTTTGGATAACTCTATATAGTTATGACGGCATGTGTGAGTGAGTTTTAATTAAATTAGTAATAGCACTCTGTCATGGAATCAAACAAAACAGAACATTTAAGCCACAATTATTATCTGCAAGTATGATGACATTCAGCCCTCAGAAGGCAAAGAAAACGAGCATCCTGTCAGCCCTAAACAAAATATATGATCACTCTAAAGCTTTGGCTTTTGGGGAAAAAAAAAACCAAATATTTTTCTACTGCAGTGTAGCTGTGCAAACATCTTCAAAAGTAAGATTTCTACAAGGTAACTTGCCTTTTACACTGAATAATTGATCTACCTGTCAAAGTACAGCAGTAGGTGTGACCTGTATGCCAAACTATTGGGAAATGTATGTCTAATGTTTTACCTGTACTATGCCAGGTAAAACATAGCAGGTGTAGTACATATGACCTAAAGGAATATTCACATAAACCTATAACTGCACAGTACACAAGTGGTTATGAAACTATTATCCTGTGAAACCATTCTCTTGGCACTTGCTCCTTTTAAATGAAAATATGGCACAGAATGACTGTTTTATCTCTTACACTCCTAAAGTTTATAACAAGGTGGTTCTAGTGGCTGATGGAGAAAGAAGCTGTGATCAGACACTCAGCAGCAGAAACCTGAGCCAGTAGCATTAAACTTTCTTTGCAGTGTTATCTTCTCAATAGAAAGGGAGACTTCTTCAGAAATTTAGGATGTCCATTGCAGTTGCATGAAAACTTACATGTCTGAAATTTCTTTATGTGTTTTCTTTCTTGGGCTTCATAAGAATCCCTGAACACTGCACATCAAATGCTAAAAACTTCTCTTCCTATTAAATTAACTAAAAAATATAGATCTTTGACCATGGGATTCAGCTGAGAAACAGAAATAAGAAATAGAATTAGTTCCTTCACTAAGTTTTATATAACTAAACGATTAAAGTCCATTTGATTTAAGACTAATAGAAATTTTGACTTTAGAGAAAAAACTCTCAAAGTTTCACCTAGTTTTGATGCTATAGGACTATTTGTATAAAACAACTCCCATAATAAAATATTAATCTTTCAGGTGTGATGTCTATTTGCAGAGATTATCTCTGTTCGTAACAGAAATGGTGATTTGTTTGTGTTTGTCAGAAAACAGACATATATGAATATTTTAGAGACCAGCCTGCTCCAGAAAATAACTCTGTTCCTCTTGTTCCAGCTGGAAAACAATGTTGGCTTATACACTGTGATGTTATTGCATTTTTTCTTGAAGTAGAAAATTATTGTAAGAGAAGTATTTTATTCTTTCTCAACTTTGCTGAAGGTAATGGGCTTCCTTCCTAGCACTGTCAGAAAAGGAGAATTTGAGACTTCAGATATTTGTCATTGAAGGGTTGTTATTTAACTAACACTGTAATTCCTATGTGAGGAACTGTTCTTTTGTGTTTAAGTTACTGTATCCAATGGTGATGTAAAATCTTACATCCGTTAAAATAAACCTGTGTTTTTCCATCAGCTTTGCACACAGATCACTCTTAGTGTTGTATTGTGTGAGGCGGATGAACTATTAGGTGTCAGAACTATGTTGTAATCAGGATTTCTTGCCTCCTACCTTAACTTCACAGTTACATTGCAGAAGAAATCTAGGATTTAGGCAAAGTGTTAGGACAAGATGACATTTTAATATAAATCTCAGAGTACAACTGTCTTGATTCTTGAATACTTGAATTGTAGGAAACAGGCATTTCAACGTCCACTACAATATCTTATTTATTGTTAGAGTGTCATGGTAAATTTTGCATCAAACAATGATTATTCCCTGAGATCAGATGCACTAATGAGACGATCTTTGAAGATGGATTGAACCCTTGCTTTAATGGTAACCAATTGTCAAGATCCCAAATTGTCTCACTATAACATCTTTTCTTGCATTTTATTCATTGTAATGAGCAGCATTTAGAACCATAGAAACAGTGTTGGATTCAATAAAACTTCTTCCTGATGCCTCTCCTTTGAACAAAACACTGCATTTGGGCAGAATTCACCTGATATATTCTTCTAATATTTTACAGTCTTAGACATTTGGTTAATGAAAAAAAATGTACATCAACAACAGAAAAGTTATTTGTGTTGAAATACATACAATGAGTAAAATACACTGTGTCTAGGTGTAGAGTTATTCAGGGACTTAGCATTCTTGATGCTGGTTTGGACATTGATAGCTATTGCCACCCCATAATGCATTTGCATTTAAGAAGGCAAGCAGGTGCGTGACGATCAGCTTGAATGCAGAAACAGGATTTCAGCTCCAATTGCACATTGCAATCCTTGTTCCTTCTCCTTTGCTCTGCCATTTCCCTCCTCCTTCCCTTTTTAAATGCAAAAATCTTTTAATTTCTTCTCTTTAGCTTGAGGGTATAGAGAGATTTGGGGTAACACTGTCTGCATGAAAACACCAGGAAACGACACTGTAGTTTCTTTCCTTCCATCACTGTGGAGCAGATACTTGATTATTTTCCATGCCAGTTTTCATTAGTGTTTCCAGTGCTGTGTCCCTTTCCTTAGCTTCTGGAAAAACTCCTTGCAGAAAACTGCAGTTGTGCTTGTTCCAGACCAAGGATACATAAAGAAGCAAGATAAAATACTGTAATCTTTGGCTTGCAGGTTCAACTAGCTTAAGACTACATTCTAAACATTTTCACATCCATTTGTAATAAGGGAACCTGAGGAACGGTAGCTCATGGAAAAATCTAGGTTCGAAGAGACCTCTGGAGATCATCTGCCATAACCTTCTCTTGAAAGCAAGGTTTTACTCAGATTAAGATTATCAAATTAAGTCTTGATTGCAAGAGGGAGATTGTTTTGGGCAACTATCCCAAATCTCAGTTGTTCTCATCATGAAGAACTTGTACACAAACTGAATTTACCCTGAAGCAGCTTGTACGCATTTTCTTTTCTCTTGTTGCCATGTATCCTCATGAAGACACTATCTCCATCTTCTCTTTAACTACCTTTTAGATATCGGAAAACTGAAAAGAGGTCCATGTGAGCCTTCTCACCACAAATGTGAATTCTTTAACCTTTCTTTATATGTCTGCTTTTTAATGATCTCAGCACCTTGTGGGTCTTGTGCTGGACTCTTTTCAATTTGTCTCTTTTGAACTTGGGAGATCAAAACTGGACAGTATTCCAGGTGTGGCCTAATAAGTGCCTATACGGACAACAATAATTCTTTCTCCAGGAACAGGAGTAACTTAACAAGAATATACCATGTAAAACACATAGTGTGTAAAAGTTTAGCGATTATGTGAGTGTGATTGTGCACAGACATTTGTGTGTTCACAGAATACACATATAAATGAGGTTGTAGGTAAGAGTTTTGCAGCTTGAAAATTTCAGGTAGGTGCTTAACTGCTTCTATGCCTGCAGAAATGGTTAATTAGTATGAACATAATCAATGTATATCTAATAAGGTAGTTACTGACCAGCTTACTCCTTCCTCTTATGCCTTCCTTTTTTTTTTTCTGGTTTTGTCTTTCTTTTGTCTTGGGACCCACCTTCCACAACCTACACAACAGAGAATGAGAGCTTGTCACAGAAAAACAGAGAAGAAAACCAGAATTTTCTGTTTTCCATGGGAGCTATAAAAAAAAGGCCTTTACTTCAGACAGTTTGACATTATGATAATTTAAAGGAGCAGGGAAGTGAAATTCATGTTCTTTATTTAGTTAGGGGTAACCTTTCCTAAGACAAACTACTTGATATTTTTTTAAGGTTGGGTAAAGAAAAAAAAAGGAGGCTGAAAAATTAACTCCATGAAAATTTTTCTTGATATTCTTTGATCATAAAGTGGGCAGAGTGCTTCGTTATTTTCCTTTCTTTGTGAGATTGGCTGCCTTTCTAAATAGAGCTTTTTCTGTCCAAGGTGCAGTGAGAGGGTTACTGTGCATGTTCCTATGGTCCTCTCCCCTATGTTCATTGGTCTTTCAGCTGCTAGCGTTCATAAACCATCAGGATGGATTCTTAGCAATATTTTTGTTAAAAAGTCTAATCTAGAGAAATCTTATCTAGTGGAAGACTACATTGATTATTGTCTTCTAATGACCTCCAAGAATTTCCTTCAGCCTTCTTGTTTGCAAAGCTGGTATGTTATGTCAAAAGCTGCGTTGGTTATCCTGACATTAACAACTTTAGAAAGATATTTTTTACTGAATGTTCCTCGGTAAGATATTCAGTTTTGCTTGCAGATCTGTATAAGGCAATGAGATTATAGTGATGCCAGAGACTAGTAAGCATTTCTGATTTGAGGAATTCTCATATTTCTAGCGGATGAGTTTGCATATTTTGGAATTTAATCTGGAAAGCACTGTGTGGAAAACATGCAAAGGGGACTGCTACCTGACTTGTAAATGAATAACTTGTACAAATTTAAGCAAGTGCTGTAAGTTTTGCAAAACTCTATTACAGAATTTTCCGATAAAGGAGTATATTTGCTGAGTACCAAAGGTTTCTGCTTAAGAGGTTTCTTCTGTAATTTCCTCTATCTATTACCTAAGTGAAAAGACAGAAAACAGAAAACAACATTCGCTGTTAGTTTACTGCTTTGGCTCAGGGATTCTCATATTAGTGTTAGCTGCCACTGAGAACAGCAGGCGGTAATTTCCAATGGAAACGAGCAGCTACTAGACCAGACAACCTTCATTTACTCACACCCTGTGCAATGCTTCTCGGGAATATTGTAAACTGTGGGCTCTTTCTCATTTGTCCTTGTTTTAGCTGACATTGTCATTCATGACTGTACTGTGAGTGTAAATGATGATCTAATGTCACTTCTATAATTATTTGGCACCCTGAATAAACTGTAATCCCCCTGGGTCAATAACTGCTCTCAGCTTGACATTCAATAAACAAGGTTTGGAGAATTGCTGTAGCTTCAACTTTTTTTTTTTTTTTTTCATCCGTCCTGGTGCTTTCAGTGAATGCTATTCAGGAGTAGTTCAGGACCATTAAGAAAAGAAAGTAAACAACTGCACACAGTGTGAGACTGCTGAAGGGACGCCTCTGATGTTCAACACTTACTTACAAAGGCCTCTTATCTGTAGGGTCCGATTCATCTCCCATGGAATTTTTGAGAATGACTCCACGGGGAGTGAGACCCCGCAGTTTGGGAGACTGGTCTTTGTACTGTCATGAATCACGGTTTTAAGGGCACATATTACAGGTATTGTGACTACATCTTTTGCATCCCTCCTCTATGCCTCAAGATTTTTTCCAGAACTCGAGTGCTGTTGATGTAGCCTTGAATGTGGTTTCACATAATGCAATCCAGGTAGGTGCAACCAAGGCTTTCAGTCATAAAATAAATTGCCTCTGTTATGCGCAAGGATGACATCCAACAAGGACAAATCTAGTGTTGTTGCAACACCGTCTGTGTTGGTTTCTGCTGCTCTAACAATTACACAACAATTGCTGCTCCATAACCACTCAGGGTCTACTTTTGCCCTGACTGCCTAAATGTCACAAGTGATCGCGGGTTTCATTCTCAGTTTTCCTATATCCTTCATCTTCAACATTATGGAAACAACACCTTGCTTACTTGTTCATTATCATGTCCTAACTGTGTGCGTGTGCCATTGTACAAGAAAAACAAACCTAACTTGTCCTTCTATTTCTGACAAAGCCAAGAAAGACTTTAGTGGGTAGTAGGATTAATTATAAGGCAATTGCAGACACAGCAGTCACTGCAAGAAATGATTAATAAACTGGGATTATGGTGAAGCTGAGAAGCAAATGATTAATAAACGGCAAAGGTAAAGAAATAGGCCAAACTTTCCATAAGGTGAAGGCTGAGAAAAGTAAATCTGGAACTGCTTTGAGGACCTAACCTTTCAGAAGAGACTTGCATGACACAGAAATTCAGAGTCACCTTGACTGCTGATCTGTATGTCGTGCTTTGAACAAAGAGCAGCTGTATGAATGTGCATGAAGTAGAAGTGAAAGTGAGAAAAATTGAAGTGGTCCAGCCATTGTGTACAGAATTGGAAGGAACTGCAAAAAAGTGATCATAGGAAAGATGGTGGATGTAATTAGGGCTTGCAATTTCTTGTCAGAGAGTTTTTGTTCCGTCTGAGACTAATATTCCACCACTTTGCAAGGGCGGGTGGACTCTAATGACTCTTAAAAGAACCATTTACTTTTACAAATCTTGCCTATTTAAAGTATTTATATTTACTATTTATTATGTTATTTAATATTTAGAGGTATGTTTTGCATACAGCTCCAGAAAACTTTGGAGTCACTGTTGAATGTTGATACTGTAAAGAGCAATAAGCCAGCTGCATCCCTGCCAGCAAAGCTGTGCCTCTCCACCAAGAACAAAAACACAAGCACAAATTCATATTTCCTTAATTGAATATCTGTTCTTTGATGAACCAATCCTGTTCTTCTTCTAAAAAGGAATACATTAAAATACAGTGTTCTGGTCCCAAACAGACCATTCATGAACATGCTGAGAAAGAGCTGGAGGTAACATAGCGGGCACAGAGACAAGGGCAGGAAAATAGATTTGCTTTTTTGGCATGTGTTGCTAAGCAGCAGAAACAAACCCAAGTCTTCTATTAGGGAGTCTGTTGGTCTATAGACAAATGTCCTGGACACTCCAGTAGATACTCTCAGTATTTTTAGTAAAAATACATGTAGTTCTTCTGCCCAAGATACTTTTCAATGCCAACATGCAGTGAAATCCACGGAGATACTATCTGTGTGCAATTAGGTAGCAGAGGGACAATAAAAACCCCTAACACTTTCAGGAATAAAAATTGCAGCCTTTACCACATCATATGTAATAAGTTGCTTAAATCGTTCCCTATAGCTTTAGACTCCTCTTATACACCATTCCCTGTGGCTGTGAACTAAGATCACCATACAGGAGAAAATTTCTGCAGCATCACAGCACTTAGAAAGCAAAAGGAAGAAAAATACTTTGATCTTCTACATATCAAGTAAGAGAATCTTTATAAGGAACAAATTATGGAGGGGAAATAGAAGTGTAGATAGATTTCATCATTATTTTGTCCCCTTGAACTGTCGTGTTACCTTTCTTGACCAGTGTCTTTGTCAGAAACCTCTCACAGCACTCAAAGACTGACTCAGATGAGGAAGTGTAAAGCGAAAACTGTGAGTGAGCAATGAGGAACTGAGAGGATCCAACACCGGAGAGGAAACAGAAGACCAGTGGCAGAAGGAGCAGAGACTGAAAAAAGCAGAGGGGACAGTGCCCCAGGACAATATGAGTCTTCAAAATGGTGCATATAATTGCATGAATTGGCCCAAAATACTATCATTTCCAATGCACCCCTGGTAGTATTCACTCTTTGTGCTGCTGTGCATGTTTTCTAGGACAGTCAACAATACAATGCATGTAACCCATGTTTTTAACAGCTCAGTCTGGACAAGTGGAGAATAAAATGAAGTATGGCAAATCTTTGAGGGCTAGAGCCCCCATAAACCTAGGGATAAAGCCCAGAGAGAAGGTACATTCCCTATCCCTGTAAACATTCAAAGTCAGATTGGACAGAGCTCTGAGAAACCTGATCTGGATGCAGATGTCCCTGCCCAGTGCAGGGGAGTTGGATTATGTTATACTTAGTTGCCTTTGAAAGGTCCCTTCCAACCCAAACTATTCTGTGATTTTACGATAAACAGCTTGCACTCTCCTCACACTGAGTTTATTTTTTTTTTTCTGATTCCAGGAAAATATTGTTCCATGTTTTTAAGAATTTTTAACTTATTGACATACTTTTTTAGCATTAGGATAAATCCCTTTGTTGCTTTTCAAAGGTCTTTTAGTACGTTAATAAAACATTTTTCAAATATTTTTATCATACTAACAAGTGGTGGAGTTCTATATTTGTTTTTCATGGAATGATTGAGTTTTATTTCTTTTATCTGCATTTTTTGCGTGCAATACAAAGGATACAAAATGCATGCAATGTGTAATGGTATGTGTTAAAGTATTATCCAGGCTTTCCTCTCAGAGAACTGTCAACAATACTGCATATATGACTAATATTTATCATTCAGGTTGCACAAACAAAAATATTTTTCTTCATAGCACACCACTTAGTGATTTTTTTAAAGCACATCTTAGTCTAACAACTGGACAGCTGACTCTAATAAATGCTCTTTTTAATGATCACTCTGTCTATGTCCAGCTGTCGTCTCCCTGACAAGGCACCCCTCCAAAGACACTGAAGCAGACAGAAATGCCAAGTGTATTGGCCTCTCTGAGATCTAGGCTACCACACTGTCTTTCCCAAAGAAAGATCTTTCTGTGCAAGAGCCACACTACAGATATGCTGAGAACAACTGCTAGGGACTGTGAACTTAAAGCCCCCAAAAACCTCAGGACACAGAAAATGTGTTTTTTATTGGAAGCAAGCTAGCAAGAACATAAGCATAATAGCCAGATTTGCACTAAAGAGCATGTAGAGATATATAAGGTATGAAGTGTAAGGTGGTAAAACTTGCTGGTGTAGACAATAGGCTTAGTGGGAACTGCCTAAGTGTAATTCTTTGGGACACCTGCAAATGTAACAGTTTTTTTGGAGTGGAGAGTATGATGTAAATATTCCTTCTGACAATGTATTTACATCTGATCTAGAGCATTGTGTTAGAAGATGCAAAGCACTTCTCCATGGGCTTGTTCTAAGTTGAGGTGTTTCAGTGAAGTCCAGAGAAGCAGAGTCTAAGTTTTCATTCTTGTCCTTGTACTAACAGTGTGATCATGACATATTGCAGATCTGTGTTAGATATCACTGTCTTTCCAACTCTGGAATACCCTGGGTGACTTTAACAACTAAAATATTAAAAAAATACTTCTGAATTTTACAATGGCTGTAATTAAGAGACAGGAGAACAGATGACTGGACAACATCCTTTGAAAGTGAATGGTGAGACAGCTTGCTTCCTGCATTACACTGAAGGACCCTTGCTCCTGACTACAACGTGTTGCAATTTTGATGTGCTTAATCCCTAACTGTGTTAACTGCCTTCCTTTCTCATTTCTTCTTTTCTAGGAAGATTATTGCCTTCATAACAACAAAAAATCCCATAGACCAATCCAATCCAAACCAAAAATAAAAACATTTATGTGTGACTTTTTTTTCTCTAATTGTGTGGCCATTTCATACCTTCCTCTGATTCCTCCATCCCTCTTTGGCACAATCAACTGTCCAGTAAAAAGGTTGCTAAGAGCCTGTGTTTCATATTCTCTAGTGTGCAATCAAAGCTTGGAACCAAGGGTGTGTTGCCAGCTGCATCACTCATTTCTTGCTGTATGCCTGAAGCCAAGGCTGCTCTGGATGTCTGTGGTAAGTGCAGTAAGTAGCAGTGAGGAGAGGCAGAAAACTGAGGTGGGGAAGTGTCTGTCTGCAGTCATGAAATGGCAGAACATTTCTGGTTTCACACTATTCACGCAGAAACTGGTACCTCTATGGGAATTACAAAATGCAGGGAACTGGATATTAAGCATCTTTCCACTGGATGGAAAAGCCCAGACCTAGGCCAGATCTGTTTGGGCCAAAATCTGTCATTATTTAGCAGTTGTTCAGTGATCTGTATAAAGTAAATTGATAAGTTAATTAAGTTTTAGGAGAAATGTGACTTGTTGTTTAAAGGTCTTTCTCTGTTTGTCTAAGAAGAGAGACCAAATGTTGAGATAAACCAGGCTAATTATTTTTTTTAAAAGCAATTGGAAATTGGAGAAATGTCCTTAATTTTTTTGCATATAAATTTGAGACTATCATCCACAATTGAAATTTATTAGCACTTTATCTTATTTACCAAATTGCCTGATTTGGATGCAAAATCTTCTTTGGAATATTGAAAATAAATGCATTGTTTTCCATTGTTATCTTGGCCCATCATTTTCATAGATGGTTAGTTTTGGGTTACATATTTTTCGTTAACAAAGGAAGCACAGTGCAGAGAGAGCCTGAAAGCTGAATGGGGTGCTTGAGACTAGAGATTCTGAGAGTTTGGACAGGATTATGTACAGTTTTGTTTCTTTTCTTTCTTTTTTTTTCTTTTAATTTTATATTTTTTGTTGCAGAAAATAAAAAGCTCATGTAACATCCTTGAGAGAAAGGCAGTTCATACTTGTCTTCTTTCACTGAAAGTCTTGTGCCACAGGTTCTGTATCTGGATACCAACAGCCTCATCATAAAGGCACTTACAGATCTCTGTTCAATGGGGAAACTGGTTCAAAAAATAACATTCAAAGGGGAAGGCTTGTATTTTGGTATCAGTCAAGAAAAGTCACTCTCTTCATCTTTTTTATTGTAACTTCTATAATATTTTAAAATTTAAGTCTTTGTCCGCTTTCTTTTCCTTTTCTTCCTTATTTTTAACTGGACGTAATGACTGATTTCTGCTCCAACATACAAACAGCTTTGTAGCTTTGATAAATTACAGTCAAAAGACTGTCATTGCTTTAATGATGCCCCTGTCTTGAGATGCTTCACTTCTGTTTTGCTTGTCTAGAGAAGACTTATGCTATGTGCTTGGAAGCACAGTCCTCTTACATTTCTATACCTAAGAGAGTCTAACAAAACACTTCTAATTACAGTAATTTCAAGCTGCTCTATTCAGGCCATATGGAACCAGAATGTTGTGTCTTTGCAGGAGCACATTGCTAATTCTTACTTGAGTACTATTCCTCCATTCCAGCAAGGGAAATATTGCAATTTCCTTGCACCATATAGTATCAGATTGCTTATATGACTAAAATCCATAATATATCATTAAGAAAATAATACGACTGGTTGTAAAGCCTTTTGCAGGAACAACATCCACAGTTTGAAAAGCGCCAGACCATGATTGACAATAAACACAGTTTTTAAGAGCTTATGGCCAGTTTTTGTCAGAAAAAATCCCCCAACTAAACAAAACCAAACAAGATAGCCATCTGCAATAGCACCATCTGCTGGTCCCCATACTTTGACAAAAATTGTCAGTCTCTGAAAACCATACTGCTCATCATGGACACAGTTTATGAGCACTTACTTGTAGGGAACCGCCAGTATAAATGGAAAATTTTGCAGTAAAACCAGCTCATTCTAGTCCATAATGATTTTCTTTTTGTAGAGCGGCCAAGAGTTGGCAGGAGTTCTTGTTTCTTTTAATAGTAGTCTGTGAGCTTTAAAATAGAAATGACTGCCTCCTGCTTGCATTTTACCTGAAATTAAGATTAAAAATAAGGAGTTTAAGTTACAGTGAGTGATGCATGAAATTTGTCTAGAAGGGAATTTGTACCATATAACTTCTTTTCAGAATGTTTTTTCTTAAAATGGAAGATACATATGAAAATAGAGATTGGTTCACATTCTGGTTTTAATTTCCATTAATTAAACTAAAAATATATTTTCAAGACTGAGTGAGCAAAGATAGAATCAGACTAACTGAGTATAAAGCATGATAGAGAAGAAAATTTTACAAATGGAAAGAAAAAGAATGAGGTGAAATCTTAGTGCACCAAACTTCATTATCAGCATCCTCTAAAACAATCAGATAAGGATGTTCATGAGGAGCTCAACATGACCTGGCAACATGCATTTGCAGCCCAGAAAGACAACTGTGTCCTGGCTGCATCAAAAGAGGCGTGGCCAACAGATCAAGGGAGGTGATTCTGCGCTTCTACTCTGCTCTCATGAGACCCCACGTACAGTGCTGCATCCCATTCTGGGGCCCCAACATCAGCCTATGTAAGTGAGTCCAGAGGAGTCCACCAAGATGACCAGAGGAGGGTTGAAGCACCTCTCCTATGAAGACAGGCTGAGAGAGCTGAGGCTGTGCAGTATGGAGAAGGCTCTCTGGCCTTGGAACAGCCTTCCAGTACCTGAAGGGAGCCTACAAGAAAGATGGAGAGGGACCTTTTACAAGGGCATGCGGTGACAAGACAAAGGGAAATGTTTTTAGACTGAATGCGAGTAGGATTAGATTAGATATTAGGAAGAAATTCATTACTGTGAGGATCGTGAGGCACTGGCACAGGTTGTTCAGAGAAATGGTGGATGTGCCATCCCTGGCAATGTTTAAGGCCAGGTTGGATGTGGCTTTGAGCAACCTGGTCTAGTGGAAGCTGTCCATCCCATGGCAGAGGATTTTGGAAATAGATCACAGAATCATCAAGGTTGGAAGAGACCTTCAAGACCATATAGTACAACTGTCAACCCAGCACCACCATAATTGCCCCTTAACCATATCCCCAAGTGCCACATCTAGATGTCTCTTGGACACTTCCAGAGATGCTGACTCCACCACCCCCCTAGGCAACTTATTCCAAACCGTCCTTCAGTGGAAATGGTTTTTTTTCTAATATCTAATTTGATCTTGTCCTTTTGCTTGAGACATGTCAGAAGGGATGATCATTCAGGTCCCTTTGAACCCAAACCATTCTATGATTAACAAAGGGTGAGGAAGTGACCTGCAGAAGGTCTCCAAGGAAACCAGTGACAGAACCAGAAACTGAGGTCAACCCACAGTGTCATACTCCACTTGCTATAAGTTAGACTATAAAAAAGATCACTCAATTTTTTCAAGGCTTAAATGTTTCTTTAATATGGTCTATAAGAAAAATATGTTTGATCCTTATTCATAGGTGACAGGCTTGTAAGAAAACCCTAGCAAAAAGCACAGATATATACTGACCCATGTGCCAAGCAGGAACCAGATATTGTTCAATAAAAAGGGAAAACTTTTTATTGAAAATTATTTGAACTCAGTTGCCATTTGCTCAGAAATTAGGACACCCAAATACATGGAGGGATATACCATGCCTGAAGATACAGCAATTTTTTACATCCTTTCATTTGATAGGAACCAGCCTTTATTTGCTATTAGAATACGTAGCATAATTCTAGCACTTTACCAAATTTTTTTAAAGACCACTAGCACAAGAGGAATGTTTCATAGACCTTGCCAAAACAACTTGACAATAATGCGTTCTTTTAAAAAATGTTGTACTAGAATGACAGCTTTTTCCCAGAAGCATGCAGTTTTGATTAAAATGTTGAAAGTGAGGATTTTATTTTATCTTTGCCTTTCTTTTGAACATACTCAGGCAGAAATTTTAGTCAAAATGCAGGAAAGACAAGCTTGAGCAGTCAGAATTTTCACCAAGATTGTAATGTGTGAACCATGTTCAAGTTCATGGCGTTACTTTTAATCAAATATTTTTCTAGTCCAGAGAGAACAGAAGGTCCTGTAAATCTACCCTGTTTCATTTGCATCCTATTCTTAACCAACAAATAGTAGGATCCAGTACACTACATGATCATACAGAGTGGAACAGCTGCAGTAGTACAAGCTGAAGAGACAAGCTGAAGTCTCATTCTGTGGATAAGTAGGATGCTCAGCTCAAGTGATTCGAGTAAATCTGTAGCATCCGTCTTCTTCCTCATATTTCTTTCCAAAAAAAGATATAACAAAAGTTCACTTAAATGGAAATCAGAATAAATCCAGTTTGCTACAAACAAAGCATAATTTAGTACACAATTATTTTTTCCTGCCATCTTGATTTTATACAGTACTTAGAGTAAAATAGTGCTTTCATAAACAGAGGGATGCACATGTAAATTTGATAACACTTTTTGCTCAGTTTCCTCCATTTCCCTCAACAGTTCAAAAAGATCTCTCTCTTCTTTCCTAAGTCCTCTACGCAGAGTGAACCTACTGACATCCCTAGTCATTGAACACCAAAAATCCTCACTGACTTTCTTGAAATAGTGGTGACCACTGTTTTAAACAGAGGGATTCATTAAAATGGTGAGGTGAACATGTTTCTCCATGAGTCATGCTATGTATATTTTGTAGTATTTGTGCCATAGATGGATCATTTATAGAGAAAATTATTGAAATGTGATGATGCATGTAAGTGGAAATATTTGTGTACCATGTCAGAAAGACACACAGACATAGAAATCTTACAAGCTCTGACATAATACACATGTAAACTTGTTGACAGTTTTTGTTCAGTTTTCTCCATTTCTCCCAATGTTTTGAAAAGATTTCCAGGTCCATGTAGCTCTTCTTGCACTGAAAAGCACCTTCAAGAAGAAAATAATGAACAGCTATACGAAAATTACTCATGGCATAGCTGAATTTTGTCATATGTTTAGACCAGCTTAAAATAAGCCTTAATAGTTTAAACCATTTAGCTATAACACAATATACTATTTACATTGCCAGACAGACAAGAATGTGTTAAACAACAGATTAGAAACATTCTTTGGATATTTCTGTCCTACTCAAAAATAAGTCTTGCCATCAATATAAAGAAACACTTTGCTCCTTTATTCAGTGACACTGTGTGGTTTATTTTTTGTGACACACATTTCATTTTACGTAAACTAGTTACAACACTGCCTGTAAAAGAAATCAATCTCATCAGCTCAGAAGGGGCAATTTTTTCATCTCCAGTTTGACAGGAAAGGGTACTGCAAAATGAATTACTGGAGGAAAGATGTGAGGATTACTTCTAAGTACTTGCTGACATGTTCCTCCCAGATATCTTTTGGCACAGTTTCACTGGGAACTGACTCAAGCTTTACAGAAAAATGTTTTCATAGAGGACCAATGGTTAGTATAACAGATTTTATCAGAGCAACCTGAACCAAACCCATAGTATTGTTGTTCTTACTATATGCAATAGTTTACTCTGCCTGTGGGTGCTTCATGACTAATGGAGTCAGGAGAGTATAACACTTTCACAAATGAAGATATTTAAAAACAGCATTTTCATCCCTTTTTGTTTGATCGAAGCAGAGAAAGTTCAGGACTGTTGTTAGGTGATTATGATGTTGAGATGAGGATGTGGGGGATAATTAATAAGAAAATGTTAATGAGCAATCTTCAATGTGTAAAGAACTCTGAGCCACAAGGGACTTCCAAAATTCCTAAAATCCACACTCTTGTTGTGAACTACATGCCACTCCCTATAATATGACTATCTTCTTTGCCAACGCTGCAGTTGAAGAATAGGGTCTTTGATAATTCTTTACTGCTATTTTGTACGTGATTTCTTTCTCATTATGTGGATTGCTTCTATGACTATGATATGAGACAAAAGCAGCTTCCTTCTTTCATGTATGCATGTTCATACACGTGCAAACGTACACATACGTATTTCTGATATTATTCATCAAAACTTCTGCATCCTATGTGTATGTGAAATGCTCTAGTATATTTGATGAGGGCATTAGGAAAAGTCTTTAAGCTTGGTATCATTTAATAGAAATCTTTATATGTTCTGTTTATATTGTTTTATCTAGTCTATTTCACTAATTCATGAGGGAGAGCTCCGTTGTTAGGGTTACTAACACAGAGCATGAGACAGAAATACCCCTGAGTAAAAACCTTATTAACAGCTATTCAGTGAATTTAATTCTTTCTGGAATACTGCCACCAATTACTTTTTGGCATGCTAACTTACACAACTTTCACAGTATCTTATACCAACAGTTGCCATGAGTACACACCATCAGAATTACCTTAATTGGCTGAGTATTTTGGAAGTTTCAGCCTGGCTTGACCTGAGCTCACATGAACTACAGAAATGAGAAGAGAAAAAATAAAAAGAAGTAAAACTTGAATGTCGAGGTACATGCAGTCTGTCCACCCTTCCTGAACTGTGAAGATTTTGTTTTCCTTCTTTCTCTGCCATGTTTTAAGCCTGGAGATTCCCATTTAATATTCATAGAATTTAATTTCAAGTAAAATAGAGGGCTCATCATGGAAGGTTCTTAGTGGTCTTGTACTGAATGATCCAGTGCGCTGGTTTTAGCCAAGACAGAGTTAAGTTTTTTGGAGTAGTTGTGAGCAGAAGGAGCCAGGAGCCACAAAGGCATGTCTAGATTGTTATTCTATACCTCCTTACGTCATTACCATGGAAAGAAGGGCATGGTGGTGTAGGGAACAATTGTGCATTGTTGCCCATGGTCTGCAGTGAGCAATTCTGCCTGTCAATTGTCTCTTTTTGTATAGCTTTGTTATTAATATTGTTACTGTTCATTTTCTTAAGTCACTCCTGCTTCCAGTAATTTGTTTCTTATCTCAACCTGTGATTTTCACCTTTTTTGTGCTTCCAATTCTCAATTCCATCCCCAGAGTGGGAAGGGGAAGTGGGAAGGGAGTAGGGGAAGCAATGAGCGACATCTGATTTGAGACAGCCTCGGTGGGGATTGGGACATTATCCTGGGGAGTGTCATTCTTAAACCACAACATTCAGCAAAAGCAACATGCATGTAGAAGGACCGAAAGGCATTTTGTGGACTTTAGACATGAAGCACTCATTTTAGGCAGATAAGGATTTAGTTGGATGGTCGCATCCTGAGGGTAGTGGTCAACAGTTCAGAATCCTGAAGGACATCAGTGATGAGTGGTGTCCTCAGGAGTTTGTACTGGGACCAGTGTTATTTAATATCTTAATTAATGGCATAGATGGAGGGATAGAGTGCACCCTCAGCAAACTGCAGAAAATAGCAAGCTGAAGAGTGATGTTGCCACACTTGAAGGGTGGGATGCCATCCAGAAACACCTGGACAAGCTTGAGAAGTGTGCCCATGGGAATTTCACAAGATACAACAAGACCAAGACTAAGGTTCCCCAGTATTGATCCAGGCTGGAGGAGGAACAGATCAAGAGCAGCTCTGCCTATAGTACCTTGGGGGTGCTGGTGGATGGGAGGCTGGACATGAGCTGGCAATGTGCACTTGTAGCCCCAAAAGACAATTGTAACCTGGGCTGAATCATAAGCATGGCCAGCCATTTAAGGGACATGATTCTGCCCCTCTACTCCAGTTTGGTGAGCACCCACAGTGCTGCATCCAGCTCTGGGGTACCCAGCACAGGAAGGAGATGGACCTGTTTGAATGAGTTTAAAGGAGGGACACCAAGATGATTAGTGGGATAGAACACCTCTGCTATGAGGGAAGGCTGTAAGAATTGCTATTGTTCGGCCTGGAAAAGAGAAGGCTTTAGGGTGACCTTAGCACAGCCATCCAGTACCTGAATGGAGCCTACAAGAAGGATGGAGAGGGACCTTTTACAAGGGCATGTAGTGATGGGACAAGGGGGGATGGTTTTAAACTAAAAGAGAGTAGGTTTAGATTACATATTAGGAAGAAATTCATTACTGTGAGAGTGGTGAGGCACTGGCACATGTTGCCTAGAGAAGTTGTGGCTGCCCCATCCCTGGAAGCATTCAAGGCCAGATAGGAGCAACCCGGTCTAGTGAAAGGTGTCCCTGCCTATGGTATGGAAATTGGAAAGAAATGATCTTTAAGGTTCCTTCCAACCCAAACCATTCTTAGTAAAGTTAAGACCATTTTCATTCAGGAGCGGCCACTTCTGTAATTCTTAGTCCAGGCTGGCATGGAAATTTTTGAGTCCAGCCACCTGCACTTTTTTCCTGACAATAACCAATTTCATATAGGGAAGAAGCAATAATGTATGGTTGTGGACTGACACTGAGGAAACTTTTCTTTATCCTACATGTCTAATGACATTTTATAGCTTTAATTTACGTTGACTTTGTGACTTTTCTATTGTAAGCATAGTTATTCTTGTTGTCCATGAATATATTAGGCTGATTTGAATCCTATTGAGCCCTGACCTAAAAGACAAATTGTGGAATAATTATCTCAAGCTAATGATGAACTGTGTATAAATTTATTTCCTTTCTATTCATTTGAAAGGGGTTGCCTTTCAGTTCTATAAGCTGTCACATCTGGTTATTAGACAAGATGATTTTATTTGCTGTCCCTAAATCATACATTATTTTGAACACTTCTGTACTTTCCTTCTTTTTTGTCTTTTCTCTGATCCTATAAATTTTAAACTGTTTTTCTTTAAATGCTGCTTGTTTGGGCTAAGTGTGTGTGTATATATATGTATATATATATGTATATATATATGAATGTATAATATGCACATTCAGGAGTAGATGAAACATTGAGATGCATATGTCAGTTGCATAACATTATAAAAACGAGAAACTAACTCTAATTAAAGGCAAAACAATTTTCTTTCTCATTAAGATCACTGTCAATTACTTTTATAAAATGTCATCACTAGTCTTAATGTCTCTTTTCTGAAAAAAATGTTTATGTGACTCTTAGGTCTAAGTGTGTCAAATGGTCATTGCAAACAGAAATACGAATCATAAATTCTTGGGTTTCATGATCCATTGTTCTGAGGTGAATTGATCTCAACGATAAAAATCGTGTTTCTTGCTTTCCAGTGTTAAATTTAGCAGTCTTTCCTAGGTATGAAGGACATTACAAAAACCAAGACTACACAGTATTTTGTGAAAACATCAATTAACTGCCATTGTTTATTTCAATGGTCAGTAAATGTAAATGAGAAAAATCTGTGCCTTATTCAGGCTGAGTACCAGAGAGTATAGTGAAGGTTTCCAAGCAAATCAGATGCAGGAACGCAGTTCTTACCCAAGCTGTATTTTCTTTATAAATTTTTGGTGTATTACTTAAAATTCAGAATACTATGGGTCTAAAAAAGAATGCACTCCTGAGCACTAAACAGAGTGAAAAACAACCCTTGCCCCCAAGCGCTCACAGACTGAAAGTGCTCACAATTGAAATGCTTTGATTAAGAAACTGAAGATACCGATGTGCTAACAGAAAAAAAATTATCTCATTCAATCAGATGAGAGGGAGAGAATTTGAGAGAGGATCCACTGGAAAAAAAAAAAGCCCCTACAAAACAATATCGTCTAGAAGAAATTTTAAATTCAGACAGGCATAGACTACACCCACTGTTCTCAGTGAGAGCTGTCTGCCTATAGTAGAGATCAGAGTTCATCTTTAGCAGTTTAGGCACAGCTCCTAAGTGATGCTTTGTATGTTGTACAAAGCTTACATTATTCCTAGGTAGACAAAAATAACAGACAAGATTCTCCCCTACCCTCCTTGGCTTTTTGCCATTACACCCATTACTGAAACAAATTGTCCGGTGCTCATTATAAGGATGAGGTCATGTCTTGTGAAGTAGTTTTGGGGCTAATTTCCTGAGTGAATCAGGAATGTATAGCTCACTTAAGACATGTTCCAAAATCCAGCAAAATCAGGAGGGCTCTGTAATGACTGTTGGATTACGCCCTGTACCTCTTACCAGTTAAAAAGAAAGAGATGTAGCCTTTCAGCCCCACCATTAAAGGCAGCATCAAATGCTTTGCACATTGAGTTTTTGCACGTAGAGAATATAAGATAACATGTAAGGAGAACAGAAAATACTTGCTAATTTTCTGATAGGGACAACAGTATTAATTTTTTTCTTTATGAATCCCTCTATACTAGCTAACATTTAAAATTATGAAATATATTCATATTAAAGATAAATTAAAAATGAAGCCTCTGGGAACTGAAGTGTTGAATATATATGAAGACTTGAAAACCATATTAAAATATCCAGGCTCAGCTAATAATATGTTCTTCGCTTTCAGTTTCAGCAAGAGGAAAAGTTTTCTATCCTACAGAAAATACTAAAATAAACAGACATCAAATATGTAAAATTGTATGTAACAGTGAATTCAGTAAAACAATTTGCTAATAATCAGAAATTTACCTTATGTTCCTAAAAAGGTACAAATAATGGTAAATAACAAAGAGGTGGTCTCAAAGCGGGCTGTTAAAAAAATTCTCAGGAAAACTTGGAAGATGATTATTTGAATTGAGATCTTGAGAACTGAGTCACAAACTAAAATGTAAGGAAATATTTGCATTGCACTTCTGATATTTTTTATCTATGTTTGCACTGACAAAGATAAAGTTCTTAGTGGAAAAACATGGCTGGTTTGTTGAGCCTGTGTATATTTTATTTTCAAATGTCTCATCTACAAGACAGCAAATAAACAATACATGACACCTACCTTCAGTGTAGATGTGAGTACAGCATTTTATAGCAAGAACAAATTCAGCTGAAAACTCTGTCAAACACTTTGGTCAAGACTAAAGCCGACTGAAAGTTGCAAATATATTTTTAAGGGAAAAGAAAGGAAACTCAAAGGTTCACTTCATTTTAAATAGATAGAAATCATAGCTTCTTTTTTTCCCCCAGATCGTAAGTATCAGAGAAAAAGCTTAATTTAAAAGACAGCAAATATTTACAGTTATAATATTCATGTTTGTATGTAGGTGCATCCATATACATATCCATGAATATTTATGCATGAATCTATAGAAATTTATTCTCCTTTTCTTACTCACATTCAATATATGATAGGGAAATAAACAGTCCTGTGTATAAATGAGAATGGGAACTTATGTTTTTCAGTGGCAGAGTGTGGATCGTCACTTTCATGTAACATTTGACATGGTGGACAGGCTGAAATGCTCAAGAGCACACTGATAAATTCTTCTTTTAGGAAGGAGGAGCTGTAATGTGAAAAGGAGGAGACTTACTCAACCCTTCATGTGGGGAGATTTCCTCCATCCTTAGTGTTTGATTGATCTGTCAGTGCCACAGGGAAGTCAAGACCCTTGTACCTGACCAGTCTGTCAGCACCCCCTTGGGGGCACCCTTCACTGAGCAGTGCTGCTGGACTGGAGGGCAGTTTGTCTGACTTATTCAGGGACACACATCCTGAATAGAACATAAGGGAGACTCCTCAGTGGGTCTTCCCACTTTATGACCCCCCAGCGTGTCTTCCACTTTATTTGAGTACATTACCCACTGCCAGCCACAGCCAGCACCCATGAAGGACTCACGAACACTTTACAGAATAACACTCTTTATTAATATAATATTGTGACAGATTAAGGTTCAAGGGTTGCTGATGATAGTATCTGGCTGCAAAAGCATATTCAAAGCACTACCTCTAGTCCCCAGTTAAAATATTCAGCATGCACAGAGTACAGTTCTTACCCAACAGGTGTCTCTATGGGGAAGAAGACAGGTTCATCCCGCTGACTGATCCCAGCAGTTATGATGGAGTCTTCCCTAACTTTTACCCCATTCTTGACTTATTTTTACATTGTATTTTTAGGTGGAGCTTGAGGGACTCCAGTCATGCATATTCTTGCTACCAATTGGTGTAAAATTCTCTTGCTTTGCTTTTAAAGATACAGTCAAATAGAATATAGAGCACATGCCCAGTGAGGGGTGGTCGTACCTTGCAGGTGGGTAACTTTGGGATACAGATGTGTGCTATTATTACAATGAGGCTATAATGAACCAAGTTCATCTGAGGAGAATGATTTTGCCACAGTTGGCTCAGCAGCAGAACATCATCTCCTTTCCCTCCTGGCTGACAGGAGCTATGTGTTCTATCAGCTGCAAAGTACCATCGAGTTCCCCTCCCTGCAAGGATTTCAACAGGGCTTGGCTGTGATGTCTCCACTCCCTTCCACTCTCCATTCCATCCCCCTTAACAGGTGCTTACTGTTGTATGGGGAATCACTGTGGAGCATGCCAACTGCATTCCATCCAGGGAGTAGCAGCTGCATTTTACCCTATAATTTCCGTACCGTTACAACTTCTGTTAAGATGTGAATATAACTTCTTAATTTTGTCTAATTTTACCCCCAGACATCTTTCCACAATGAGAACAAGGATCCAATCTTGCTTTAGGTCAAAATCCCTAGTCTACATGGAGAATTAAAGCTCTGCTGTTTCTGTGATTCTCTTTTGCACTTGCACTCAAGGCAGAATTTATGAGAAAATGACAGAGTCCTTCAAAGGTTCTGGCTTGCTTTTTAGGTTTCTATCCTTTGGCATTCTCCCTTAAAGAACATAACACTGAAAACACCATCTCTTCCTAATAAAAAGATGAAAGGCTTTTTTTGTGGAACAGTTGGTTTAAAAACAAAAATAAAATCAATTCTATATAGGAATAACAAGTAAAAAGTCTTGAACTCCAGGGGTCTTACCCCATTTCATCATTTTGCTGTAAACATTTACTTATGAACTTTTACAATGGACAGTGGCATTCAGGTGAAGACCAATATTGACCAATATAAACCACTGTATTAGATTTAATAATAGACCTAGAGAACCTCAACTGCAAAGTCCTGTGAGATCTTTGAGACTGTCACACTGTGAATATAAACCTGACTGGGTACTTTCAATTTATAGTCAGTCCAAGCCTCAAGGGCTCTCAATTTCTCCTAAGCACAACCAAAATACTGAAAGAGAATGAAGTCACAGAGTCACAGAAGGGCTGGAGTTGGAAGAGACCTCTGGATCATCTAGTCCAATCCCCATGCTGAAGCAGATTGGCCTAGATCAGGTTGCACAGGTTTGCATCCAGGCAGGTTCTGAATATCTCTAGAGAAGGAGACACCACAACCTATCTGGGCAACCTGTTTCAGTGCTCTGTCACCTTCAGAGTAAATAAGTTCTTGCTCATATTCAAATGGAACTTCCTGTGTTTCAGTTTGTGCCTGTTGCCCCTTATTCTGTATATGAGTGCTACTGTAAAGAGCCTGGCTCCATCCTCGACACTTGCCCTTAAGATATTTGTATGTATTCATGAGGTCCCCACTCAGTCTTCTCAGGCTAAACAAGCCAAGCTCCCTCAGCTTTTCCATGCAAGACAGATGCTCCAGTCCCCAGTTCATCTTTGTTGCGCTCTGCTGTACCCTCTCCAGAAGACTTTCTGGACTGGGGAGCCCAGAACTCAGCACTCCAGATGCACCTCACCAGGGCTGAGCAGAGGGGCAGGATCACCTCCCTCACCTGCTGGCAATGCTGTTCCTAATGCACTCCAGGATACCATCGGCTTTCTTGGCCACAAGAGCACTGTTAGCTCATGGACAGTTGTCCGCCAGGACCCCCAGGTCCTTCTCCACGGAGCTGTTTTCTAGCAGGTCAGCCTCCAGCCTGTCCTGGTCCATGGGGTTATTCCTTCCCAGCTGCAGGGGCCTTCATTTGCCTTGGTTGTATTTCATCAGGTTCCTCTCCACCTAACTCTCTGGCCTGTCCGGGTATCAGAGAATGTCAGCACAGCGGGCGGGTGTGTCAGACACTCCTTCCAGTTTTTATCATCAGCAGACTTGTTCAGGAGACACTCTGTCACTTCCTCCAGGTCATTGATAAATAAGTTAAGCTAGACTGGACCCAGTACTGTCTCGTGGGGAGCAATGCTAGCTAAAACGTTCCAGCTAGGTCCTCTGTCACTGATTACAGCCCTTTGAGCTCTGCCACTCAGCCAATTCTCAATCCACATCACTATTTGCTTATCCAGCCCACGCTTCCAAAGGTTACTTTTGAGGATGTTACAGCAGACAATACCAAAATCTTTGCTGAAGTCCAAATACACCACATCCACTGTTCTCCCCTCATTGAGCCAGCCATAGAAGGCCATTGGATTGGTCAAGCAGGATTTTCCTTTACAGAATCCATGCTGACTACTCCCAATAACCTTCTTGTCTTCCATGTGCTTAGAGATGACATCTAACATGAGCTGTTGCACTACCTTTCCAGGGATGGAGGTGAGGCTGACTGGTCTGTAGGTCCCTGGGTTCTCCTTCTTGCCTTTTTGAAGACTGGAGTGGCACTGGCTTTCCTCCAGTTCTCAGCTACCTCTCCTGTTCTCCATGACCTTTCAAGGATGATGAAGAGTGGCTTAACAATAATATCAGTTAAAATATTATCCTTTCCCTTCAAAACAACCAGGCTCATGTAGTCTGTCTCTTAAAAAAAATAGAATATAATTAATGGATGAGAATACCCCACAATATTGGACTATACTGTTGATCTTTCTGATGTAAATGTCACTCCTTAGAATAAAGGTATTTATATAGCATAGTACTCATGTAAAAAGAAAAATCCTACAAAGAAAATCTTGTGGAAAATTTGTGTGAGCCAGAGTTTAAAAGTGAAAGAGAGAAGCAGCATGCAACTTTAACGAAACCTTTTTTGTCTTGCTGCCTCCATTATCTGTAGCAGTAATCATATGAAAACTACAGTATCTTCTTACCTCATATTATCCTTTTTGCAAAGTAATAATTAGTGGTCCTTTGTGTAATTTTCATTGTGAATGTGTAAGTCTTCAAAGACTTCTGCTCTGTCTATGCATAACTGTGATTCTTTCCATTCTAGGCAAAATGAGTTGATAGTCTCCAATATATAAATTTTAGCTTTGTCTTTTTTTTTTTTGAAGGGTTTTGATTTGTTGGTGGGTTGGAGTATTTTGCTCTTTATGTTCTTATTAGTTAATTTCCCTACATTCAACCCGATAATGTAATTCATTTTTAGCTCTCATATGCTGTCCCTCAGGGACTGGTCCTGGGGCTGATGCTGTTCAACATCTTGTCAGTGACACGGACAGTGGGATCAAGGGCACCCTCGGCAAGTTTACTGACAACACCAAGCTATGTGAGGGCAATCAACATGCTGAAGGGACCTCGACAGGCTGGAGAGGTGGGCCTGTGCAGATTTTATCTGAAAGTTTTATCGATTGTCTGGAATCTTGATGAGATCCTGGAACTGAAATTAAGTTAATATACAATAAAGCTCTTGTCTATACTTTGTGGGAAAAAAGGCTGCCTTAAGAAAAAATGTTGATCATCTCACGTAAATAATTCCAAACAAAGTAGAAAAGACTAGGAATTGCTATTACTTTGTATCTACAGTCCACCACTACACTTCCCCCTCATCTCACCAAAAAAACGAGGCAGCTGATAGATGCAGCTTCTTTAAATTAATAACGTGCTTGTTAGGACAAGTTAATGATTCTTTTTTGAACTGGAATACACATGCCAGGGTGATCTATTTGTGCATTACAATGACATCTGGAATTCTCTGTGATATATGAGTAACATTTGAACTTCTGGTGGGAAATGAGAAAATTCCCAGTATCGCCTTTAATATCCAGAGTGCATTCCAGATAAAGTCTGCTTCACTATGTCTACCCAAATATAATAGAAAAATTATGTCCTTTTTTCAGAAAAAGTTTTTGTGTGAATCTATCCAAGTTAAATAAATTTCAGGGAGTGTGAGGTTACAACCATCAGTAACAATACCAAAATTGCTTAAGTGATTTAATAGCAACGTGCATATCCAGCAGCAATCTTCTGTAGTCTCAGGTTTCAGACACAATGTCAAAATTAGCACTAGAAATTGCTATCTGAGCTTGTCTGAGAAATTTTTACACCTTTTCTGTGAAGAAATGGTTGTTCTGTAAAGAACAGTATATGCTGCTATATGTAATTTTTTCTGATTAATTCAAAGAGTAATAGTCTCCTTCTTTGCTAGGAAACAGCTGGTGTCCAAAAAGTATATTTTTTTCTTTTTATATAAAACAACACCCTCTGAGTGTACCATCTAATACAATTATACCTATATTTTCCCAATTTCAAAGTTTCTTTAAAATTCCCTTGCTGATTCAGTCATCAACTTTCCTAGGCAAAATTCATATTTCTGCAGTATTGAGAATATTTAAAGACTAAGTTATTTTTAATTGAAAACTTCTATCTAACTTACTTTCAATGTTTAGGGAGAGTCATCAGTTTAGACAACTTATTTTATTGTGAATAATTCAGCCATGGTTTATTGGTAGCTGACTTCAAATGAACATGTAAAGTGTAGATACGGAAATGTGTGTGCATGTATAGGATGTATTCGTTATAAACAAATGTTATTAAATGAAAGTATGTTCAATTATGTGCTTGATCATTAAAAAAATAATTTACAACATTAAACCTTTTCCTTTTCTCTCTCCATACAAAAATGCACATTTTCTCACTCAATACTTAGTGTCATAATTCTGATACCTAGCAGTAGTAACTGTCACAAAATTATTTTAAAATTCATTTTCAGAATAATTCAGAAGGAATATTCTCTGCTTTGCAATTGTTTGTTCGTGTACATTTTGGCATGCCAAGAAAACATTACATCAGAAAGAGCAATAGTAAATTTATTGCTATTTAAGATGACTTCATGATTCTTTCCTTTTTATAGGTTAGATTTGAAGAGACTTGGAAGTAATGCTAAGGCAATATACCACAGTGGAAATTGAACAAACAACAATTTAAAGTTCTCTGGAGTTAAACCCGTATTTGCATGTCTAATTGTTGGCATAATGACATTATTGACTCTCCAATGAAAGGGTAGGTGAGATTGCTGAGGTTAGCTTTAAAATATGCTCTGGTCATCTGTGCAGGTTTCATCTGAATATGCAGTATTAATTCTGCTACTCTGTTAAAAATAAGAAGAATTTCTATAGCCACTGCAGAAATATATGTAGTATATGCTACCTGCAAGATACATTAAAGTTCCCTGAAGAAATTATTTGCTTTCAGTTGGACTTGAGTTGTTGTACAATACTCTTTTAAATACAATAAGAAATCCCCGTATTTTAATTTTTCTTGGCATATACTGGTTACTATTTCTAACTATTTCTAACTATTTCATCATTATTGGAGAGGATTTTGATAGAGCTTTGAGGCTTACCCCTAAAAAGAAAGACAAAGGTTAATTCACTCCCAAATTAATACAAGAGAGAAGAAACATCCATCAAAAAGTTATTGAATTCATTGTCAGAAAAATATTTTCCTAATCTCTGATTGTTAAAGTCTTTTTGTTATTCTGAAGCAAGAGGGTTTTATCCTTTCCAAAATTCTTTTTACTAGTCTGGATCTCACACCACTGAAGCCTGAGGAAACCCATTCAATCCAATTGGTGTGGGGTCAAACACTTAATCCTACTATTACAGGTTTGTATATTCATGTTATCCATGTAAACGTTAAATCCTGTTTTCAATCCTGATAAGCTCTTGGCCTTGGTGATACCTTCAGGCAATTAGTTCCCAAAGCTGCTTGTGTGAGAATGTTTTTTCTTGTATCAGTCATAAAGTTGCTGCATTTCGGTTTTCCTGACTGTAAGAGAAGGTGGACACATCTCTTTTAAATTTTCTCTGCACTATACTAATTTTTCTATTTCTACCCTTTTCAGTCCTTTTTCTTAAGTAAACAGTTCAACCCTTTTCAGTTACATAGAAGCAGAATTAAGAGTATCTATCTTTCTACTGAAAGTAATGCTGAGTGAGTTTGTTCTTGGTTTAACTGAACATTAGATATCAGGACTGCTACTTCCACATTCTGATCTAGTATTACAGCTTTTCTTGAAATTATGTCTAATTTGATTTTAAAATAAGTGTTAATTTAACTATTTTGGGAAAGATTCTAAATGATTCTGACATACGGGAAATGTTTTCTACCAGCTACATTTCCTAAAATATATGTGAAAGAAATTATCTAGAAAAACAATTCAGAGTATAGAAGCAGACAAATAAATGAGGAGGAATTGTGGACATATTTATACATTTAATGCATTTTAATTACACTGGCACTTTCATTTTTCTGTAATTGCACCTTAATTGCATATATTTTTCTAAATTTAAAAAAGTAGTTAAAATGGCATTGTACTAGATGAAATAATTTCAGGCACTTACTGCAGATGTTTTAAACAATCCATGTGTGGAATAATTTCATAGTCTTATTACATACGGCATTTAAAAATTGCACTTGAGCAATTTTGCCTGCAATCAGCAACAATCCTATAATATTGTTTTTTAGTCATCAAAGAAAACAAAGCTGAAACCTGTGAACTAAAAAAGCCTATTCCTTTTGCCTTCTGGGAGGCCTCTTGAGGCTCTGAAGTTTTGAAAATCATTTAACTCAGGTGCCTCCTTCTCCATTTTGGAGGCTGTTGTGGTTTAACCCCGGCTGACAACTCAGCTCCATGCAGCCCTCCCATGCTCTCCTGGTGGGATGGGGGAGAGGATCAGAAGGGTAAAAGTAGGAAAACTCATGGGTGAAGAAAAAGACAGTTTAATAGGGAAAGCAAAAGCCACACACACATAAACAAAGCAAAACAAGGAATTAATTCACTGCTTCCCACGGGCAGGTAGGTGATATCCACAAAACCAGGGCTCCATTATGCATAATGGTGACTTGGAAAGAGAAGCGCCGTCGCTCTGAACATCCCCGCCCTTCCTTCTTCCCCGGTTTTATGTGCTGAGTGTGACACTATATGGTCTGGAACATCCCTTTGGTCACTTGGGGTCAGCTGTCTCAGCTGTGTCCCCTCCCAACTTCCCATACACCCCCTACTTCCTTGCCAGCAGGGCATTGTGAGGAGCAGAAAAGACTTTGACTCTGTGCAAGCACTGCTCAGCAATAACAAAAACATCCCTGTGTTACCAGCACAGTTTTCAGCACAAATCCAAACACAGCCCCATACCTGCTAATAGCAAGAAAATTTTCTTTCCTAGCCAAAACCAGTACAGAGATTAACTCAAGGAATTCTGTGTACAGATATGGCTCTTACTGTTTATTAATTTCTGGTCCTTTTTCATATAGTGCCTGTCCAGATATTAAGACCTTGAACCCAAAATTTATGCCAGATTTCTGGATGTGGCTGGTGCTTTGGATTCTCTCATGAAGCACCTTACAACAGATCATTTCTTGAAAATGTTGGACTTTATTTGAACATCACTCACATATGTAATGTGTGTCATGCTCGACAGTGACCACAGTCAACTTGTGGACCTTGTGATCACATTTCGGTTTAGAAGATTTCAGCCTTTGAATTGTACATAATTGCAATTATCTAGCAGATTGCTGACACTGCAGTAATTAATATTACAATTAATACCATTTTAGTGGTCAGGCACCACATTGAAGGTAAAGACTCATTTTGTAAAAGGCGTTAACGTATTCTACAATTATCTTTGACAGACTTCTTATTGAATCTAGAACTTGAAGCAAATTTAGCCGTGACAGACAACCTGGAAAAAGTTGAAATCAGCAAATAGCATCTTTGCCTGAAATCTATTGCTGTATACTTATGGATTTCATCGTACCTTAAATGTTTATGCTAAATCTGTCCGTTAACTCCTTGGGAGTTCTGCTTAAAATCAAGACATTTCATTGTGGCTTTTCACATTGGATTTTTGGTTTTTTTACTGTCATGTGTTTTGCTTTTCATAGTCCAGGGTGTGTTTAATAGTATGTAGGCTGTTTCCTCTGGTCCTGCACATATTATTTATACAGATTCAGTATTGGTGAACCAATAAACAGTTTATAGGCCATTGCTAATGAGAAGCAATTATTTCTAGTTTTAGATTTTGAGATGTTTATAGAGACAGCTCATTGTAATAAAGTTTATGAAACTATTAAGTTTCTCACAACCCGGTGATGTGCACTATTAGTGAGTGGCACAAAGGTACTGAAAACAAAAAGCAGACAATTACAGCTGTATGAAGTATGAAAACTAGAAAGTGAGCTGAGAAACATCCCTGATTAAATACATAAAACAGTGAAATGAATTTGCCATCTTTATTCTGTTTCTGCCCATGTAAAACTCTCTCTTTGCCTTAATAATGGAAACAGATGGTAGGGCACAGAGCAAGTGTTCCAAATACCTACATTATCAAATATGAGTTATCTATACATTCCCCTTTTCAAGCATAAACATAAAAAAGTAATGTGCAGTTTACTCTAGCTTAATATATAATAAATAATAACAGCAATACCATTTAGAACTTTTATAGGACTTTTCATCTGGAAATCTCAAAGCAGCTTACACAAGGGGGATAGCAGAGTAGCTCTGGCATCAAAGAGCCTTTCAAACTCACACATCATTCATTTGACGAGTGTAAAGAACACAAAGCCTGAGTAATATGTTCCTCCCATAGGCAAAGTTACGGCTAAATCTTGCATTAGTGGTAGGTGTGAGTTTATTTCAGCAGCAGTCTAAAAGAAGTAGAGTTGCAGTACTAAGCTATGAAGATACGTGAAACGGCTGAAGACCTAAAGGTTAGTATCCAGACTGCCTCCAAAAAGCAGAAACTGAGTTCTAGGCCAGTAAAACACTTGTCACAATGCTTTGATGTCAGTCACAGAGGTACCTTTCCTTCACAGGGGAGTGAGAATGACTCTACGGCCTAAATTCTACCGGTTCCGATGTATGCTCTAAAAGAATCAGGCAAGGAATAAATCCACAGAATTATCGTCTTTATAGATAACCTGTTTTTATGTGGACAGTCAAGGAAAGAAGAAAAAAGTCCAAAAACATTCAGCAGAATTTTTTACAATGGCAAGTCTTAATAAAAACCCACACTTACAGCAAAAATATATTATTCCAACATTTTGGGGGAGACAGTGTTGTTAAAATGATTAATCCTCATGTCTACATTTCTCCTTATTTTCCATTTTTTCTTTCTTCGTCTATTTTCTCAGTCTTTTGTACTCAAATAATTGGACAGGGCGAGTTTAAAGAGGAAATCTAGGAGGAAAGCAAGGAATTTCAAAATACTTCATACTGATTTTTTTTCCCTTCTTATTTATCTAAAATATTATCTGAAAATTGAGTTTTTTCACTCTTCTAAGTAAAATTTTTCAGAAATAAGGACACACAGACCACATAGAGTACCTACTATATAGTTGTGTAGGCCAGTGAAGACAAATACTAATTCGATATTTCTGACACAACTACTTTTTGAACATTGCATTCCTGGTGTTTCTGCCTCATGTCATTTAATGCTCCATTCGATACCTATGTAATTGTGTGATAACAGAAAACAGTCAGGAAAGATCATCTGCAATTTCACTCTCGTTTCTTTAAAAAGCAAAAGCAAAAAAAAATTTCAGTTGATCTCTCTTTTGAAATACTGCTAGACAGACAGCAGGTTATATATCACTGATTCTTTGATCTCCTACATTTAATTGGGGACACCAACAAGATCTTTCATGTTTAGAGGCCAGAAATGAGTAAAAAGCAATGTTTCATGTAAAGACTGACAAATTGTCTTTTCTCCTTTTTCTTTTTTCCACCCTTTTTTTTCCTTTGTTGTCTTAAAATTGTCAACTTCTGTCTCAGAGATTTAAAAAAATGAGATTAATATGAAAAGCAGAACTGTCATTCCTAGAGTAGAGTGACTAGCCTGAATCTCTGCTGCTTTTCCTGGTGAAAGCTGGGAGATGTGCTAGTCTGTATGTGCCCCAAACGCACTCCACCATATATAAAAGTAATACATTTCGTTGTTATGGTAAAATGAAATTAATACTTATTTCACAATTCTACCTCCATATACAATGAAGTACTCTTTAAGAAAATCCAGTTCTGGAAAGGCAAGGCGCTGTACACCAAAGATTTCCAAAGAGCCAATGCAATGGAAAGGAATGCTTTTCCTGTGCTATTCACCTGTAGATGACTGTACCTTAACTGTGCTTCAGTTAAAAATGAAATCAAAAGTGGCCTTCTGACATGAAAAAAAAATTATGCATTTAAATTAAATTCCATCTGATAAATTAAGATGTCACCAAACCTTTTAAGATTAGATTGTCTTGTATCCTTCCAACTTATACAAATGCATAAGAGAAATTAAGGAACTATTTCTTGTTGTCTGTATTTAGACCTTGCTGTTGGATCTCTAGGATGTTTTATACGGTGTTACATCCTAACACCAAGTGAGTAAAGGAGATTGTGCATAGGAAAATTAAATGAATAATCCTTATGTGCAACAGATGAAACCTTGTCACATACAGAGCTAACGGTGAACTTCCCTCCCCACAGGATATACAGTGTACTTCCCTCTTTATTGTAACCTTTTTTCACTTGTGCAACAATTCTCACCATTTTGCTGTTACTTGAGAGATATTTTAAAAGATTTCTGAAGTGAATGTCATATGTTTAACGTGAGTCACCGGTTGACTAGGTAATTAGCAATGTCTGTTTTCATTTGAGCTCCACATATTTCTGTGCAGTCATTTTGGCTGCACTGGATTGCTCTTTTAGCATGTAAGCACAAACTACAGAATTCATTTTGAAGAACAACTTTTTAAAACAAGTTAAAGAAACACCAGAAAAACCATCTGTAATCTCCTCCTTTGGTATGAGCTATTGTTGAACTAGAAGATGACCACATTCTGGTCGAAAATAATTTCACTATTGAAGCTATGTGGCGTTGATTAAGCAATTGTTCCTGCTAAAGCAAAAGGCTTCAGTGGTTAAATGGGCTATTTGAAAATTGACCTTTTTTACCATCAAATCTGATTGATGGCTTTTCTTTTCAACTTACCTATTGCTAATAGGCTTCTTTGTGTTTGTCTATTCAGAAAGATTACATCTTTAAAGCAGGTTAATTTAAAAGGTCACCTTATCAAACATTTTGCTATTGACTAAAATCTGTAGTCAGCCAATTATGCTTCATTTATGTGTCTGCCTACCTGCTGTCCTATGATTGCGCATAAACTTTTTTCTGAAACTTCTGATTGCTTTCAGAAGTGAGGCAATATTTAAATATACACAATTGTGAATATTTTTGCTCCTAAATTAGATCACGTTGACTTCAGCCCATAGGAAGCCAGTGGGGTTTGATTTCAGATCAAATGTAGTGGGTGAAATTCTAGACTTACTAAAGTTAAAAAAAATAAATGAATGAAATCCAATGAGGGCAAATGTTCACTTGCAAATTCAATTTCTAGTAAGAAAACAGACAAACCACCACTTATAGCTATTTGATCTAGCATCAATGAAGTGAACTAGAAAAACTATCACTGACTTGAAAACAGACATGGATTAGTTCCAAAAGGATTTCTCTTAACTGGCTGAAGATTCCCCAGCCTTTCAATTTCGCTTCAGGCAGAATGAATGCCAAATCTAAATGACTCAAGAAAAAAAATAATTGTCATCTCTCTCTCTCTCTTTCTTTTTGTGTGTGTTTGGGTTTTTTTTGGTTTGTTTGTTTTGTTTTGTTTTGTTTTGTGGCAGGATGGAGCTCACTGGATGAACAGGAAAATGAGTTATTTCATGTTACCACGCCCACACTGCAAACTTTCTCCAACATATGTAATTCATGTGCAATAGAATGTCAGAAGTGAAAATTGTCTTCCATTTCAGGCTTAAAATGAAAAGCCATTGGGAAACATAATAACATGTTCAGTTGCTGTTTCTAAGGTTGGAAACCAGACCTGGGAATACCGAGACAAAAATGAAGTGTGGCTATTACCTCACTGGCATGCAAAGATCATCACCTTGTATATGACAGCGGTTTGTCACTATTTAGGACAATAACAGGAGACAAGAAAAACATTTTCTGAGTGTATTGCAAATGAAAGACTTGACCATGATGGATGAATGACAAAGAAATCTAGTTTATACTTGTTTAAAGCTTTTGATAGATTCAAGTTCTTAGAGGAAAGAGATAGCTGTCTGGCTTCCTGCGTATCACAGTACATAGGACCTCCTTGCACTTCATCTCAGCTTGTCCGTAGCAAGGTAGTAAGGCTAAGTTTCAGCAGCGTATTTGCAGGCAAAAGGTGAGATACCGCCAGATGTATTTCACTCATTCCTAAGGCAAGCATGGAAATAAAACTGTCTGAGAAAGCACTGCAATACTGCATAACAAATTAGCATGAGGTGTGAAGTAATGTGGAACTTCCTCTGCAATCTAAATAAGGAAATTTAATCACCTGAGATTAATTTTTTTCTATGTTTGATAACAGAACTGAAATCCGATTTCTTTGAATGACTTCTTTGAGAACATTTCAAAACTGTGGAAGCAGTTCAGCAGGCTTTGTGGAACACAGTCCAGCCTGTTCAACAATAGAAGAAGGCACAGATGATGTGCCAGAAATATTCCCCCTCATATACACTACCTACATTCTTCCACAAGCACAGATGATTTATCACCTTAAATGAAATTAAAAGTATTCAATGTATTTTTATGTTATTGATTCAAGAATAAAAGCTATAGCATGGAACTAAATTACAATATTAAATTTCCTCATTTCCTATGAGTTTCATGTTGTTAAGAAGATTAACCTATTTTAATATTATTATTTAAAATGTGCAACAACTAAAATTTGGGAATATAATGCAGCACAATCTTGTTGGACAAATCTTTCTTGGCTAATGAAGACATCTGGTGCAAATTTACTATAGATTTTATTGTAGATACAAAATTTGGAAAGTTGTCAATATCATTAGGTCTAATAGTCAGTTTAAGGAAAGACTGAAACTACAATGGTGTAGGAAAAAACCCCAAAACCTCACCTCCCAGTCTCCCCAGCTGAGATTTCAACAGAAATCCCCCAGTTTCAACAGTGTCTATGTGTCTTGCCTATACTTCTAAAAAGAGCACATGGAAAATAAATCAACATGGCTGAAAATTTATTCTTACTGCTCACTGTACTGCTATACAAAGGTAATTGTCAAAATAGTTTTGCGTACTTTTATGAGAGAAGACTTTTATTTTAAAACGGTTTGTGTCACTTATTAGTTCCTAATATCACTGCTGTGGTCAAACTTTTAATTACTTCTGGAAGAAAACCAAATAATTCTAAATTAATTAATCAAAAATTAGCTGTTGGCCACAATTTTCACTCTAATGTTAAAAAAAGAGGCAAATCCAACTACCAAATTTAATAAACAATACATGTTTTAGAAAGAGTTTGCTTATGCCTCTAAAGAGCAATGTAAAAATTAATTTCAAAAATCCAAATTTTCTGTAAGATTGAGACTGTCAGAGAGAAGAAGTCCCATTTTTTACTTCTGGAGTGATATAAACACTATGTAGTTTACAGGATGAATTTAAAACACTTTTCTCAATTGCTACCTTCATGGCACAATTTGTAATTATAAGTAAAGGTTATAAAATTTTAACTGCTTTTAGTGACTGCTGCCAAGAAATGCTATCCAGCAATTTAAACAGTTTAGAGGGCAGAGAAAGTGTGCAAGGAAAAGACGTATATTATAGCATTTTGTCACAGAAATTGGACAGAGAGAGAAAACTATGACTGGACAGATCCATAACTGGAGAGAAATTAATAAGAGAAGTAATTGAGAGTAAATAATAGTAATAGAGATTGCATGAAAAATTCGTCTTCTATTCCAAGTGTTTAAATTAATAAATAAATAGATAAATATGCACCAAATACTGAAACACTAAAATAATTTTCTCTGAATACTTATAGAATAAAATCTTTTCATATGATTAATTTCTTCTTCAAAGAAACATGACAGAAACAATGTTTCCATTTAGTGAGTTTTCTCAAACTGACACAAATTAACCAAAAAACTATTTCACTAACACTGGAGCTAAACAAAGAGCTCTAAATAACTTCAAACAATGATACAGGTAAACTTCTATTATGTCTCATTTTAGATGCTACAGTTTTTGTTGATGACACCTTTTCACTGTCTTCATCTTAAAAGAAAATTTTATATAATCTGAGAATAGTGCTGGAAAAAAAAAAAAATCGCAACCCTATGTCACCTGATGCTCCAGCCTGTTGTTCTCAGTTTGGAAAAATGGACATCTCTTGCATAAATTTTGAATTTACTTTCAAAGACTAGGAACAAATAGAGATTCTCTGCTTCTGTTTGTGTTTAGTTTATTTGAACATTTTTTCTCCCCAACTTAGTAGATTTATATTCTATTACAAGTGTAGGTACAATAGTAAAAGAGACAACACCAGAAAAAAGAAAAAAGCTGAAGCCAAGAAGGCCAGACTGGGCATACTGCCAGTCTGATCCAGCAGGAAAGCTCTTACACTTCAGGGAATCAGAACTCCTAATGTGGTCAGGATTTTGAGTTCTCACATTAATAACACCTATTATTAGATCAGACATCCTTTCTGGAGTACGGTTGGTCAGTTTTTTGCCTATGTAGTTCACATCATGATTTTTTACATGGTTCTGAAGTGTTAAACATGATGAAAAACTCACTTTTTGTTGACAGAATCCAGATGTAATTACTGGAAATAAAGTTGAATTTTTGAGCCTTTTTGCTCATATTTTGCTCATATTTATTTTGCTCATAAATAAAAATCCATATTTTTTTTCCTAGTCCCTGTGGCCAGTGTGCTGATGCAGTGTGTTTAATGCAGCAGACAGAAATCACTGAATATATTAAGCACAAAGAATGAGCCTGTGAGCCATCTCAAAGGCCGTACCTTGACGACCTTTTACGAGGATCTTAGAAAGAAAATCTTTATCAGCTGTTGCTTGATTGGTAATTTATGTCTCAAACAGCAGCCATGACACAGTCATTATTCTAGGTTATCAGTTGTCATTGCTAATATATACATAAATATATATGCACACATACATTTTCATACTTATTAATACTGCTAAAACATTTGTTTATAATATAGTGATAGCTGGCTAGAAAGAAAGGATTCAGAGCTGTAAACATTTACTTGCTTTTTTAAATCTTCCTGAAATTTGACAGAACTATGGATAAGTAAACTTTTCTCTCTGTTTTTTCCTCATGTCTTCGATGCACACCAGCTGACCAAAGACTGAGCTCTCAGTTGGGATGGTTAGCAGAGATCTGAATTTAGGTCATTCAGCCCTTATTACACTAATTAAAGTGATTGTGATACAATCAGGCATTTGGGGTGCAACCAGAAAGTCTCTCAAGGACTTGAGACAAGTTCATCAAAACAAACACTTGAACTTCCCACTAATTCTGTGCTAACCTTTCATATTTAGTATAGTGAGGGTACAATTACAGGAAGAAATTTAAAAATAACTAATTACATACATACATACATTAAAATTTGGACTCAATGTACCATTTGGAATGTGCTTCCAAAAAAAAGCTGATATGGTTTGGGGACAGCTTAGAAGAAGGTCTAGCTGTGTGCCATTCTGAAAGACAAGCAGTAATTAAACCAGAAGATATATGTTTCATGAGGAAAGCAGTGTGACACATTATGATCTGAATTATCAAGGAGATCTTATTGAATTGTATGATTTCTTTGTATGATGCATTATATTACATGATTGTATGAATTAAAATGTATCATTCAAATATCTCTGTACTAGAAAATCTGTCATAATAGAATAATAATGCAAGTTGTATACTTCCACAGAGCACGACTATCACAAAGTTTAATTGTACATTTGATTTGGTATTACTACCATCTTTATGAGCTCAGGTGTAAAAAGTAACAACATCTAGAGTTTTGTCATAGTGACGTTCAGTACACGCATTCTCTCCTCTTGGTTAGTCATCACACCTAGATCACATTGGTTCTTGTCTCTGCTGATGAAGCTATTGACATGTTTAATAGCTGCATGATGCAAGAGCAAAAGACCTCGCATCAGTGTTTCTCACTGCCTTGCTCTGCCTGGTTGGTAGTCTTTTCTGTTGGGTTAAGTCTGAGTCTGCTTCTGCTTCTGATGAGTGTGATTGTTTATTGCATTATATTAAATTCACAGTGGATGGCTGGGTAGCAAATGGACAAGCTATAAGCTGGAGCCATAGGATTCTTGTCAACACTGCAATAAGCTAGTGCTTTATCATCAGAAACCAAAGAGTACTTAAATGATACTGGCTGTAGTTATGGTCATAATTTATTAGCCTCAAATGACTACTTACTGTATGGTGCCCTGCCTTCTCTTCTCTGAATTTCTGTTTTGCTGTAGTTGGCATTATAAAATCTCAGCTCTCTTGTACAAAATCTTTATCTCTGTACTATAAAAGAAGGCAAGAAAGGATATGCAGCAGAGATGTGGAGAGGCTAATAATGCATAACAACATTGTGGTGTTTTATGTAAGGCCTTTGAAAAAAACCTCCAACCTCCTCGATCAAAGCTGAATGAATATGCTCATCTTTCCTGACATCTCTTCCCTCTTAATGTTCTTCTAAAATGTTTTAGTTAAACAAGCCATATTATTGTATTTGCATTTCAGTTCTACACTTTGAAAGAAAATGACATGGTCTTCCTAAACATACCTAAAACTGGTCAAGAATTCATTATTTTGACAAAGATTGCACTGCTTTAGTTTAATTTAGGTTTTCTTTCTCCATGTTTTTTTGATCTGTGAAAATCCAGCAATAAACAGTTCTAGAATTTGCTTTTCCTAGAAAGTTAATTCTTTCTTAAAAAATTAATTCCTTCCTAAAAATTATTATATTTTCTCAAAAATTAACTGTTCCTTGGACTCAAGTCAATGCTTAGGGATTAAATAAGCAAAAAGATCCTTTGAGTTAGGCACTATGAACGTGATATGAACTACAGAGTTCTGCCTTTGAAAACATTAGCATCTAAAAGTAAAGGTGGGATAATGTTGTCAGAAATGTGTTTTGTTTCTGCTAAATTGTTTTCCGTTGCTTTGCCTTGGTCTGCTCTTGACAACAAACACCAAAATTTTGCATCCATGACACCCTCCAAATGTCAACTATACAAATGAGTGAGATCAGGGGACATCTTGGTACTTCGCCTGTCATCGTTGCCTTCACAACCTTTCAAGAGAAACAAGACAACATAATAAAAAGAAGATGATGAAACGCACCGCCATTTAAATTAATGCAGCTCAGAGTTTAGCATGGAAACAGGTCAGGTTTTAAAGCCCATTAGAGAAAGTCTGCATAGCTTGTTCAGGGTAGTTAATGATTTAGTTCTTATCAATTCTTTATTCTTAAGTTTTTTTACCATATTAGCCATGAAGCAGACTATTGATAGGTATCTCTATTCCATGGATCCCCAGAGAGTTTTGGTGAAGTAAGTTATCCTCTGAGAGAATTTCCAGCATTCTTTGTGTCATAGCTGAACTGAGACCCACATCCCACAACTCATACTATGTGAGGACTTGAATGGGGAGCTCTCAGCTTCAGGGTGTCTGTCTGCACGTACCCTGTGGGGAAAACAGTGCTTAATTCACCCACATATCTATGCCTAGCCTATCACCTTGGTGCTTCTCTTAGCTTATCATGTCATGTGAGCAAAATAATTATGTTACTCTCACTTTTATTAGTTTCTCGCATCTATTCATATTTTGTTATTACATTTTGCAGCACAGGAAATAACCTCTTTTTGCCCTCTTTCCTTCTACTGACTCTTACTGTCCCTTACTGTCAACAGCTGTCAAACAGAAAAGGAAAGAGAAAAATGTGTTTGGATTGGTTTAGTTTTCTGAATAATGACTTTTAATTGTTTCTCATCCTGTTGTTTTTATTCTCACACTTGTATACAGCTTTGGCTACTGCAGCTATGGTTTGACTTTAGAATAGAGGTAACTATAGCTTAGTTGGTCCCATAATTACATACTATCATGTTCTCTTCATCAGGGATTGCTTATCACCTTTTTTTAATTTTCTTTCTTTTCCATGATAGTCTTTCCTGGAATTAGTTTTTGGGATTCCAGTTTCCTGGAGGGGGGAATCAAGAGCCTCTGCAATTTGACACAACATCATATTTTCCAGGGTGTCCAGATATATAGCACACATATATCCCATATAAGTCTCTGAAAATAAATTTGATAGATGTTTCCAGTTACCAGACATTCTGAAAGGAATTACTGTAGGTAAAGAAAAATAGTGCTTGAATATGCCTGGAGGCTGCAAGATCAAGCTCTTAGTTTTAATATTCTATTTTGCATATTTAGAATAAATCACATGCTTGATCAATTATACCATTTTTCAAGATTTCTACAGAAACAGCATGCTTGAAGTTTTGCATGAAATTGTAGCCTTGCCAAAGTCAATAGCAGTATTCCATTAGTGGTGCAGGAAGAGATTCTAGCCACACCTGGAGTTTAAGGCTTTTTGTCAGATAATTTCTACTATTCTTCTCAGTTCTCTGACAGAATTCTGTCAGAAGAATGCTAAAGCAGTGTACTAAGGATCTAAGAATGGTCCCTAACAGTGTCTCGGATTTAGTGTGTGATATTAGAAAGAGCATGTAAGTTCAACATTCTTAGGGTTTTCTCCTCAAATATAAAGTCTCGATTGATTCTAATACTTGATGGTAATGGGACATCATTGGTTCTTTAGGTTTTGCATTCCCTGTAACAGAACCTCCTTATTGCTATGTGGAATTATTTGGGTGTTTATTTAATACCAATAAATAGCGAAATCCCACTGGCATTTTCAAGAATCAAAAGAAAGTTCATATTTTCTAGTTTAGTAAATTCTATAGAATTACACCTAAGCAAAAATCTGTTTCCCTATCACCCACAGTGTTCCAAGAAGAACAAAAGTAATATTTCTACAGCTAAAACTGTTACAAATATTTCAGAAAGGATTACAGGAAATAATACACAACTGATTACTGTAAAAATGTTAAACATCTGTTCCAAACACTCTTTTGCCACTTTCCCCCAAGCAAGGACATTGTTCTAAGTGCTCAAAAACTGACTGAAGGCCTTCTGCTCTGTTTTTGTGGCTGTTGCACTTTAAATGAACCAATTAGATTAAGAATTTAAACCTAAATTTCTGAAGATTCAAACTGACAAAACAAAGCTATTGCACTTTCTCAGCCAAGTGCCCACACACCATTTGATTCTTTGTTTACATGAGAATGTTCCTTTAAAAACCTTTCTCTTGGATGAATATTCATTCGCGGTGGGGGGGGAGGGGGGAGACAAAAAAAAAAGACAGAAAGAAAGACATTTAATTCTATAAAGAATATTAATCAATTACATTTGTTTTGAATATCATTAAGGAGTTTTGATGTTTGTGTGCAAAAAGACAATAACCTTCTGCAGAGACTGGGCTTTATGACAGTAAACCTCAGATATAAAAAGTTCACATATTGTTCTCATGACAACATTTTAATTTAGATAACCAGATGAACCTAAAAAATCATAGACCTTTCTAGAAGAAAGAAAAGTTGGAACAGATGTTCTTGAGAAGACTGGCTACCAAAGACAGGATGTCTTCATTCTTTAACATAACTAGAGATAAAAAGATAAAATGTAGAATTTCTCATCTTTTGCAAAAATTGTCGAGACTATATCATATTTGAACAAACGCGAAGTTAAAGTAATTCTCAAGGTAGTTTCAGGATAAGTGAAGACGACCTGAATATTCCCACTTCTAGGACTTCATTAATTTTGTTCTTCAGCCTTCCTTACCCACTTGGTTGCCCAACAGTTTGCCTGCTAAAACTTCTCTTTAAAGTCTTGCAGTTTTATAAAGCATAGACCACGCTATCTGCTAAACTCCACCTAGCAAGCTGTATGAGCATATAACATATCAGGGCATTGCAAAGAGATTCACAGAATCACAGAATGGGTAAGGCTGGAAGGGACCACAGTGGGACACAGCTGGTGAAAATCCATCCATTTGAAAACCAAAGCATGCCAGGTTACTCTTAACTGGTTCTTCATCTTTCAGTGACCTTAACTAGGCAAACATTCCTAGTAAGGTTAGCATGGGACCAGGCTTACTACAGGGAGACAGAAAAAGGGAAAAGCATTCCTGCCTCACCAGCTGTTTTTTGCCTACTAAGCTAGTCAAAATAAATCTTAAATTTTACATTATACAATTTCTAGTGAGAACAGCTTTTCATTTTCTGCACATTTTCAGAATGTGTCCTACGTATACTGATTTCTTTGGAATCTAGGAGACAGAGGAGGGAAATAAGAGCAAGAAAATTCACGCCAGCTTTTTCTTGTGGCAGTTCTAGAGCTCAAGCACAGGATGTATATTCTGGTGTGTTCTGCTTGGAGGCTGGTGATTACATGTCCAAGATGAAAAGCTCCTCTGCATTATGAACCTTTTAGTTACAAATGAGCATTTCTTGATGCGTATTAAACTTGACACTTTAACTCCTGGATGAATTGCTTACAAAGGGAGCTGCTTAAGACTATTAAGATATATACAGTGAAATCCTAGGTGCTAAGCAGAGTTAACATTATTCCAAAGTGTATTTCTTTTTAAAGTGTCTGGTTTAGCTTAAGTTTCTCTCTTTAATCATGCATACTGCCCCAGGCTGCCAAAAAGGCAGCCATCAGCATTGCTTAGTGAAGGCAGCTTAGTGCTGTCAGCCATCTTATCTCCCCTGCTGCATGGGCGATAGCTTTTATCTGTGAGTATAAACATTTAAATGGAACTATAATCCCACCTTAGTCCTACAGAAGATTTCCAGCTGCTTCTCGAATATGGAGAATATGTGTCTCTGTGCTTCTTTGTAAGGATGTGTGTTTGGACAGTAAAAATCATGATGAGCAGGAATTTGGAAAAAGGAATTCTACTACAGGAAATTTTTGGAACAGCTAGCTAAGCCAAGAAGCCAGTTCTGTATAACAATCTCAATCTAAAATATGGAATGCATTTTAAAATATCTAAGTATACTGATAACATGGCACCATGGCATGCATAATGAGTTTAAAACTTTTTTCTCTTTAATGATGCACCATTCTTTTTTGTTTTTATTTCAGGGCTTTTCCTCCACAGCACCTCAGAACATCAGTTTAATTATGGAAATAAAAGACATCAAAGATGCTAGCATATGATATCCTAAACATAACTTTGTTTTGGCATTATTTATGCAACAGAAAAAAACCCAAATTTAATAAGTGTCGAAAGATAATTTTACCATTTCTTCCTGGGAACTGAAAGTTCTTTCCTTCTTGGTCATCAGTTGAATACAATAACATTTTCCAAAGCATGCTAAGTATGCAAATCTAGAAAATAATATTTTTTTCTAAAATCAGTAAAAACATGCAGGGTAGTTTAGAGTTCTATTGTCTCATCATCCCTTTAATATCTTAACTCTGTCCTCTTGTCACTGTCCCTGCCTGCAGCCACATCATTATTAGATCCTTTGTGCTACAGAACTACAGTTTGGAACAACCTCCCTGCATCTTTTTTACTGCAATGATACTTCTATTTTTTCTGACCATCAATTATTAATTACTTACTCTTAGTTGCTTTCCTCTCCTGTTAATGTTGTATGAAGCTTTACTTTGGGAATACAAGGAATGCCGCTGGTTGAGCTGGGGTTGACAGAAAAGAAGAAAAGATGGATGCTACTGGGCTGTCTCTCTTTCGCTTTTACACTGTTTCCTCAAAAAGGAGTGTGAATCAGACCGGGGGTAGGGAGTGTAAAGATCTCATCCATCAAGACAGAAAATTCCCATTTTCCCAGTTGACCACTGACTTCCATCGAAACTTTTGAAAGACTCCCACTTCATTCTAAATTAAACCCCAAATTGGATGCAAGTGATGAAAAAGGTGGTTATATGTTTAACTTTAAGAGCATAAGTAGTTGTCTTAATGTCAGCTCATGTGCTTGGAGTTCTTCACTAAATGTTTATAGGAGTCCTTAAAATATTTCTGTTGGGTTATCAAAGCCATACAAAGGGTTTTGATTCCCAATTATCATTAGAAATTAATTGAAACAGGGTATTGAAATCCCTTATGTAAAGTTCTGAATATGCAATGCATATAATGTGGATAAGCAGAAATTAATAGGAAATGGCTGCCCCCAATGTGCTAAAAGCCTTGGTCTTGGCTTTCAGTTATATTGAAAATAAATTATTGTATTTTTTTGAGATCCTAACAATTCTGTTAGAATGCTATTCCCTAGCATGAAAATGACAATGAAAAACTCAGCGATAAATTATAGAAATTTAAACTGTCACATTTTAAAGTCTCAAATGTATATTTATACAGCTGATAGAGATAGTTACAACAAGGATAACCTCTGCTAATTTAACAAGACAGAACCAAATTTCTACTAAAAATGTACACAGAAAAACATTATTATGTTTAATAGAACCTCTATGCTTTTTCTTTCTTCTCACTTAATACCTTTCAAGGAGCTTTGATGGTAGCTGGTTTTAAGCCTCTGTAGAAGCATTTGACATTCTTACCCTGGGACTTGATCCAGAAATGTGCCCTCAGATCAAGACAAGTCTCATCAGACTGGGATTGTTACTGTCCTCCCTCACTAAAATTAATAGTTTATGCCAACTAGATTAGAACAGACTAGATATATAAACTGTTCCTGGTGTCATTGCTAACTGCACAAAAGTAAATGCATTAAACTAAATAAATTAAAAAAACCTTGACCATTTCCATTTGGAATACACTCTCTTGATGAAGATAAATCCCCCAAAACCCCACTCTATTTTCACTGAATACTTTATCCATATTATCACAAAAACAAAGTTATCAAATTATTCTAGCCCCTATTAAAATCAGAAGAAAAAAAACCCCTTTCTCTTTCTGTAGACCTTGGATCAAGCCCCTTACAAGCAGTTCCAGTAAAAACAGTGAAATTGCTTATACCAGAATTTTGCCAGAACTTTTAATAATTATTCTGTTACCACCTGAATTAAAAAAAAAAAAGTGGAATTTTTTTTAAAAAAAGCTTCTATTTTTAATGAAGCTCAAGGGTTTTTTTAATGTAAATTTTTATCTTGTGATGATTAAAATGGAACAAATTGTTAAAATACTTCCCAACTTCCTAGTCATACTGAATGAGGGGGAAATTTTACACTGAAGAGATAATTGGCATATTTAGCTAATCTTTTATTAATGTAGCACAATTGTAACATACATCTTGTCTCAGAAAAGTCAGCATGGAAATTTTTATGTCATTATGCTGTGGCTCCACTTTTTAATAATTCTCTGTAGATTCAGTTTTTTGCAACAAAAATGAGATTTTCCATTTTTATGTGTGCTGTATACTCCGCAGTTCTATTCAGTGAAGAAAGAGCAGGTTCCTTTCAGTACTAAATCTTTATGCAATGCACTTCTATTGTGGGAACTATGCAAAACTTTCAGTTATACATTTTAATCTAAAGAAAAATAATATTAGTAATTGCTCTTCATGCTTTTGATAACTAGCATTTTATGAAAAATCATGTTTTATGAAATGTGTAAAAAAGTACTCTCAATCACAAAAAGCCACTTGATTATCAAGAGGTTTGTGGCATCTCTAAAAGCTTTACAGAAAGGTATCAATTATAACTTGTCAGTACATTAATGTGGAAAGTTTGACTCCTAATTTTTCAATCACTATTTTAGAATGAGACATTTCTCCAAGAGTACAGCAGTTCAAGCTATAAATTAGTGATAGATATATACGTGACAAACAGTCACTGGACACAAAGAAGAGGCAAGGATTCCTTATTTATGGAAGGATAAAGAAAAAATTCCTCACTCGCCCAAGTAAGAGTATGTAATGTTCTCAAGTGTCCATTCCAGTGGTTTGGGAGGATTGCAAACAACCAGAAGGGAAAGAGCTTTAACAGAATCCATTCCATATTTTAAATATAGCCACCTAGAACAGAATTTGGTGGATCTTGTTAGTGCTACATGAATACTCACATTAGAAACATATGGTCGATAATGTCAATACCATTGTTCTTCTGCACTGATTTTTTACTATCTGGATTGTAGTACACACATTAATTGGGAGTTGAATTCTCCAAATCATTGAGCATCCAGAAAGGACACGTTGTCTAGGAACAACAGTGATGCATATAATTGGTCTTAATAATTAGGTATTATGTGTATGAAATTATGTTTTTTGAATCACAGAAACCTTAAGGCTAGAGGACACTCTCTGAGGTCATCCAGTCCAAACCCCTGCTCAAAGCAGAGTCATGATATTCCAGATGCAGTTGCAAAAATGCTGAGTAGAGGGAAAGGTTCATCTCCTCATGGTCTGTTTTCTACTGTCCTGCTCATGCAACCCAGGATGCAGCCAGTGTTATTTTCTGCATGCACATTGTTGACTCCTCTTCAACTTGCTGTTCACCATGCCTCTTCAGTTCTCCTCTGAAAAGCTATTTCCTAATCAGTCAGTCCCCATCTTGTACTGTTGTGTGAGATTATTCTACCCTAGATGTATGAAATTGCATTTGCCTTGGCCGTTCCCATGAAGTCCCCATCAGCCCATCTTTCCAAGCTTGCCTAGATCACAGTAGCAGCCCTGCCCTCCAGCATAATGACCAAGAGCCACAATTCAGTATTTACTGTGAAGTTTCTAAGGGTACATTCCATTTCATTTCATATTCCATGTCATTAATAAAGTCATTCAACAGTTTTGATGCAAGGGTCAGTCCCTAAGGAACATCACTAAACGACCAGCTGGCAGAGATCCTTCCAAATTTCCCTTCGCTTTATAGTCTTCTCATCCTGTCCCTAGCTCACTGATTTGCCTATTATGACACCATAGCAGATGGGGTCAGGGGCCTTGCTGAACTCAAGGAAAACAACATCTGCTCTCCTTGTTCGAGGAGCTGGCCTTCTCATCACGATTTAGCAAGAGACTATTTACCCTTGGTAAATTCCTGAGAGCTGTTCCTGATAATTTTGTCTTGTAATTCATGAATTCGTAAATGGCTTCTGTTGGATTTGCTCCATAAACATCCTCAAGGACCAAGATGAGGCTGATCTTGCAGTTAGAGATAGATTGCAGTTTCCTTGTTCCTCCCTCTTGCTTTTCTTGAAGATGATCGTGATGTTTGTCTTTTTCCAAACAGAAGCAAGTTCCCTGAGTGATATGACCTTTCCAGTATGGTAAAGATCTTGCAGTGGCGTCGGTCAGTTCCCTCAGTACCTCTGGAGCCATCCCACCTCAGTCCGTAATTTCTGCATGTCTAGATGACTCAGATGCTCCCTAATGTATCTTTCTCTACTGTGGTTACTGTTTCACTTGCACAGAGCGCTAGCAGTACAAGGAGCTGAATCATACAAGAGCAGACTGTAGGGGTTTTAAAAAAAAGAAAATCAAAAAGGCACAGAGTACGTTGGCCTTTTCCGTGTCCTGTATCAACAGGTTCCCAACCCCACTGAAGAGTGAATCCACTTTTTTCTTATTCTTTTTGCTGCTGTTATGTTTTTAGTAGTAGATATCTAATAAAAGTAAGTGATAAGAATAAATAATTTTCTGTTAGTTGTTTTTTTTTCTTTACAAGATAGGGGGGAAAACAAGTTGCAATCAATTTTATTTGTGATCAGAAACTAGAGGTGAGGGAGAATTATGCAAAAAATTATGTTTTTCTAGATTGTTGATGCTAAAAAACTAACAAATAGTCAATCAGCTTATTCTTCACTAACATGAAGTCTACATTCAACAAAAATATTAGTTATTCAAAATTTATAAATAGAAAGAGTTACAAAAGACATCACCACGGGTGACATACATTTTCTGTTAAGCATTTTAAACTGTTTACTTTTCTTGTGCAATTGAAAATAATTCTAGAGCAGCACAAACAGATTTAAATTGGGCTACAACAGTTCCTCACTTCCTCCCTCTTCTTTTATAGCAGCTCCAGCATTCATTTGGCCTACCAATGAATCAATTCAACTTACTGAGCTTGCAGGAATCTATTCTATTTCTTTCTTGGGTTAGTTTTCTGCTGAGTTTGCAAGTGAACTGACACATCAGAGAGCCAAGATAAGCAAATGTGCCAGAGCAAAGGGTGTGCTGACATTTAGACTTAATGTCTCATGAAGCTTCACCCTGAACTAGTATCCAAAATATAATGCTAGTCTACAGATCTGAAATTCTATACTTGTCTATGCATATTGTTTATTCTTTCTATTTATTATTACAGTAGCAGTTAGATGTGAGTTAGAACTGCCTGTGAGGTATTGTTCAAGTACAGAGTAAGAAAAAGTCACCATCCAAATGGCCATGGCAAAGGAAAGACAAAAAACCAGAAGTACAGAATCTTCTCCAAACAGTGTCAGTATCTTAAATGAAAGCAGAGCTGAGGTCTTCTTAATTCAATTTTAATGCCTGTCTGCTACAGACAAAACAGGATTATGAATGCATTTCCCACTCAGAAAAAGTCTGCTCCCTGCATATGAATATTGGTCTTATTCTCCTCCCTGGCTGGGAAGTATCTTCTAAATACTGATAAGGTCTGACAGTCCTCAACAAAGTCAATAGCAAAACCAGTAATTCACTTCCAGCTCCAATTTATTTTAATAAAACAATATCTACTGAAGCTTGGAGTGCAAACAGATAGGTCTCCCTGTGCATGACCATCAGTGCAAGGCAAAGGTTAAGAGCCAAGGCATAATAAAAGACCCACCACTTTATAGACGATTCAACTTAAAGAAGATTCTGATGAAAACATTTATTTCACTACAAACAGTAAATATGAGATCTTTCTAGTCTTTTTTTTTTTTTCCTTTCCTTTAGCCTTTTTTGTTCAGTAAATTACTAAACTTAGGGGAAATACTGTTCGGGTTTTTTAAATCCTGGCTGTATAAAACCCTTGTATCAAGAGAAGAACACATCAGCAAAGCTACACGTAGTTAATTTTAGTGCTGGAACAATATTTTACTACGTCTCCTGCAGAAAAGATAACCAAAAGCACTGAAATCCACGAAAATGCTCTTTGCGTGGCAAGACGTTGGACGTGCCGGGGCTGCCCCGGCCGGGCCCAGGCGGTGCCAGCGGCTGCAGCGGCCCCAGCGCAGGGCCCGGCTGAGCCCCTCAGGCACGGGCGGGCGGGCGAGAGCCCCGGGGAAAGGAAAGCCCGGGCAAGGGAGGGCAAAACGCTGCCCGGCAGCCGGGGCTGAGGGAGGGGAACCGAGCGAGAAACAGCTCTGCGAGCCCCGAGGGGAGAGCGGGAGCAGGGACGGAGGCAGGAGAGACCCGGCAGGGATGGCCCTGCGGCCATTTTTATAAAATGGTGCAAGTTAATTATTAAATAGACTGATACTGTGGAACATCTCCAACAGATGTTATAACCTAATAGTTTTTTCTCATTCTTTGAAAGGTTGAAGATGCTTGGAGAAACAAATAATAAACGACATTAGAAATTTAGACTTCCTAGAACTAATTTCTGTTTTGTGTTTGCTTTACCATTCGAAACTGAATGATATCAGCTATAAAGTCAATAGGACATAAAACCACTTTTAATTCATTGATTGATAGGAACGTGTTTAAGTACATACTTAAGAGGTTAAGCCTATATTTAAGAGATTAAACCTTTGCTGGTGAATTACAGCCCTTTTGGGATGTTATGGCAGTAGTAGCATAATCGATCTTTGACAGGGATACACATAGTTAATTAATGTCTGAGAGGAGCGGGTAAGATTTTCAAGCTCATTATAATAAACCCCTTTCCCTAATTATTTACATCTGAGATAAAGGTACATTGTATTATATAAATTCTCTGAGATGTACATCTATAAAGAAGATGGGCCAATCTAACCAGGCAAGCATTAAAAGTAGTTTTCCTTAACAATACCACTGTGATTTTCCAAATCAGCTTGCTAATGATCTTCAACAAAGTAGAGCTACATCAGTCATGCAAGAGAAAGACCATATGCTCTTACAAACTTCTAAAATCTTTTTCAGGACTATGCTCCTGGGCTTTCAAGCCAACCTCAGCATGTACATTAATTTCAAAGTGGCTTAGGTTTCACAATGTGCAGCTAGAAATCATTGTTATATATAGAAAAGTTCCATCTGGAAAAGGAAGACTTTGCTTTCGAAGTTTGTCTTCTGAGGAAGGAAAGTTGACCTGGATGTCTTTTTTGGGGAAAGAAACATGGGGACAAGTGCTAGAGAGTGTAGAATCGTAGTTGTTGACTGAAGCTTATTTGAGCACTACAGTAATACAGTGACAAATAGATAGCAAATGCTACTTGAACTTTAAAATTGAGGTTGGATGTCTTTCTCAAGCATATGTTTTAATACCATGGGTTATTTGTTATGGTGCAGGAATTAGGAAATATAGCTCCTGAGGCTGAACAATGTCCAAACGTCAGACTGGTTCATTGCATTGTTCTTACAGCATGTAAAATCTATGAGAGTATGAGCTTTGGAGCTGAACCTTGCACACCAAAGTATTTGTTCTCCTTCATATAAAAATGAAGCTCTGTTATATAAGAGGCTTGACATACCAGAATAAAGTGCATCTGCTTGCTTTCTGAAATATTATGTATCAGATCCATTGTGAGAAAATTACCCTTTATATATCTGGCTGTATACACATTGCATAAATTGACAGGTTTTGCAAAAACTTCTCTACTCTTCTTTACTGTGATATAGGCTGCTGTTTAAAAGACACTGTGCTATTTCATCTCTACAGCACTGAATTTTAATGTGTATTTGATAAGATTTGAGCTGCAACGATGTTTAACACTTTTGTACTTTGCAATTGTTGCTCCTGAATTTGTACTTGCATATTTTATTAGTTACTGCTTTTGTTGTTGTTTGGTACTTGCAAGGTGCTAGCAACAGTTTATGCTGTATTTGATGACACAGTTAGTACAGTTTAGTACATTATAGTGCAATTAGAACTACTCAAAAAATCTACTTAGCCTTGATCTTGTAAAATCACGAGTGGTCTAAATATACAACTTGCCCTTTTCATGTAGACATTCTGTAGCAAGAATGTGCGTAAAGAGGGCTTTTATTTTATTCTTTCCTTTTGTAAAGAGTGAGTAAACTGAAATGACAAGATAAATCCTGTGTGAAGGTTCCCTGTGAGACTTCTGAGTAAAGTAAAAAGAAACCTGATTAATTTCTGGTCCAGAGCATAAAGAGTGATAGGAAATTAGAGAAGAACTGGAGAAAACTAAACAAGTAGAATTGAAAAGATTCAGGTAAAACTCTGTTTGGAGACTTATTTTGCAAAAGATATTTTTTTGTCCTGCATCAGAAGACACTGGTTCCATAACAGGCAAAATTCCCCAGGAAGACATTTCAGGGACATATGTTAAAATCATAGATGTTCTTTGGGGCTCAGATAGAACTACTTGGTTTTGGAATCCGTTCCTTTCTCAGTCCTTACTTATAGCTAAAGCATCAGAACATGTGATTTGATATTTCAATGACTGCAAAAGTCACCTGGTCATCTGGGATGGGAAAAAAAAAAAGTTAACCATGGGGATTACTCGATTAATTTGAAGAGATAGCTAAACAGCTGAACAAGCCTGGTCCACAATAATAAAAAATCACCAGGTGGCTACAATACTTATGGGGAAATAACCAAGTCTGAGTCTCCCACTTCCTAAGTCAAGACCCTCCTTAACAGGATTTTTGGTATTTTCACTTCTGCAGAGTTAATCTCTAAAATCTGCAAAATCTCACTCTTGTCATTCTCCTGAAGAACTGGAGAAGCTTTCTAGGCTTAAAAGTGTACAAAGACACAGAAGACATTTTCAACATAGCTCTAAAGACCCAGGAAAAAAAAACTCACATAGTTCTGGGCTTGAATCCCTGATGCTACCATCACGTAAATCCTAACAAACGTTCAAAGTCACATTGCTTGACATTATCAATAATTTTTGCACTGGTAGTCTGAAGATGCATCTGAACTAAGATGCTTCAGAAAGCTTTTTGCTTTCCTTTTCTAAGTTTATCTGAATCTCTTTAATCTAGCTATGCATTTTTCAAAACAGATTTTTAAGTGTTATTGTAATTTTCTGGTTTTGAATAGATCAAAAATATAAGAAGATCACAGTTTTCAAACACTTTATTTTCAGATTTTTGATCTCAGGAAATAAAGAAAACTAAGTAAAACATGATTGTATCAATCTTTAAAAACTTCAGCTTCATTTTGGAGATCCAACACAATCTTAGAATATTTGTTTGCTCCTTTTACAAATTCTTCAGCATATGTTTTCACAGCTTGCAGGCTACTGTAAGAGCTACCTACTTACTAATTCTGTTGCTAACAGAACCCTGTTACAAGTAAACCCTGTTACAAGTAAACCCTGTTACTAACAAGTAAAACCCTGTTACATTTAAACCTTTTTACTTTTGCCATCTCCTGCTTGAGGAAGATTATAGTGTGAAAGAAAACATTACTTTTGAAAGGTACCTCTCAAAGTAACTCTTAAATCCGATGGCCACTAATGGTGATTTCTGCTGCTGCTACTCTAGGTCAGATAATCACTAGAGTAAGCAGGTGACAATCTTCAACCTTGTCTCAAACACAAGTGTTATGTGAAATAAATATTGTTTGAATTTTAGCCGGTCTGTGTTTTACTAACCAGAAATTTGAAACCAGACAGTGGAAAGTCTTACATGAAGGCTCATTCATGAGCTCCACCAAACTGAGTCCTTACTGTAAGTGTTTCTCATCATTTTAGAAGAAGAAATTACAGAAAATATTATTTACAGTGCATTTTACATAAAAGTGTTAGTGGCCTTTTCAATCTGTCTCTAACCTAGAGCTATAAATACAGGCTAACTTGAGAAGCTGTCAGTTTTTCTGTAGAGTTACATTGACATAACTATGTCAGCAGTGCTTCAGAGCAGAGAGTGTGTACACTAGCAGAAGGAATTTCTCCCTCAGTAGTATTACTACCTTCATTGCAAAATATGCTATAAGCTGCCAAACCTATTCTCTTAGAAAAGCAGCATTAACGTAAAGGAAGAAGAATTATTTCAGCTGGGGTATGGCTTTCCCACATTGTATGCTGACAAAACTAGGTGACAAAACTTGTGGATCAAGCTTAGGTATTTGTCCTTGTGTTCTTGGTCCATTTCCATCTATCTGCCAACTTCCTGTCAGCCAACTCTGCCTAGCCAATCTCAGTACAAGGAGCCTAATTTAATGTCAATAGAGAAGAACAGAAAAAAAAATGATCCTTAGGCATGATTAGGCCTTAAGATAGCTGAATGCCATGAATTTCCTAATTTGCATTTCCAGCCAAATGATTTGTCTTCTTCCCATAGATCAGACTATGTATATTGGTGTTTCCAGATATGGTTCCTACACAGTATGTAATGAAAATAAAAACTCCCCATAACTGTAGTTCCTAAACCAGCAAAGGCTACAATTCATGTTTAAGGGAAAAAAAAAGAAAAAAAAAGGAGGAATCATCTCTTTCCATTTCTTGCAGCACAAAGTTCTGTATCAACAGTAGAACCAAAGCACAGCATAACTGGTGAATGTGGATAATGTGATCCTTACCTGGGTTACAAGAGCACTGAAATACAGTCTCTGCTGCATTTTTTTGACATCGATATAAAGAGGAACAGGATTTCACCCAAAATGATCACGAAAATCTTCGTGCCTTTCAAGAGCCTCTCTGTCTTTATACATCAATATATATTTTAAGCATAAAACTAAACGTAGCTAGGTAGTTTGTGTAGTAGTGTGCGATTTCCTATGCTTATTGCAATGTTGTAGCTGTGGTATGTTGGCATTTTTGTTGATATACCCATATTTCCAGGGAGCTAACTCTCTGGTATAACATTTCTCAGAATGGCCTGCTGCATAAAGTCTGAGAAGTTTGGGCAGTTCCAACCTCAAGTGTCTCTCAACTATCTTGTAATTTGTCTTTGATACATTATTGGAGTTCTCTTGTTTCATGGTATTAAGCCATTTCCTCAGGCACAGGATGCCTTTTTTCCAGACTTGTTCCTTTGAGATCTGGGCAGCAAATTTGGGTTTAATCCATTTCCATCTTCATTGCAGTTTTACTGGAAGCAGCTGTTACCCCTTCTTTAACAGTTTGCTGGCTGTCAGGAAGCCTGAGGGACTCACCATATGACATCCGTCCTTGGTTCTAAATATACACCTGCACAATGTGTTTTCTTGGGGCAAGAGTAGAGCAAAGGGACTTTCACTTCCTTTTGCACAAATGTATTTTCATCTCTTGACTGAAAAACTTTTATTTATTCCCTGTAGTTATACTTGGCAACTTTTCATCTTTTGAATAGAAGGGTTAATTCTACTTTTAGTACACTCTGAAAATGTACTACAGCTTCATTGACTGTTTTACTAGACATAAACATCAACACTACAAAATGTAAATGTGTTATCCCTTAAATCTCATTTCAGCTTCATACGGAACATTTAGGCAAATTTTGGTTAAGAGAATGAGAGAGCTTATGGACATATCCCATGAGGCTTGACCTAACTATCATATTATTAGAAGTAAGCTCAGAAAAGGTCTGTGCAAAATGGCAACATTTTTGCAGAACAGAAGATAGCAGTAAGATGAAGCATGATAGTGTACATGTCAGCCATAAATATAAAAATGTCAAAAAGTGAAAGAAAATTCTCAGCATGATAGGGACAAAAAAGAGAGTAACAATACAGAAGCCTGTTATTATAGTTTTAGTTTCCTGAATTGTATGACAGACTGATGGGACATAGTAATGGAATCAAGAGTGAAGGCTGGAGAACAACCCTCTACAAAAAAAAAAACCAATCAAAAATAAAAGTCTAGATTAATAGTGCTTGTCAGAGAAAAGACAATTCTGAATGGATGTGATACATATTACTACTTGCTAAGCTAAACATTGAGTTTATGTTTATTTTACTTGTACAAGGGTGTCTCAGTCTTTAAAGACACTCTCAAGTCCATACAGTGCAAAAAATATACAGTATTTGAAGGAGTGGGGAAAAATTTACTCAGCACCTTAATGAAAAAAAACAGTAGACATCTCAAATTAGCTAACTCAATACTAGCTTATAGAAAATGTTATTTAGTGCTATTATTGGGAAAATACATACTTATAAGACGCTGATATTAGATATTGGATATGGAAATGACCAAAATTATTAGTCAGAAGATTATCTGTTCTTTATCCCTGTATTTTCAATTGTGACATGCAGACAAGATGGAATTTATGCTTTCAGATTATTTTCTTAGACCTTATCTTTCTTGTTAGAACAAATTTCTTTTATTATTAAAACCAAGAATTTGTTTTCTCAGATAACAGTAAATATTGTTGGCAAATATTTCCATAAGCTGTCCTGGTTAGTTCTAAAAATTGTATATCAGTAGCAAAACTCTCAAAAATGCTGCCAGTATCTGCTGTTTAAGAAATTACAGGGGGGAAGAATTTATATAACTAACTAGAAATCTCCTTTACTTCGTTCTTCTTGTTTACAAAGATTGTAGTCCAGTCAATGAACACCAGCATTAACAAATTACACGACTTAGATGATACCATAAAAGTAGTCAAAGATAAAGATGAGGCAAATAATAGTGAACTGCTTGAAAAAGATATACTAAGGTGTAGCATAGGTTAGGTCCTGAACATTGTTCTATTTTCATGACCAGGCTGAGATATTTACATAGCATAAGTGGTGTCAGAGATCTCTAAAAGTAAGTCAGAGCATACATCTATTCCTGCTTAAGCTTTGAGCATCATCATCTGCACTGCTTACTTTCAAGAGCCTAGTAGAAATCCACTATAATTTCTGAGATCCTGAAGGCACAGAGCAGGTGTTATCCTCCTTTTGACAGCTGATCAAGTGAATGTTAGATAATGTAAACAAAAACCAGGGAAAAAAAATAAGTCCAGCACACACAAGTCTATCTAACTGGTGTTTAAAATGGCTAAAACCCAAACAACAACCCCCCTCAAAAGAAAATAAACAAAACCAAAAAATCCATAAAAGAGCTAAAAGAATTGTTTTAGTCTACAAACATGTCTAACTGAATGGACAAATTGGCCACTGCAAACAGCAGTTGCTGCATTGGGTGATTCACAGTGAGCCTAAAGATATATTGTTGTGCTGGTGTTTTACATTGGAGGAATCATATGGAATACCATTGAACGAGGAATAAATGTTTGAACACAGAAAATATTTTCACATGGGCTTAGAAGTCCAGCTAAGTCATATCCAAGAAAAACCTGTGTCACTGATCAACGTGCTTTCAAGAATATTGAACAATTCTTTGTCATTAGCACCTGTTTCCCTAAAGAGTATGTGATTTGTAGAAGATTTGAAAACTTTAACCTCCTCTAGAAGTTCAAGTGGGTAACAAAATCTGGAAGCATCAGATATCTGTAGTCATTCTTAAAATGGAGCCCAACACAGAAACAAGTCAAAGTGCATGTTTTTGAAGTATTTCAGGCACAGAGTAAGATTTCAGGATGAATAAATGAAAGCAGTAGAGCTCAGAGCAGCTGCAGTCACACTTCTAATTTGGATTTGTGAACCTAGACGGCTGGGCTGATGCTGTGGTCTGGAATTTTTCCACAGTTCAGTTCATCTTTTCATTTGAGCTTTCTGCTAGCAGAAATAGGAATGCTGCAATTGGCTAAATTAATTGCCATTTTCTTGTTTGCCAATACTGTTAGCTTTAATAATCTAGTCTATTTTCAAGACCTACCAACAGTATATTCACGTACTTTTTATCTCTCTACATCAGTCTAGGACTTTCAGTCAATTTGCCCAACCATACGTCAGATACGTAGCTACACTATTTATTGATTCCTCACTTCCACCCACAAATGGCCTATAAAAACTCTCAAAACAAAGTGTATGATTTACAAGGCAATCTCAGCAAGAAACAGCAAATGGTCTCATACATTCAAATGCCACTGTGAGATCAAGTGAATACACTGGGCAAAATATAATTTGTTCTGCATGAATCTGAAGTGTTCTTCAAGCACTTTTTTAATGTCCAGAGATCATAACGTGACCTATTGTCAGATGTAAAAATGTTTATTGTCAAGGACCAAAATCAGGGTTTCTTATTTCCCCATAAAAATAATGCAAGGGAAATATGTGATTTGTAAGCTGAGCTTAGTCTTAGGTAGGGTCAGCTTCCTGCAAAAGTCATTCTGCTCTAGATTCAAGGTGTCCAAGTTACTTGGAACAACGCACTCCACTGCAAGGGGCATGGAATAGAAACACTTAAATGGTGCTGTTTCAAACAGTGATTCAGTCCCTATACATTTTGAGACAGATTAGTGGAGTCACTAATGGAGCTGGAATGCAATGAAAGAAACAAAAGTATTAGTTTTCTATTGAGACCATGGATAGGTGACAACGATGGGTATGAAGTGAGAAGTCTTTGGGAACTTGGCAGTAGTACTCCCAAAGAAAGTTTTGCACTGTGATACTCTTCTTGGCCTCATAATATTACTTTCAAGGTCAGCCTATGACTCCACATGAAAATAAGGAAAAATTATACTAAAAACTATGTACAAGTTTTGCTCATTGTCAAAATTTATCCTATCACATCTTTTTCTATAAAATGTGAAAAATAAGTGAGGCTTGCTGAATTGTATTCCATAACCAGTATGTCCTGCATAGTCATATCTAAAACAACATCAGGCATTTGAGTCTTGTAACAAAATGCTCAATGGGCTGGTGACCAGGAATCCAAAATTTTTAAGAACAGGAGCCTGATCTACAGTTCTTAAATGTTTGGTTGGGTTAGTGTCAGAGTAGCTAGCATGGGTCTTGGATTTGTGCTGGAAACAGTGCTGATAGCTAAAGATATTTTAGTTACTGCTGAGCAGGGCTTGGGCAAAGCCAAGGCCTTTTCTGCCCCTCATGCTACCCCACTAGTGAGGTGGCTGGGGGGATACAAGGAGTTGGGAGAGGACAAAGCTGGGACAGCTAACCCCAGAGGCATGTTCCAGACCACATGGTGTCATGCTCAGTGTATAAAGCTGAGAAAGAAGAAGGAGGAAGGGAATATTCAGTGTGATGGCATTGGTGTTCTCAAGTCACCATTAGGCATGATGGAGCCTGGCTTTCCTGAAGGTGGCTGCCCATGGGAAGTGATGAATAAATTCCTTGTTTTGTTTTGCATGTGTGTGTGGCTTCTGCTTTCTGTATTAAACTGCCTTTATCTCAGCCCATGAGTTCTCTCACTTTTACCCTTCCAGTTCCGACCCCCATCCCACCAGGGGAGGAGGGAGGGAGTGGCTGCATGGGGCTCAGTTGGCAATGGTGTTTAAACTATGACAGGCCTATTGTTTTAAGATAAGATGTGCAGTTTTCTGTCACTGTAGTGGGTTTGTGGGTTCTTTTGCAAAGAAATGTTATGTTTAAAAAAGTAATTCAGTGTTAAATCTCTAAAAAGAGGTTTAACAACATGCTACAGTGGAATTCTAATTAGCACAATGCAGCTTATTAGAGTCAAGATATTAATTCCTAAGAATCAAGATATTAAATAATTCAGGCTAGGTGTGTAAATAATGTACTTGCTAACAATAAGTTTACTTGGTCCTGAGAATAATTGCTTTAAAGTAGTGGAATGATGCCAAAAAGGTGAAAATATACTGCAGAGGAAGCATAATGAAAAAGAATGTGAAAAATATGAAGAAAAATAGACATTAATGCATCATTAAAATTTGCATTGCGTTATATAAAGCATGTTAAATATCAACCTATAAATATGTAAAATTACATAGCTTAATTTTACTCAAGGGCCTGGAGAATATTTTCAGATTTTAGTTCCTAAATAGCAAACATGTTTGGAGTTTTTTTAATGTCAGGTTTAATCCTGAATTATACCATTCAAGAATCTGTGGCAATACAGCAAGATACATTCAGTGATGCCTATGATACCCCAATGTCTAAACGTGATGTATAGACAAATACGTGTTGTGTTCATTTTTATATCTTGTGGGCAGAATTTAATACTTTAGCTTTCAACATTAAATGGCAAAATAAATAAACCAGCTGAATACAGGGTTACATGTGGATGAAGAGAGTTACAATTCCATTTACTTTCTTATTTTGGGGGGTCTAAAGGGATAAAAGTCAAAGGAAACCTCTCAACACTGGTATTATCAGATGATGAAACTTTTTTGAGAGAGATTACAAATGATTTATAGAGGTCAGCACCAAGTAAAATTTCAGGGAGGTTTTAACATTAATCAACTTTCTTAAAACTTTTTGGAGGTGTAAAAAAATATGATTCTAACCAGCTATTCCCTCTTGCTGAGTCCATCGTTTACTCACTGTACTATATGATTGCCACTTTGAATTAAACACCTTTTCACACCATTTGCTGTGCAGATGGCAAAGTGCCTCTGTGAATGACAGAGCTGAAACCCCAGGAGTTCCGAGCAGTGCACTGGAAATACATCACAATAAGCAGATACCTATTATCTACTCTTGACTTGGCTGTAATCTCCTCCTCCAAATCCTTGTGTCTGCTCTTCCTTTTGACTTTTCTCTCAAAATACACTACCTCTGCACTTTTTTTAAGAAAGCTTTGGAGAGGAGATCTTTGTCAAAATCTAGACCACCCTCCGTAAAGTTCAACAGTTTGACAATTTGCACCTCTCACTGCCTGGCAGCCAGCAGTGGGTATCATCTCTTCTGTGCTCTCAGCTGTGAACATGTTTGTCAGTGGTATGAGAGAAAGAGGTGCTTAAAGCAGCTGTAGAGCAAGTCCTGTGGTGCTCCCCATGCCCCTGGGCCATCCAGATTCTGCCAGCTGCTGCTCTGGAAGATGAGTCCAGGAACAGGGACATCGCATCACCTCTACTCCGTGTATCATCCTGACCCTGTGGCTTTCACACCTCCTTTACAACTGCACTCATCTCTTTCTCAGCTTTCATGTCTTTCTTTCAGCTTAAAGCCTTGTACCAGATTTTCAAATGGTCATTTCCTAGCCAGATCTCAAGAATTGTAGTCTATCACCCTGCTCATTCTCCCCATCAACAATCTTTGAGCAGGAACCAGATTTTTCTCCAGAAGATATTCTCTGTATTACATTGACTTCCAAGCCTATGCCCTTTCCCATATCTCCTCCTAGATTTTTGTCGGTATGTTTTTTAAAGGGGTTTTTCTTCTTCAGATTCCTATGGTTTCTAGAGTTCAGTCACAACACTTCATTCTCCATACTTCCTTAGGTGAACTTCAATCATAGATGTAGATTTAACTCTGAACATTTTGCAGGCAATGTACTGTTTTAATTCCATAAAGAATATCTTAAATTTTTATCTTGTCTCTCTAACATAAGTAACTAGCATTTCAGCCTTCCTTCTTTCTCCCAATCCATTTGCTATCCCTCACCTCACTTCATGCTTCAATGCTTACTTTGACGTCATCAGATTTTGACATATCATCCACAAATCAAGGTTATGTTAAATATGTACAGATTTTTTGTATACTGTTTTCAACTTTAGCTTTTGATAAAATGGCAGCTTGCCATCTCCTTGCAACACCTTTCACAGGCATAAGAACAGAATAATTTTCAACTGTCTTCCTTCAGAGTGCCACGTAAGGAATTTCATCCCCGCTTCACTTTTGCCCATTTCTCTACTTATTGTGTCTTCATTATATCAAACATACTACTTGTTTTCATTCCTGGGACTCTCCAAGTACCTCTCTATTGATTTATTTAAAAGGAAAACTTTTACTTTTCCTTTTACAGAATAATTTTCTCTTATACCTTCTTGTTATTGGAATAGTCTGTAAACATCTGACTTTATCATACTTTAAATCCATCTTAAAAATCCTTCTTTTTAAAGACACCTTTACTGAACAAGGGGCTTATAAGACAGATGGGGACAGACTTTTTAGAAGTGCCTGTTACAATAGAACAAAGGATAATGGTTTTAAACTAAAAGAGGGTAGCTTCAGATTAGAGATAAAGAAGACATTTTTACAATGAAGATAGTGGAACAGGTGGGGGTAGTGGAATCTGGAACAGGTTGCCCAGAGATGCTGCATTCCTGGAAACATCAAAGGTCAGCTTAAATGGGCACTGAGCAACTTGATTTAATTGATTATGTCCCTGCTCAGTGCAGGGGGGTTTGGACTTAGACAACCTTTAAAGGTCCCTTCCAGCCCAAACTATTCTATGATTCTGTAACATGAAAATTTCATACTTCTGCTGTACCAAGATCACTATCTTTCATTCTCTTGTGCTCTACCTATTGACTGTCTCACATTGTTACTTCTTATATTCTATAAGCTCTTCGAAGCTTGGATGGTCTTTCCATTTTGTTTTGGGTCAGTATGTTCCCAGTTCATTACAATATTCATTAATTGCCTCCCAAAATTGCTCCTTTTACTGGGCCATTGTTCCAGTAAAAGTCCATAAAATGTTTATCACTTTCTTAAGGATTTAATTTAATACTTAGCAAATTTTTTCAATAGAATAACATAATTTAGTATAGATTTCTGAAGCAAGGCTTCAGATTTATTACATGGATGAGTTATTATTGTGTTATCACAAAGAACTGGAGGTCAAAAATTAAATGCGTAATGGACATTCCTGTAGATGTGAATTTGCAAAAGAACCGGCGCTAACCCCTACAGAGAAATAAACATCCATCGTGAAGCTATCACCTGTGATAAGACCCTGAAGACACCACCCGTTGGGAAGACATCTCCTGCCGTTATCAGGGGTGCTTATCACACAAAGGCCTGAGGGCAAGAAAAACATTCAGCCAATCTGGACCCTGATAAGGGTTTACAGGAACTAAGCTTTTGAAGCTCTGTTGAACATTGCAGGTTTTACTGTATAAGTATCATGTAAGTTCTGAAAAATATAGATTCACAGATTCTCCCTCAGCCTGTGTGTCTCACATCTCATACACCACAAATGGCACCCGAACAGGGATTTTTTCAGCTGTCGTGGTCCAGTCCTGTGGTGTACTCCGACCGAATGAACCATGGGTGTGTTCAACTGATCACGAAGGGGCTCTTCTCATCACTGGCTATAGAAACAGGTTAGCCTTTGTGAGCGGTCGGATAGCATTTCTTATAATGGGGCAAGGCTCAACTAAACCCCAAAAACTGCACAAAGACTGTCTGTTGCATATTACCAGAGAACAAGGATTTAAAATCCAATCCCAAAAACTCATACAGCTACTTATATGGGTCAGGAAAATTTGTCCCTGGTGATGCCTTAAGGATTAGCTTTTGGATTTTTCTAACCCTGCACTGTACTAGGGTGTAATTCTAAACTCCATATTATGTGCTTCACATTCTTGTTAGACAAAACATTCTTCTTAGGCCTGGAAAACAAGGTCACTATCCTAGGCCTAAGTATAAATAAAAGTGAATTGGGAGGGGGTAAATGGGGGAATATTACCTCATTACCTGGAACTGTAATTGGACAACTAACTTCTGATAAGAAAATGTACCAAACCTATATCTGGGGGG